>OU015750.1:16631150-16674343 GCA_907169655.1 Acomys percivali | reverse complement strand
ACACACACACACACACACACACACACACACACACACACACACACACACATACACACATGAATATCTTTTCTGTTTTATCTATTCATGGATCTATACAGACAATTATTGGGAGGACGGTGGTAGTTGCTTCATGGGATATGGGATAGCTCATGGCAAAGGTTGAGAGGAATGTGGGACAATAGTTGTAAAATCTCAAGTCTCACAATGATGTGCTTAAAGAATACATTCACAAAACAATGTTCCAAGAGTCTTATGTTGATTTTTTTTTTTGAAACAGAACTTATTAATGCATCTTGAAGGACAAAAACCAAGACATTTTCTATGGGGACAGTAACACTTATTGTTTTCAATTGTATGTTAATCAGTTCAGTATATTTTTAAATTAAGATGCTTTTTATTTATGTTATTGAATACTCTCAGCAATGCCATAAAGTGTTTGGAGAACATGTAGCATATAATAAGTATAGAAACATGAATTCTGAGAGTGCTTATGAATTAGTTAATACCTAAGTTAAAAGGTCAGTGATACATATGTTATATCTTCATGGAGACAATGTCAGAGAAATTTAATATTCTTCATTAATCCAAGGGAGAAACAGATGAACAGGGAAGGTGCAAACTTTCTTAAGCATGAAAACATAGGAGACAGAGCCGTTTATAGACATATGCTGCTGGCATTTGACTATAGCTGATCACAGATTTTTAAGCATTCACAATTCTGTAATCCCTAAGTACTTAAGCATTTACAATTTTAGTTGACTTTAATGAGTGCTGTTAAGGCTTGTGGTTCTATGAACATAATACCAAAGTGGATTTTCTTTACATGAATTTTATTGCAAATTTGATCAACCATTACATAGGCTCTTGATGTAATACTGCTTTCATGGGGCTGTGTTCCTGAGGGATCAATATTCCTTTGCAAGGGTGAGTATTCATGGTATTAGTGGAGCTATGGTGGAGCTCATTACCTTGTAGATCTTAATGTTGCTTAAATCAAGGAGCCATTTCTGAAGGTTTCTGAAATATTTTTCTTCTAAGAACAGTGACATACTTCATCTTCTTGATGTACCCTCTATGTCCCTCATGAGCATTACAGTTTCTATTCACTGAATCAGCCTTTGAATCATGCACTTATCTATTAACAGCTTAATATACATATGAGACCATTCATTTACCTATTGAATAAGATTATTTTACCTTTTTTAATTTTCTGAATACCTTCAAATTAATAGAAAAGAGCTTCAGTATGAGAAAAAATAAAATACATGCTCATGTAATTTTATGTTTTGTAATTTCTTAGCACCCAATAATACATGTGATGAAAATGCTTTCACGTGCCGTAATAAGGTGTGCATTCCCAAGCAGTTTGTGTGTGACCATGATGATGACTGTGGAGATGGCTCAGATGAGTTCCTGCAATGTGGTGAGTGACATTTCACAGCCTGCATCAGCTCAAGGCCTGTTAAAGCGACTCCAAGACACATAAGTAAGAAAAACAAATACAGGCATGTACTAACGTCTCCCAGGCTGGTGAATTCAGTATTACACAGTGGAGTAGGGAGTTCTTTAAAATTTGAATAGTTACACATCCACTTGCAAAACATTCCTTAGTATTGTGAATTCAGAGCAATCAACGGTCAAACTGGAAAATGTCTGGAAATGGCTTTCGTGTAGAATTACTTTGAACATTGAAAATGAGACATGACTGACTTATCCAATCTTACATCTCAATCAAGTGTTTGAGAAAGCCATGATATGCAAGTAAAAACAAAAACAGAGAAACAAAACACAAAGAATCCAAAAGATTAAACTTTATAGTCTACTGTAGTAGTTAAAATATCAAAAACAAGCACTTAGTATGTTTCTTCATCATTTCCATTGACACAAGCACTACTTAATGTTCAGAGTTACCACTATGGTCACCAAACATGTCTCAGCGTTATATTGTTTATCTGACTGTAACATCTTTTCCATCCAGAATAGAATATTTTGAGTACAACTTGTTACATACTAAAAGTCACAGTGTAGAGTCTTGTATGAGTCCCAATTCTTTGTGAATATTAAAATACTAAGAATGAATTAATTTATGTAATCCATATGCAAAGACATCACCTGTGCCTAAGTTGTATCAGCACCGCCATCTACCACTGATGGAAACTCAATGCAACCTTGTGACCTCCTGGGATTGTGGACCTGAGACCCGCATGTGACCTTGCTGTGTCATGGTGCAGTACTCTGCAGGCTCCACACTGTGCATACACTAAGTGCTCTCCCCTCTTCTGCATGTGAAGTGGACTGAGAGCCATAGCTCATGTTTCTGTGCTATTTCTATCTTTAGTTTTTGATAGGACCACTGAGAAATCTGGTTATTCTTTTGTACAATTATTTAATGTTTTAGTATTTCATTCAACATGTTTAAGTAGTATATTATAATTTAACATGTAATCAATCTCCTTTATTTATTTATTTATTTATTTCATTGCGTCCTTACTTATCTGAGATAAGTGACTGGGCTAAAACTTGCTATGTAGATCTGGCTACACTCAAGCCCACAGAGATACCAATGCTTTCACCTTCCAAGTCCTGGAATTAAAAGTGTGTACTACAGGGGAAACAGGACGTCACATAAAATTTAAGTTCCAGAACTATCATTTTCACTATAGCAGAAGAAATAGTGCTAGGGAAAAGAAGATGAATATAATCTGTTCAGGAAGTTACTAGAAAATTTGAAGATGAGCAATGTGACTCTGCACTGGATTGGGAATGGAAGCGTAGAAGGAGAAAGAATGCTTGGATCTCACTCGTGGCTATTTCCCTGTGAGATGAGCAAGCTAAAGACATTTCTAGGTGGCAGGAATTGGAGAATGACATTGCTGCTAATGAGCATTGGAAAACAACAGAGTTGGGGGTAGTTGTTCGTTTGGTTTTGTTCATTTTTTCTTTTGTTTTGGTGCAGTAAAGATATTCAAAATATGATTGAGAATTTAAAAATTGTAGTTCTAGAGACCAGGAAAGTGGTGTTGATGAGCCCCATTCCTTTATTCTCCATTAACACCAAGGTTAGCACTCAAGTTAGCACAATAAAGGAAAGAGGCTGACAGAATCAAAGTGAAAAATAAGAGATCAAGGTAAAAAGCAAACATTTTTAAAAAGGGAAAGCAATATTCTACAGACAGAATGCTGGGTTTTACCTGACGGGTTTTACCTGCAGTCTTGTAAATTGGGTCAGAAAGGGCTTTTACACAGGAACACCGAAAAGGAAAAAGAAAAAAAGCCCTGGAGAGTGGATTATGAATCCTTAACCAGGAAGAGAGTTTGCAGTCAAGAACAACAAATATGCTGCCAAAAATAAAAAATAAAAAATAAATCCACAATGAATTAGAATTCTGAGAGACTTGAATTTGTCTGCTTTTGCTTAGTATTTTTTAATTTTAATTTCTAGGAGGAATTTCTGAAGGAAAATGTTACAAGAAATGATGTTTAAGTAATTATTGGGAAATGGAAGTTAATAAGTAGAAAGAAGATTTTGCAGAAATGTAAAGCAAAGAATTGTCCTTATTGTGATGAGGGTGGACTTGCTACTTCCTGGGCTAGGCAGGATCTATTGTCCTTACTAACAGGGACAATTGCCTACTGCAGGGACATGCTGCAAACAGGATGCTGCAGAAGACTCCAGTTTCACCAGTCAGTATGACAAATTCTTCAATTAGATATGCTGTAAAATGTCTTTGCCACTATAAATTTATTAATTCATAAAATTCTACACTTAAAAGTAGAATATTTTCCCAGTTTTATCAACTCTTGTTAGGAATGACTGTTTATAACTTACAAGGAGGGAAATTTCATTATTTTACAATCTTAATTGTAAAAATCAAACATAAATATAATTCAAATAAAACAAACAGATGTTAACCTTAACAAATGATGTCTCATTTTATAGTTTGACTTTTAATGACCCTTAGAACTGGTATATTGGCTAGTTACAAAAAGTTTTGTGTTCGTTCTTTTATAAATGGGTTTTTCCCATTTTAACAATTTATTTTTACATTGAATATTTTTTCCCAAGCATAAGTATAAAAGTGCAGCATCTGAGAATGGTTACTATCGCTCTGAATTGGTTTACTCATACGTTCTGATACTATATCTAACCAAGCAACCAAGTCTGGAAATAGGTTACAGTAGTTTTTATTCTGCTTCATGTCCTAAGAGAAATAAATGGGTTGGAGGTAGACAAACACTGATTAGACACAGCTAACTGTGGTATAATCATCTTTCTTTACCTAGAAACCTGGCCCCTTACTTTCAAGTTTGTGTTTGACCTTTATTTCTGCTTTCACATAACAAGCCTTTTTTTTTACAGAAGCAATGGAAAGAAACAAAAATGCATTTCCACAGAGGTTCAGGTTAGACGTGCTGAGCACTGAGAAGGTGTGGGGTTGATTAATTTAAATAATAGGAGCTTGTAGAACTCTAACTTCCTCCTCTCTAGGATACCGGCAGTGTGGTGCCGAAGAGTTCCGCTGTGCTGATGGGCGCTGCCTAGTGAATACCTTATGGCAGTGTGATGGTGACTTTGACTGTCCTGATAGTTCTGATGAGGCACCAATCAACCCAAACTGCAGGAGTGCAGGTACCACCACCATACAACACTCTGTTCACCATCAGCATTCTTCTTTTTTTACTTTTATTTCTTTGAGACAAGGTTTTTTTTTCTATGCAGCCTAGACTGGCCTCCGTCCTGGAGTTCTCCTGCCTCAGCCTTTTGAGTTCTGAAACTAGACCTACCACGCCTTGGTTACGAAGTTTTGTTTTGTTTCTGTCTGGTTAGTTATTCAGTGCGGTAGATGTAGAGCGTCAGACATGCGATGGTCCTGATGGTTCCATGAAACACCAAGTGATTACGTTTAAGGTTGTTCTGTCAGGTGTGGTGGCGCACGCCTTTAGTGCCAGACCTTGGGAGGCAGAGGCAGGTGGATAGTGGATCGCTGTGAGGTCGAGGCCAGCCTGCTCTACAAAGTGAGTCCAGGACAGTCAAGGCTACACAGGGAAACCTTGTCTCAAAAAAAGTAATATATTGAAATGATTCACACATAAATAGTCTGTATTAGTCATACATACACATATTGGATAACATTACTTAGCATTTGAACAGAAATACTAAAACAATTTATATACATAAAGATACAATCTCACAGACATGATCAATACAAGTAATTTATGTACAACTTCACGATCACAAAGACTGCTAAGTCATATATTTTAGTGGGAACTCAAATTTTCCTGATATTTTGTATGTTAATAAGCATTTTTGTAAACTAAGTACTATGAACAGTAATATTCAATATTATAGTTTAGGTAGCTGCAAACTGAGCTTTCCAAAGCTGTATTTGGAAGAACTATTGTTCACCATTAAGGTGGTCCTTTTTATGTCCTAACTTAAAAATGTCAGTACTATATTTTTTGGAAGAAATGATTTTAACTTCTTCCACCTTTTAGTGACAAATAGTTCTCAGAGATCTATAGCTTGGGGGAAATGTCAAATCATCATTACACTTTTGAACTCATTATTCACAGTATGAATGAGACAGAACACATTAATATTGCTAAAGATGCTTCTTTTGAATTCTAACTTCATAGGAAAGTTAGGTCTTCAGTAACTATAAACCATGAGCTGACAGTTTGCCTTTGGATTCCATTGTTTATAAAACCGGATGCCAATCTTTGCAGCACAGTGTATGTACCTTTACTGCCTGTAATATTTGACATACAAGTTATCATATTGTGAGTGTTTTCTAGAACAGTGGCATACAAAGGCATGCCTTTTATATTCCATATGTTTTATTTTCTTTTTCCAGAACATTCATGCAACAGTTCATTTTTTATGTGCAAAAATGGCAGGTGCATTCCCACCGGTGGTCTTTGCGACAATAGGGATGACTGCGGTGATGGCTCTGATGAGAGAAACTGCCACATAAATGAATGCCTGAGTAAGAAAACCAGTGGATGTTCTCAAGATTGTCAGGATTTGCCAGTCAGTTACAAGGTAGGCACTCATCAGAAATAGCAAATCATATGAAATATCAGAAAATGATACAATAAAAGCTTTATTTCCAGTATGACCTTAAAACATGAAAAGCATTGTAATTTTTTTAGGTAAGGGGATTGACAGAAGGATTTCTATCTGAGAAAAAGATAATGGTTTATATATGAGAGTTGTAAGAATATAGTTAGTAATAAAAAAAAATGTCAAAACTTTCAGAATAAGAAAATGGAGCGTTTACAGACAATGAAAATAAAATATCTGTAAAATGTACATTCAACATCATAAGTTGTCATTTCTCCTGACTTCTTCCTCCTGAACATCTCTGTAGTGGGGTAGGTAGCCATTATCCATTTTCAATTTAAAAGCTACAACATTATCTTAAAACGTAAGTGGAAAATCCAGAGATCATGCATTATTAGAACTTAAGATAAACATAGCACAGCTGATTCTTAATTCATTAGTGGCTCTTTACTGGTGCAGTTGTCAAGAAGGGAGTGACTCATTGGAAAAAGTGATGGGCAGAAACAGCCTTTAAAGTCATGGATGTGTTATAATACTAGTGACTCAGTATTATTAAAATTGATAAATGATAGGGAAACTCAATTAAGAACAATTCATTTTCAGCCTGAGGCTCTAAATCCTTTGCTAGACCACTGCATTCATGTGTGCAAGGTTCAAGGCACAGTTCTCTGAATCACAGAAAAAATATTTTAAAAGTAACTCACTGGCAGATTACTGTTTTATCTTTGTTTTAACCAGACAGTGGCCATTGGTGAATTGGCAATAGGATACTTCTTCTATAAAGAGGCTACCCATAGCCAGTTAGAATGACTGCTGGAGATAGAGCTTCTTCTCCTGACTTCTGCACCTATAGATCTCACCTTGGGACTTGTAAACATTTGCAAATTTGGTACTTTGTTAACAGTAATCTTAACATTAAATTTATCTATGCTTATACATACATTAGCTGGAGAAATGGCTCAGCATGTAGGAACACTTGCTCCTCTCACAGAGGGCCAGGTTCAACTCCCAGTACCCACATGGCAGCTCACAACTGTTTGTAACTCCACCTTAATGGAATGCAACAATATTTCCTGTACTCCATGGATGCCTGACACATGCAGATACAATGATGACATGGAGGCAAAAGACTCACACACATGAGGAATATACGTCTAGAAACATAAAGGTGTGGAGTACATATATTTGAGGGGAAATAAATTATCAGAATAAGAAACACATCAGGCTTGAGTAATATCAAAGGTGGAGTCATATCATGATATCAGCGAGAATAAAATGTTTTACATTATCACCAGTGGTTCACCAGGTACTATGCAAACTTCACCAACCCTACATCCAACCAAGGCCTAATATCCAAAACATATAAAGAACTCATGAAACTAAATACCACTAAACCAAATAACCCAATTAAAAATGGGGTACAGTTCTAAGTAGAGAATTCTTAGCAAAGGAAGTTGGAATGCCTGAGAAACACTTAAAGAAATGCTCAACATCCTTATTCATCAGGTAAATGCAAATCAAAACAACTCTGAGATTCCACCTTACATGTATTAGAATGGCTAACATCAAAAACTCAAGTGACAGCACATGCTGGCCAGGACGTGGAGAAAGGAGAACACTCCTCCATTGCTGGTGGGAGTGCAAACTTGTACAACCATTTTGAAAATCAATCTTGTGCTTTCTCAGAAAACTGGGAATGGTGCTATCTCGTGACCCAGGTATATTACTCCTGGGCATATACCTGGAAGATGTTGCACTATACAACAAGGACATTTGTTCCACTATGTTCATTGCAGCTTTATTAGTAATAGCCAGAATATGGAAACAACCTAGATGTCATTCGACTGAAGAATGAATAAAGAACCTGTGGTAAAATACTACTCATCAAAACCAAGAAGTCTTGAAACTTGCAGGAAAATGTATGGAACTAATGATTAAGGTAGCCCAGACTCTGAAAGACACACATGATATATACTCACTTAGAAGTGGATATTAGCCCAACATAGATGTCCTTTGAGAGACTTTAACCAACAGGGAATCAGGACAGATTCTGGGACTCTGGGCTAAGCGCTGAGAGAGGCATGGAAGTATTGGTGGATGGAAGTACCCAGGGGGATCAGCAGCTCAACAAGGAGACCATTAAGTTCCATGGATCTGGACCCGGGGGGGTGGAGGGGGGCTGTATAAACTGATAGACCAGTCAAGGTCATTGCAAGCAGAGAACAAAGACCCTATGTTCAGATGTAGCTGATGGACAACTAATTCCTCCACTTTCACATGGAAGAGGGGAGAGGGGACTACCTCTGACAGGAACTCTGGTGCAGGGTAATTAGATTACTGCCCCTCAGCAGGGCGGCCTTGTGGGCACAGAAGAGAGGGATGTAGGCTATCCTGATGCTACTTGGATAGGCTGATGTCAGTTGGTGGGGGAGGAGGGTGCCCCTGTCAGAGGTCTAGGGGAAGGGAATAGGCCAGAAGAAGAAGGGAGGGTGAGAAGGGGAAGATAAGAGGGAGGGGGTAACATTTGAGATCTAATGTGAATAAATTATAGTAAACGAAAAATGTAATAATAACAAAGATGGCCTGAGAGTAGGGATGTGCCTGGCATGAAGACACCAGGCTGTCTTTCCTGCCTGCTGCAACAGCCGATTAGAGGCATTTCTACAAATGCAAATTCAATCTAATAGCCAATTGGTTATTTTTAATCTCTGGTTTTCTGATATTATGATTATTTAACTCCTCTATTGGTAACAGACACATACCCACATCACATAATCTTTACCAGTCATGTTAAATATACATATATGAATATATCATAATTTTTACAAATAAAGTTGTGTGTGTGTGTGTGTGTATTTTTACACACGTAGCCTAGGAATATCAGCAATCATTACCTCTGGCAGAAAAATAAAGATGAAAAATGAAATATTTCTGAAGATGAAGCTCATTGGCAGAAAAATCTGCTTAGCATTTGCAAGATTGCAAGCATTGCAAGATATTAGATTGACTACCTAGCCCAGAAAAGAAATTAAAATGCAGAAAAATGAAAGCTATATTTTAAAAAATAATTAGATTTTTATTTTGTATTAAGGGGTAGTTTAGCTTATATACATGTATAAGCACTGTACTACAAGAAGAAAGATACAAAGCAAATAAGCCAGGACAGCACTTGAAAAGAGAAGTTGTGGCTAATAATATACTTTTGCAACAAATGTTTATAAGCCAAGGGAGCAGAAACATATTTTTGGTAATTGGTACGTTACAAATACAGAAATGTTTTCTGAATATATAAAAATAAAAGGTTTCACAGAATCATTGTAAACAATTGGTTAATATTAGAAATCATAGTTTTGTTAATAACTGTTTAGTACCACATAAAATATATACTATCTGACAAACTTAAATCTAGATCTTTACATTTGTTGTTTGCAATTAATACAATCTAATATAATTAATGCTATAACAAAAAGATAAAATACATGGTATCAGTGGTATTTGGATACTTTGTTCATGACATAAAATGAGATTTTCAGTTAGAATACTTAATATGAGGAAATCTTATAGCACAGCAGGACAGCCTGTAGGAAAGAGAATATATCACATGTAGGATGCTGTTACATGATTAAAGATGGTAGTTGAATGGAGAAGTTCTCAGTACAAATCCATGCCTGCCTTTTCTGGCAAAATATATTATAAGGGTTTCTTTCTTATAAGGAATAAAACAAAAACTATCTAGTAACTTATGTCTTACTGTTATAGCAACACATTATATGAAATCATACCTCAAATGCTTCAGTGAAAATTGCTTAGAAAAGAAAATGCATTGGCCTTAGGGACAATGAACAATTTACATACTTGTCATGGAATAAATATGATAAACAGAATTATTAGATTATAAACAGAGGGGTATGTCGGTGATTAAGAGCACTTGTTATGAAAGAAAGAAGACATAAAAATGTGAGTATAAATCCTCAGCATAAACATAAATCATGAGTGTGGCATTTCTCACCTGTAACTTGGTGTTTGGGCAGACACAGGAAGCATTGGCATTTCAGTGGCTACTCAGCCTATCCCAAGTGGTAAAACTGGATTCATTGACACTTTAAAAAGAAACTTCGGTTAGAGGATAAGAGACTAGGTGCCCAATGAGATCCTCTGACCTCAGTTTATGCATATGTGGGTATACAAAAGCACACACTAAGCTTACACAAAATGTGAGCATTTGCTAGATAATAAGAATACATTATCACATGCTTTTAGGAATAAATATGTTTAAATTATATAGCAGAAATAAGACTAAATATTGGTCAAAATCCTGTATAGCTGTAAAGATACTTTTTTGAAAATAGTAAGAAAAGTTTGGATAGTTATGTTTCTCTGGTTTCCACAATCCTACTCAGTTTGTTATAAATTGAAAGGTGGAATAATCCAAATGGTGAAAAAATAAGATGACTTGAATATTCACAATATGTTTGTAATATATTTCAAGCATGGGTGTGACAATTTTTCTAATATATAGAAACAAAATGACCCTTTAATCTTTTAAATTTGCATATTAGCTTACTAGAGTTGCTTATAAATTCATTTTAATGATTCAGGAATAATATTTAAAATATACACAAGGTTACTAAACTGAAGAGAAAACTATTTTTAAATTATTTCCCTTTCACAGAGTATAAACATTTACTACAAACCTTAATATATATATATATATGTATATTTACTGTTGATAAATTTCTTTTCCATAAGTTAGATTTATTGAAGTCATGTATGTGATAAATACTGCTGTCAGCATGGTGCTGGCATCCACAGTGATTTCAGGAACTTCATTTAAATAGAGATGCTCTGAGAGGCATGCAGCCATTCTACAGACCTACTCACTTGCATGAAAAAGCACTTGATTCAACATCATTTTGTGGAACAGTCAGCTTCCGCCTTCCTGACCACGTTGTTACGTAATTTAATATCTATTACTTTCCAGTGCTAACACTTTTCACATTATCAAATTCTTCATCTTTTCTTACACCTCTTTATTTAGAAAAGAATTTGTGATGTGACTGACACAAGACATTTCACACTTTTGTGTGTGTATATATTCATGTGGGTACACCCATGTATACTATGTCTGTGCAATCATGTATGTCAGTGCTCATGGGTGTAAAAGGTCAATGCTAGATGTCTTCCTTGATTACTATCTACCTTGTCTTTGCAACAAGGTCTCTAGCTGAACCCAGTTCTCTATTTGTTCTTACGTGGGTATCAGGGATCCAAACTAGGGTCCTCTTGCTTGCATAGCAAAGCGTGAGTTTCCTCCCACCTCCAGTGTTTTCCATTGTACATATTTTAAAATGTTTCCTTTTTATTTTTAATTTGTTCATTTTACATCCTGATTGTAGTCCCCTGGTCCCACCCTCCCCCCTCATCCCCCTTACCCTCCCTCATCCCTCTTACCCCCCCCTTAGTAATCAGAAAGGGGCAGCCACCCTCCCCTGTCATCTGACTTCCACCTATCAAGTCTCATCTGGATTGCCTGTATTCTCTTCCTCTGTGATTTGTCAAGGCTGCCCCACCAGGAGGAAGTGATCTATGAGTGGGCACCACAGTCCATGTCAAAGATAGTCCCTACTCCACATATTTTGGGACCCACAAGGAGACTGTGCTGCCTATTTACTACATCTGTGCAGGGGGGGGGGTCTAGGTCCTCATCATGCATGGTCCTTGGTTGGGGCATCAGTCTCTGCAGCAACCCCTTCCTCCCCTGACGCCCTGGGGTGGCTTTGTTAGCTCCATTGGTCTCTTTGTAAAGTGCACAGTGCAGCACCACTTGTGAGCATCACCTACGTAGTCTGTGTGCCTGCTTATGGACCACTAGTTCAGGCTGTAGGATGAGTTTTACTGATGGACATCACAGTGTCTCAGTCTAGTTATGCAGAGGAGACTGTGAAATCAGACTATTGGTTTTGGTGTATTTCTGACATCACCAATGGGTTCTAGAGGTTTAAACAACACATCCAATTGCTGAGTCTTTCTTTCTTTCTTTCTTTCTTTCTTTCTTTCTTTCTTTCTTTCTTTCTTTCTTTTTATTAATTTATTCTTGTTACATCACAATGGTTATCCCATCCCTTGTATTCTCCCATTCTTCCCTCCCTCCCATTTTCCCCTTATTCCCCTCCCCTATGACTGTTCCTGAGGGGGATTACCTCCCCCTGTATATGCCCATAAGTTATCAAGTCTCTTCTTGATAACCTGCTGTCCTTCCTCTGAGTGCCACCAGGTCTCCCCCTCCAGGGGACATGGTCAAATGTGAGGCACCAGAGTACATGAGAAAGTCATATCCCACTCTCCACTCAACTGTGGAGAATGTTCTGTCCATAGGCTAGATCTGGGTAGGGGTTTAAAGTTATCGCCTGTATTGTCCTTGGCTGGTGCCTTAGTTTGAGTGGGACCCAGGGCCCAAATCTGCCTAACTGAGTCTTATGACATAAATGTTGATGTAAACTGTAAAAGTTGGAAGTTCTAAGGGCTTAGGGGAGTGTTTCTTGATATTTTGGTCATGACCCCTTTGAGGAGGTCTAACAACCCCTTCACAGGGGTTGCCTAAGACCATTAGAAAATACAGATATTTACATAATATAACATATTATATTATATAATAAATATATCAATTTAATTTCTGAGCACATTGATTAGCTGATATTATCTCTTTGCTTCTCCATGAGTATTTTATATTAAAATTATTAATTAGTTTTATGAGCATGTGTCATTTGACAGGTTTCCTAATAGATAAAAAGTTCTACCATCTCTTTCATTCTCAAATGATCAAGGTCACAAAATGTTTATAATAAACAGCGTTATAAGTGGAGACTTTCCTGGGATATGCCCCTTGGGCTAGTGTGCAGATATAAGTGAGTATATACCATTTGACTCTTTCTGCTTCTGAGTGAACTCACTCATTATGATAATTTCTAGTTCAATCCATTTGTCCACAAATTTCAGGAATTCCTTGTTTTTAATAGCTGAGTAGTATTCCATAGTGTATATGTACCACAGTTTCTTTATCCATTCTTCTACTGAGGGACACTTAGTTCCTTTTCAGCAGTTAAAAAGTTTGCTCTCAATTCAGTTCTCAATATCCACAAATTCTTTTATTTAAAGAAAAACAGAATAGACCAGGTTAAACAACAACAACAACTGTAATAATCTGCCAAGTATAGTTTCACAGTAAAAAATCTTAAATGTTATTCATATTGTTTTGATTTGCATTTCTATATTTGTATATTTAGGAATATATCAATGTACAAATATAGAAATGCAAATCAAAACAATATGAATATGCACATAACAACAGTTAATGAAAAAGCAGCCATGAATATGAAAGAGATCAGTGATGGTTATATGCAAGAGTTTGGAGAGAGGAAAAGGAGAGGATAAATGGTGTAATTGTATTATAATATAAAAACAATAAAAGAACCTTTTTTTTAAGAGAAGAGATCATACAGAATCTACAGGCTTAGGTCTTGGTTTTGTCATGTTGCTTTTTAGCTAACTTGCTTTAGTGGTGTTAATTAACTTTTAATCTTTCCAGATTCAGAAGGTCATATGCTATTTTAACTTTACATAATTTATACCATTTTACTAAGATTAGTTGGAAGAAGACAGACTAAGTTTCCGTTATCTACTTAAGTGTCTTTCTAGCGTGAGCTTGCTAAAGAGATAACCAATAGCATCAGGCATTGACGGTTGACATCAATTGATCATTCTCATTTGTTTTTCCCAGTGCAAATGCTGGCCTGGATTCCAACTGAAGGATGACGGTAAAACATGTGTAGATATTGATGAGTGTTCTTCAAGCTTCCCCTGTAGTCAGCAATGCATCAATACATATGGAACCTACAAGTGCCACTGTACCGAAGGATATGAAATACAGCCCAATAACCCAAATGGCTGCAGGTCACTCTCAGGTAGTGAATTGAATTTCTCCATGATCCAAGCTCAGTTATACAAATTGATATTGAATTTTCTACTCATTTTTATTGAATTTGCCCCTTGTTTCTTTGTGTGAGAAGTCAAAATTCTCCCTTCAGGATTGGAATCTGTTATTGTGACTTTAAACACTGCTCATGTTCTACTATGAGTAAAGGTTGCATTATTGTCTTATGAAGTATTAAGAGGTTTTGAGACATTGAGAGTCCATGGACATGACATAATGATCCCCTGCATGCTTTCTTTCTCTGGGTCAGAGAATATTATCACATGTTTGCCAAGGATGAGAGAGTACTGTGACATTATTGTGATAGTTTTTCTCTCTCTTGTATCACTTGCACTTATGCATACATGCATGTCACAGAGAACCATAGGCCAGTAATAGTGGTAGTAATAATAAATCCCCTAATGCCAATATATCAATAAGTTAGCTATTTAGAAAATTGTAAACTTCTGTTTACTCTAGGCAATCTGGTTTTAGTAAAGCAAGACCTAAACTTTTGTAAATTAAAGGAGAAATCACACACTTCACAATAAAATAAAGAAATATGTAATTGTTAATGTGGGCAAAAGGCATGGAGGAGAAATTGTATCCCTCTTAGTTTTTAAATATCATGAAAACAAGTAACCACATTGACTTTGTATAAATATTTATTCTTTGTCATGCTTTGTTGTAACTTAGAAAATCTATAAAATAGTAAGACATGCTAGCTGACCATTTTTGAAAGAATTCACAATGTACAAAAGATTAAAAATGAAAATAATAAAAAATTGCCAAAATTTAAAAAAAACCTTCAAAATCTTGGACTTAAAAATTGCTAATTATCAGGAAGGAATTTCTAACTATGTCAATATCTGACTGTACTATGGCTTCGAACACAGCTAAACCTCGTCTTTTTCTGAAATGCTCCACAAATACATATTTCTAATACCAAATATTATCAAATGTCAGAGAGAACACAGGTTATGAGAGATACCTGTTCAATTACTCATACTGCCTACTTTGCCTGCCTGTGTGGTCTCCATTCTCCTACAGACAATATGGCTGTCTGTCCTCAGCACTTTGGCTGCTGTTACTCAGAAAAGCACTATGTGGTCTTTTACACTGCTACAAAGTCAACCGAGGAAAGCCTGAACGGGAAGCCATAAGTGTATAATGTCTGATACAGTCTTCTCTTTGCTCTTAGATGAAGAACCCTTCTTAATTCTTGCTGATCAACATGAGATAAGAAAAATTAGCATGGATGGCTCCAACTACACACTTCTAAAGCAGGTATGCTACCTCCAGGATGGCGAGACAGTGAGTGTTGCTCCATGGGTGTCAGCGAAGTTATGCACACTGAGCACCTAATGCAATGTGTAAGGCTTATATATGCATGTATTCACAGAAAAGTGTCATCAGTGTTTTGATTTATAGGCAAAATGTCTCAATTTGGTGTAGGATGCCACATGGAAGAAGGAAAAGATGGCAGAGCATAGTAAACACTCAGACTTGTCTTAGGAATACTATATTAGACGTGGATGACATATTAGAGGTGGTGCTTGTTCCCTTAATTTATTTTATATCCTGTCCAAAATGCTAGGCATACTACCAGTTTCCTGATATGGTCCCTTGAATAAGGTTTTTTCTACTAATTTAAATAATCTGGTCTTTATACTGTGCTATGTCACTTTATGGAAAGAACATTAAATATCCTATTTATAAACTCAGTTGAGCCACATAACGCCTGGATTTATTTTCCCAAGCCTTGTAGCTAAAGATACCCAAACAGGATGGAATTTTTGCTTGTTTGTTTTATTTCACGGCAAATATGTGTTTAGATGTCTTTAGTATAACAGGTTTTTCATCTATGAAACATTTCAAACTATTTAACGCAGTAGAAACACTTTAGTATATTTCAGGCTCCTGTTGGTATTTGAAGTATTGCCAATCTTGAACACCTGAGTAAATATTCCTGAAATACTTCCTAGACCCAAATTATAGAAATGTAGAAGACATGGGTGTATTTGAAGTCCACAACAATGATATGTCTCTGTGGAAAATACTTATTTATGGTGTTCACTGAGTAAGGAAGCAGGCCTGAAAGCTCTACATGTGTCTTGGCATAAGCATTTCTTGAAATATAGTATTTTTGTTAAGCATCATCATTTCATCATTATAGCATAAAATTTTAAGTATTTCTGAAAGTAGAGACATTTTTCCCTCTATATACAGAGTAACTAAATATAAAGAAAAAGTAAGAAGTAATTTTCTCTTGATATTTTGTCTCCACCAAAATAAATGAAAAGACATTATTTTAAAATTAATTTTTATGTTTTTTATATACCTTATTAAGAAAGTTGCTTTTTCTATTGTTTTGAATTTTACTATTTTAATTTTAACCAATAATAATCTCAACTGTGTTACATAAAATTATAATAAAGGGTAGGACTTTTCTCGGTACGTATACTGTAAAATATGATTGTTCTAATCAAGCTATGGTTTAAATTCATTCGCCACATATATAGAAAATGTACTTTAATAACACCTATTGTTATAATAAAAATTAGTATAGTAACTTTTCAATATGTTATGCAATTCAATTCTAACAGTGCCTTTTTCCCAGCAAAATTGTATAGAGATACAACATGCAATATCCTAAATTAATCATCTTGAACTAAAGGGCCCACATTTTCAGCTACATAAAAGAAAAAGGCAAATAGGACTTTGATGGAACTTATTTTCAGCTTGGAAGTCTAGGGATGACCCTCGTTTTCAGACCTTATTTGAGCTACACTCTTGACTGTTTTACTGTCCTTTGCATATGATTCTACAAAGAGAGCACTGCACTGTTTTGTATGGACACTAAAGGATAATGAAGAAAAAATTCCCACCTTAGAAGGATTGGAAATGTGTCAATTCCTCTGTGTTAGCTTTAATTATTAGACTGGGTTTGCTAAATTTGGATATGAATTGTCCTTATATAAATGAATTGCTATTAAGAAAGTAGAGGATAATGACTAAGAATCGCAGATAATTTCTTGCTAAATTTAGACACAAATTTATGTTCTCCTTAAGAAGCTCTCCATTTACCCATCTGAATTGCCAAACCATTGCAGGATATCTGTCCATATACATTATTCCTTGGAAGAGAAAATATTTTAATAAAAACAAGTGGCAGTCTATTGACATGGATTTATTAAGCTGTCGAAGAAGTAGTCTGGAAAAATATGCCAGTGGAATTTTAGCATTTGATTTTTTTTTTTGTAATCACTTCAGATATGCACAGTGAGTTTAATTTAGACTTTCTCTGGTTATTAACATGTGCTCAAATAATTAATTAATATTCGTTCCCAATTTCAGTTTTTGTAATCATTCATAATTATCAGGGTCAATAAGAATGAGCTTACTTTCATTCCTTTGAGCTTTGAAGACTTGAATGGAGTCATTTATTACCATCTCCATCCTGCTTACTTATGACCAACGACGTGTAATTTGTAGTGATAGGCTATCTATCTTAGGGTTTCTGTTGTTATGAAGTGATAGGACTACTCTTTTTGTTTTCTAGTACAGGGCTTCTCTGTGTAGCCCTGGCTGTCCTGGACTTGCTTTGTAGAACATGCTGGCCTCTAATTCACAGAGATCTGTCTCCCTCTGCCTACCCAAGTACTCAGATTACAGGCCAGTGCTGCCATGCCCGGTGACCACAGCAACGTTTATAAAGGGAGGCATTTAATTGGAGCTGGCTCACAGTTCAGAGGTCTGGTATCTTATCACCATGGCAAGAACCATGGCAGCACGCAGGTAGACACAGTGCTGGAGAAGGAGCTGAGAGTTCTACATCTTGATCCACAGGCAGCAGAAGGAGACTGCCTCACTAGGCACAGCATGAGCATATGTGATCCCTCAATGTCTGCCTCCACAGTGATACCCTTCCTCCAATAAGGCAACCTCTACTCCAACAAGGCCATGGCTCCTAATAGCACAACTCCCTATCTGCCAGTCAGTCAAACACATGCGTTCACGAGGACCATTTCTATTCAAACCACCACACAATCGTTCTCATAATTTGAAGATAAAGTTAAAAATTTGCTTATAGTAATTGTCATAATGCATAAGAGTTAAACCTGTGCCATTTATAATGCTATCACTAAAGTGTAGCCTGCATGAAAAATAATTCAAAAGGAAACCACTTTCTCTTCCTTGAATTTCCTGGACTGTTTCTATTCACAATCTACTTTAATTTTCAGAGAATTCTGGAAAGAAGGAAAGTACGGACATTAATTATTAACCCTTGATTTGACTCTTATAAAGGACTATATGATTTTAAGGCCACATTATTACTATCAAATACTGAACTTTTAGAGTTAAAAATGGAAACTAAAGTCAGAGTTTGCAATTATCATGTTTGCTAATGTAGCTTCTCCAAAGCAAAGCCAAACAAGCAAAAGTGTCTGTCTTCCTGGAGGTGAAGATCTTAAACATGAGACTCATAAACTGAAATGTACCAACTTAGGGCGAATGTTGATCAACTTAAGCTCTATATAGATATAGTGTCATGATAATGATTTCAGGCAATTTACCAAATATCTATAACAGCAATTATCTTCTAATTGAAAATAATTTATATGTGAACAAACTATTCTGGCCTTTGAATTAAATCAGAAGTTCAAATTCTGACCCATGTTTTCTTAGTGCACTGAGACTATAATTACATGAACCTTAGCAAGAGTTCAGAATTAAAAGAAAAAAAAAGAGTTCAGAATTAAATTAACTCTTAATAAATCATTTGAACAATTCAGGAAATAAGAATATGGCCAGATCTTGATAATATTGTGCTCATATAAGACAAAACTGTGACACACTCAAGCCAAATATCTGAGTTTATGTTAGTTTTCATTTTTCTTGCAAAAAAAATGTATACCCATGGCTCTGAAGTAAGGCTGTTCGTATCTTTCCCACCATGTGCTATAAATATATAATTCCTCCTTGGTCAAATGCTATTGTAAAGCTACAATTTTTCATCCTAATCTTTTACTATCTTGAATAGGTGGGCATGTGAGATAGAAAATGCTATTCCCATATCTCTTCTGACTGTTCAGATGCCTATCCAGTATCCAGATGGCTTAATACCTTAAGGATACTCTAGCTTGCCAAGTTAGACTAGTGTTCTTTTCTAGTCTTCTGTATAAAATGTTATGACAACATCATATGTCTATTTAATATTACCTTTCCTATTAAAGACACATCTCTTTGAGTTTGTGGCATCGTTTCCTTCAAACATTCATCTACAGATGTTCTTTTCTACTTTAAAGACACAATTTCTCACAAAGTGTGAGAAAAATTCCCAATAGAAACTTGGTTGTCAAATTCCCAAGACATTCATGAAGGATGGAAGAATGAAGGCAGGGAGGAGTGAAAACGTGACTTATGCTACTCTTTATGTAATTCTTTCATTCTGAACGTTTCTGAGAAGGTAAGAAGAGCCTCACTTAACCACAGCAGGGGACTTGAATGCCACACCAGGGAATCCCAGCTCTCCTTTCTGTACTGGACAATCACAAATGCCCCCACACCCACCAATGCTCATATTCCATGTGTTGGCTTTGGACTATTTTTCAGATAGACAAAGCTGTGCAGTGAGATGCATGTTGAGGACAGAGCCACCATGTGTCACCAGGTCTTCATGGACATCAGAAGTGACGTCATAGCTGATTCTTAAACATAGGTCTGAGTTAAAAGCAAACAGTTGTGCTTCTTTTGATGGGGTTGAAATTTTTTATTTTAATATATTTTATTCTTTTGGGTTTTATATAAGTTAATTTCCAAGCAAGGAATCAAATTATCGCATTTTATACATAGTTTGTTCTTATTATTTTCTTCCCTGTTGCCTTATTTTCTTACTGTTGTTCTATTTCTGCCTCACCAGAAATATTCTAACTTCTAGTTAGAATAAAAAATAAAATAGGAGAGTTCCTGTGTCATAAAAATGAAGCTGCAATGAGATCGTCATATAAAATGAGCTATATTAGGAGAGAGTTGCAAAGCTTGGACAGTTATGATGAAGCTATCAAGTAGGAGAACATTAAAAGAGATATTTACTGTGTACAACATGAAGGAGGTCCTGAAAGAAGGGACAGGCTCATCACTTTTGAAGAAGGAATGCATTTTCTGATTTTTCTATGTCTTTAGGTGTGGGTTCAGGGTTAGGATTAGTGTAAGAACTACCTACAACTTTTACATTCTCACTATAATGAATAAAGGAGTTGTCTTTCTCATATGCTTACCAATAATTCTTGTTATGCTTCCTTTTTAATTTTTATTTACTTTATAATTTACATTTATTTTCATGCAGTATATTTTGACCATATTATATCTTCTCCCTAAATCTTTGAAGATCTTTGCCATCTCCTTAGGAACCTAACCTGATATTCCGTCTCTATCTCTAAAAACAAACGAATACAAAAATAAACAAATAAAATGAAATGATAATCAAAACAACTAACCAAACCAACCAAACAAACATAAAACACAATAATACAGAAAGTATCAAACCAGTCAAAAATTGTACAAAACATTTAGTTCATCTTGTGTTGGTCAACAAGTCCAGCGCGTGGGGGCTTCTCTGCAACATGGGAGATTAAATCCAGTGATACTTCATTGGAGAAAGCTGACATTTTCCTCTCCAAGCAGTTATCAGCTGCAAATAGCTCCGTGGTTGTGGTGGGATTTAAAGCAACACTTTCTGTTCTCAATGTTGAGATTAGTCTGGTTTATATGTGTGAAGGTCTTGTGCTTTCTTAATATTATGTTTTCCCACATCAATTTCAATAGTTTGAACTTGCATTAAATAGATAGTTGATAGATAGATAGATAGATAGATAGATAGATAGATAGATAGATAGATAGATACAGGAGAGACAGAGAGAGAGAGAGAGAGAGAGAGAGAGAGAGAGAGAGAGAGAGAGAGAGAGAGAGAGAGAGAACCTGAATTGGCCTGTCAGATGCTTGACCAGGAAAATGCCCTCCCAGAAACTGCCTTTTACAGAAGCATTAGAAGCTGAAGATCTACTTAACCAGCTTGGCTGAGTATTCCACTTTCAGCCCAAGAGAGGGTTTTCTTCCACAACGATCCCTATTGTCATTCTCCATTCTCATCTGTGAGAGAATCTCATATTATTCTGAAATAAATTCTGTTTTATTCAGAAAACAAAACAAAAAACAAAAAAAAATACCTTTGATCCAATTTCAATAGAGTTTGGACACAGGAGGAAGCACAGATCAAAATTTTGCCATAACCTTTTCTCTTTAGAAGTTATTTTTTCCAATTGTTTAATGTTTGTTTAAAAGATGGTAAATATTGGAAGATTTTTTGATTCTTATTGAAACATTATTTTCAAATGAATAGTGTATCTTTTAAGGGTGTGAAGAAAATGTAAACATAGTATGTTCTTAAAATACTTGTCACAAATGTTAGTGTAAATGCAAAACGATGACCTCTCTGGATCCCAAACATTAGATAATACTTACTTATTGTTACTGAAAGTTTGCTCCTTCCTTTTAGGGATTAAACAATGTTATTGCTATCGACTTTGATTATAGAGAAGAATTCATATATTGGATTGACTCTAGCAGACCCAATGGAAGTCGTATAAACAGAATGTATCTGAATGGAAGTGACATCAAGGTAACTATACATAGGCAGGATTACTGAAGAGTTCATTGGTGTTTTTGAATAGGATATAAAATTTTATTTGATAGCAAATCATTACTTATAGAGCATATTAGCTTGGATTCAATTTTACACTTTCTCTGTGTATGTTAATGAACATTTAAATTTATAGAATAAGGTATTTAATTTTATATTCTATATTAATATTATTTGTTGCAATTAGATAAGATTTGCAACTTTAACAGACAATTAAATCAAATCAATTACTTGATTCCAGTCAAATTGTTGAAGTTTTAGCACTGATCAAATTTACTTGGATGAAAATAGTTGAATGTATATGTATACTATTACGAATGTTTTTATTATCTTACAATTAAATACATGTCACATTCTAGATATGAGCTACTTAGTACAACTTTAATGTTACCCTAAGTTTTAAATAAAAACCTCAGTACAGTGTAAGATGTATTATATAGAAGTTGTTAGGGCCTTGAGGAATGGCTAAGCTAGTCAGGAGCACCTGAGGCTCTTGCAGAGGACCCAACTTTCAGTTTCCAGCACCCATTTAACATGGCTCACAACTGCCTGTAACTCCAGTTCCAGGGGACTCAAAACCCTTTTCTGGCCTGTGTAAGTACCAAGTATACAAATGGTCATATACATAGACACATACATTTTAAAGAAGGTATGATTCATATGAATGTAGGAGCAGGTTGGTTTAGCAGGACAATGGATGAAATTAAAAGAGTATGTAGATGTTGTTCTTTCTTAAGTTTTGAAAGTCTGCATAAGATCTATGAAACTTGCATTGTTCAAACTCGACCATGCATTCTTCTTGTAAGAACTGTTTTTTTAATAATGGTCACTTTTATATTTTGAAGACAGCTGAGCTTTTACAGTTACATCTCTATCACCTTCCAACTCCCATTCTATTGCTACTTTAAACTGTGGTGCACTGTGAGGTTAAAAATAACATCTTTCTTTCTCCATGATTACCTAGTTCAGTGTTTTTCATTGAAACAGCCAGCAATGTCAATTTTCTTTCTTGCTTTTAATTGAAAATGGATTCTATTCTCATACACTATATCCTGATTGTAGTTTCTGCTCCCTGTGCTCCCAGTTCCTCACCACTGCCCTCCCCTCCAGATGTACTCCCTTTCTGCCTCTCATTAGGAAACAACAGGCTTCTACACGATAACGTCTGTTACACAGCACACAGTCACTCTGTGACCCTTTGTGGTATACCTTTTCTCATTTTAATGCCAAATTTAAAATTTGCAATTTGGAAACAAAAAAGAAACATATTTGCCATGAGGTCCAAACACTAGGGCCGTACTGTGGCTGCTTCCTGCCCTGCTGCTTCACTATGTCATTTCCATTGGCCGTTTACAGAAAAGGTGGCTGCAAAGGGTTACAGTGTTTTGTAACTGACTGTATAAATATTAGCTTCCACACTCCTCTAAGACTCAACTTCTTTTCTTTCACATAATCCTAAGAGGACTGAGAATTCAAATACTTAGCATTATGTGGCAAGAATCATTTATACATCTTTAACACAAATCCTACATTTTTACCCATAAAGCCAAACACCTTAGGAATGACATGGGTTGGAATACAATAGCAAATTTTTTATTTTGACTTGACTGTATTCAAACACAGTGCACATCCTGTCTCTTATTGTACTGATGAATAGGACAGGTGGGTTCGTGTAGGTGGGAAGATATTACTGAAGCCATGACAGCATCTGTTAAAGCCAATTTTAGTAATGTTTGTATGTGCACATTATAAATATTTTTGCCAAAGGTTGAGAGGAGGAGCATATAAATGCTAATGGAATGAGATCATCAACTGTCCATCTACTTAATATCTTTTTATTTACATTATTTTATAAACATATATGTATCTTCTAGAAGTCTAAATAAACATTGGATAACTTCTTTTAAATAAGTGATGTGTTGTGGTAAATTGTTCTCTTCTTTATCTAAATTTAACTTCTTTCGTTTAAGTAGAATTCTTTATCTCGATACAAATCAGGAAACAGTTGCTTGGTTCTTATTGAAGCTATTTTTACTGTTAACTTTCTAAATTCTTATTTTGCTAGGTAGTGCATAACACTGCTGTCCCCAATGCACTTGCCGTTGATTGGATTGGAAAAAACCTCTATTGGTCCGACACAGAGAAAAGGATAATTGAAGTATCCAAGCTCAATGGCTTGTACCCTACTGTACTTGTTAGCAAAAGGCTGAAGTTTCCCAGGGACCTGTCTTTAGATCCAGGAGCCGGGTTTGTAACATTGTTAAAAAATCATAAAGCTTTAGACTATACCCATTGTGGCAATTCATGAGCTTATTAACATGAATATTAAAGTATTGTATAAAAATGTGTAAACATTTTTACAATCAAGTTGAGTAATCATGGCCATAGCAGACAAAGCGATGATTTAAAAAGCTATTTTACATTATCTTCTTTTTACATATTTGAGCAAGATTTTTTTCATAAGATGTCAATGAAGTGACTATAACAAAAATACTTAACTGATGTTGTTGCATCAAACTGTGGGAAAGGGAAGAAGAAAACCTAACATGTTTTTAAGTGTTTACTTGGTCAAACCTATAAAAACTATAAGCACTACTTTTCAAAAAGGAGTCATAATTGCTACCTATAGATAGTAAAAGAGATTGCATCATCAAGTGAATTCAAGAGAAAAAGAAGAGGATCTTGGGAAAGGCTAGTGTTGGAGCAGGTGAATGGGGAACATATAGCAGACATTTTTGACCAACAGTGCATGGTAAAAATCTATGGATTCTGACCATTTTAATTCACTCTCAATTGTGTCATTTAGGTAGGTGTAGAATGCGTGACTTTCTATTTTTACACTATAATGTGGCATAATTACATGCTCCAAATTACTTCTGTGGAAGTTCAACCTACTTAACATGCTTGTTAAGATAATAAATTTAGAGAAAACTGGTTGTGTTAAAATAGGACACCTTTAGAGCAGCCATCACAGGATTATGATAGGGCTCTAAAGTCACTTTACAAAGAATGCTTTGCCAAGTAACTGCAATTATCGCACTTTAGATGCCATTGGATTTTGATTATTGCTAATATTGTCTATCTCTGTTTTATGTCCCTTGTGTTTATAAATGGAAAATTATTATGCCATAACACACTTTACAGCTTAATTTTAAAAAATAACGTGGTTAAACTGTATGGAAATAGATAAGATTTGCATTGTGTTTGCATTGTTTCCAAGGGAGTGTACACATTTCAATGTTTCACTATGTAGTTACACAATGGCTTTAATATATTTTAAAATATTTTTTACCATAGCAACATAATGTTCAAAATTCTTATAACCAAACTAATTGTAAATGAATGTTCCTGTGAGTATTTCAGCAAATAGTGTTCAGAGATTCTGATTAGCTTCCACATGTACTCATTCATAAGTTTGTAATTAATTTGATTGTTTTGCCATTTTGCCAAAAACTTTTACTTGACTATCTCATTGTTTTACTGCCTATAAACTCACACAAATCTGGATTCTTTTTCCAAGCCATTGGAGATCCTTCACTTCTAATGAAAAATGCATTACCTGTTGCTAAGCAGTATTTCAGAATTTCCTGCTTATCAAGCAATGGCTGCTCTGAGTCCAGTTAGTAAAGCTGATCAAGCTCTGGGCTTTATTTCTTCTAGGATACAGCTATTACCCTGTAACTGAATGCATTACTCAGTTATCATCAACATAAACCCATCACTAAAATGTCAATTAAATTAGTGAAATATAAATTATTGTGGATGCTATAAGAGTCTCCGTTTATTTCATTTTTGGATGCTGTTTGGATTATAATACATGTATACTATTTTATAACCAAATAAATAGGTAAAATGGGATCTTTTTATGAAACAAAGCTGTCTATTTTTTAATAGCTACAATCCAATACTGTCATTTTTAGCACTGTTCCCTTGGCTTTCCAGAATGAGACAATAAGCAACCAGGGTTTTATCAGTTGTAAAAAGAGCTTCAGATAGACAGTGCCATCCCTGCATAAAATGTTGTATGTAGTTACATAATAATAATTATAAATTCAAAGATGCCACCTACACATACACTTATTTAGTACTTTCTATATCATATCATTGCTGTAATTTGCACATGGCTTAAATATACCATTGTGATGAACTTCCTATATTTTGGAAAGATGTAAATTCTTTCCTGACATGTGGTGAAAGATAAGTCGAGAACTGACCTTGAAATCACTGAGCTCTCTAATGCAACAAAACAATCAAACTTGGAAGAAGCATTTTGGGGGTGCTTTTTAAATTTCTCTCAGAGAAAGATATGATTATTTTTATAACTTTTATGAGTAAAATATGCAATCTCAAACTAGTTAAGGAATTTTTCTCAGAATCATTTAATACATGCAATATTAAGTTGTGGCTTTAGTTCAGTTTCTAGGCTGTATATAGAAGTTTGTGGTTTTTTGTTTTGTTTTGTCTTTTTTTTTTTTTTATACTACATCACATTAGAGTTTTCAGTATCAAAGCAACTATAGCTTGAGAGTGTGTTTTCCAGGAAAAACCAAAACAAAGGCAAACAAACAAAAACGGTTAAGGAACACGTCTTGCATATTCCCATCAGAAAAGTGAAACTTTCTTTTATAAAAGGAATACTCTACTGATGACTTTGTAGCTCACTACCTGAATCATCGCAAGCATGTCTCATTTGAAGTACAGAGCCTCAAATACACTCCCAGAACTCTTCCAGTGAACCATAGCTTTAGCTCCGTACTTTGAATTTAAAAATCTTTGTTGTTTAGATATTTTTCATAATGATCTATTAGCTACCCTCTGAAGTAATAGCATGCATTATTCTGAATTTGAAACATACGAGTACATGTAAAAGCCACATTTCGTACCCTGCATCTCTCCATATTTTTTCTAATTAGTGTGGTGATAAGGCAAATAATTTTTAAAGATTATTTTATACTTATGCATTTTATCTTATGTCAGTCCTTCCAAAACATGAGAAATATAGGAAGAGACACACAGGTGGGAAAATGACAAACTGGGATGAAAATTTTCTTTTCATTTTATCTGGTTGTAATAATATCATGGTTTTCCGAGTACATCAGAAATATTTGATGTGTGAAATATTTCCTGAATGTGTCAAAGTTGACACCAAAACTGAACATTTAATATTATAGAACTACCTTTTATTATAAATGCTTGTTTTTCTATCTAGAAAGTGAATATGTTTAGCTTAAAGAACACAGTGTCTGTCAAACTAACTGTGGAGCAGGATAATAATCAGGCAATTGGAGATAGACAAAATTATAGGGTCACAGACATATACCCATGACTAAGCAAAAGCGGATACATAATTGAACTAGAAATGACGTACATGTTTCAAAAAGATCATTCATAAAGAAAGAATGTTTGCTGTGAGGAAATGAGATGCCAAGAGAAAAATTCAATTTCTAATTTTGTGTGCAAAGCAAATAAACATTTCATTAAACTTTGCAGTCACATTAAAATACTTCTCTCAGTAATTTTTAGATGATAAATATTTGAGTTCAGTATATTTATATTTAGGTATAATTCACACAAAATGAACGTAAATGATTATTTTACAGTGCAGATTTAGAGCTAAATTTATGAGAAAGAAGCATTTCTAAATTTGTTACATGAAGTCTTGAAAACAAACAATAAACCTGCGATACTTATAATTTAATCAATTTCAAATGAACATTTCTCCAAGACCACAGCATCGGTTGTTATGGTTACAAGCAGAATTCCTTTGATTTCTTATACACGGTTTATTACACAATAGATATTACTTGGGGATAAGAATTTTTTTGTGATCTTGAAAAAAATTGTCTATTATCTGGCAAAAATTAGAACTATGACAAATAAATGTTTTATACAAGTAAGTTTTGGAGGTAAATTATGAATATAAAGCACCTATTTTGATTATAGAAAATTTACTGATAATTTTGAAAAAAACATGTATGCTAAATCTTATATGTCGAGAGAAGAAGATGCTTTGCAGATGAAGCTATCAGGAGATCCTGTGATGAGCATTTATACTCAGTGGAATTGTACCTCCTTTCAATGCAATAGAAATTTTCTTAATATTATTCTTTATAATGAATATTTTATTTTGGAATTCACTGAAAAATTGTATAAAATACAGGAACATAGTATAGTTGTTCAGGGATAATCTGATATAACATGTAACATACTAGGTTGGTATTATTAAAACAAAAACATATTCACTTATGCCATACATAAGGTGTTGGGTAATAATATTGTTGAATACTTGCTAGCATGCTTAATTATTTTCTAAATCAGTCTTAAGTATTAGTTCCTACAGTTTTTGTAATGGCTTTAGTGGGCTGAAGTTACTACTGATTTTTCAACATTCGATAAATTATAGACTTGTTATGATTATTAAATCTAGGTTCACCTAGTCATGGGAAGGCTTGGACCATGGAAGAAAACAACCTGTTTCTAGGGTTTACTTTCATAAGACTCCAGATAGCACTTCTCTGAGAAGATGCTAGTTGCATCCTACTAGAGACCAGATTCCGTATTCTAATCACACCACTGTCATGAAGACTATGTATAGCCTATATACATAGCATAATGGACTCAGTTCATGACTCACATGGGTATAAAGGCCTGAAAAGACATTTTTCCTACTTCTCTTACACAGTCCCGATCTGTAATTAAATCTTGCTGTGTTCTAAAATCTAAAAGACAAGGCTGTGCCTTCTACATGGCATTTATTAGCTAAGTATAAAGATAAGTTTCAAGTTCAATGGAAGACAAAATTCCTTAACAGATTCCTCCAATCAATAGGCACTCCTTTTACTGTAAATGTAAGATAACTGTCTTAATATTTTTATGTTCACATATATTGAATGTACTTGTTAGGCCAATAAATGCAAACATGCTTTTTGATTTTGCTTCTTATCCCCCAGTGCTTGGAAATACCTGCTACATAGCCTGGTATCAAGGAATGGTCTCACTATAAGTCCTCCATGGGCTTAAGCAGGGCATTTTTTGTCATTGGCTTAAGCAAAGAGTTATCTGATTGTGAGGAAAGAGACTTTACATCCGCATGTATTGTTCAACTGTACCTCTAACAAAGCAATATTATTGTGTTGACTACTGTCATACGAATTCTATACATTTCTAAGGGAATAGATATCATTGCCTGGCAGTGCCTAAGGACAGCAGAGACCCTTCATTGTCCTCACATGGCCTCACAAGGTCAGGCAGGCAGTGTAGTCAGGATCTGAAGTGTGCTTCAATGAACATATGAGTTTTATAAAATATTTCTCAAATATACCTCTTCGAACATACCGTGAAAATATGAACGAGCTCTAATCAAGAAATAAATTCTGAGAGCAGAGGAAGCAATGTGAATTACATGTTCACAAACATATTTTTTTTGTTTAAATTAAAGAAACACAAGGAAGGACACATGTCACAATGAACATAATGAAAGCCCGCTAGCAAAAAGCACTCAGTTATAACCAGAAGCTGACTAGAACTGCCTGAAATGAACTAAGAACTGACTGGGTATATTTATCCTGGAAACTTTTAAATTTTATTTGTTAATCCTTTTATTTATTCAGTACTCGGACTTGAACTTGGGCCTTAAAAATGTTGGGAAAGCTCTCTCCCATCTGTGGATACTTTTAAATTTTAAACACATACCACAGTTTTTATTTACTTTTTATACTCATATAGAATATTTTTAAATATAATGTTAGTTATATTTATTTTAAATCTGGTGAATTAAATACCAAGTAGTCTACTCAGAAGAAAGGGAAAAAAATCTAGAAAAACAGAATAGATCAAGAAACTTCAAATTTGAAAAGAAAAAGACACATAGGTTGCATTAACAACTCTTTGATGATGGAATTTTCTCATTCAAGAAAAAATTGTTTAAATACACCATGATTTCTTAGTAATGTGTTGTCTGTTTTTGTACCTCATAGCATACAGTATTAATATTTAACTCAGCATAATCGGTATTACTCCCTCCACAGTGTCTGTCCCCAAATCTCTGATATTATCATTTAAATCTGTTATGAGGTAGAAAGTGCTGTGATAACAGACATGCTTCTCATTTGTCATTAAATTCATGAGCAGCAGATAGATACATGTGGTTTTGGGGGGCTAGATTGAGAAGCAATTGAGTTCCTTAAAAGTTCCTGATTTTCACCATGTAAATATCAATACTTATACCGGTACAGTGGTTATCAATATAATGTCTATTCAAATCAATGAAATGACTTCTACAGTTTAAATGTGTAAGAAGTCAAAATTGACAGTAGAGCGATAGATGGTAGAAAGATAAGTGATAGATGAATGAAACAAAAAAAGTCGTTGTTTTATTCTTCTAACAGTATAGATATCTTTCACAAGTTTATATCCACTAATTTTATGTGTCTGAGAGCTTAAATGTATAAAAGTGCTAAAGTCTATGCTTTTATACATTAATAAGAACATATGTTTAATGGTAAATGAATATCCCAAACACTACTATATATTTAATTTAAAAAACAAAAAAAAATAATATAAGAAAAGTTTGCACTGAAGCCTGCCATGAGAGCCACAGTTCAGAGATATACTAAGAATTAATCTGGAAACAGTGAAACAAAAAGGCACATATTGTGGGTTTTTTTTTTATTCTAACAGCTCTGTGAATGAAGTGGCTATTGATTTTCTTTCCTAGGAATTTGTACTGGATTGACTGCTGTGAGTATCCTCACATTGGCCGTGTCGGAATGGATGGAACCAATCAAACTGTTGTCATTGAAACCAAGATTTCTAGACCTATGGCACTAACAATAGATTATGTCAACCATAGACTCTACTGGGCTGATGAAAATCATATTGAATTTAGCAACATGGATGGATCTCATAGACACAAAGGTTGGTCCAACAGAATCAAAGAGTCAGTATTCACAAGTACAGAAAATCTAATTCAAATATTTTATCATCAAATGCATTTCTTGATTTAAGATTAATATATATATATATATAAAATATACATAATATATATAGCATTCATGTTTCCTAGCTGAATTGGACTAAAAAGATACTTGATTGGAAATATGAGTTTTTATTCTAGTCATGTTGAATTTTAGTTTTCTTTAAAAGTTCTCTCTACCCAAAGTGTCTAAGAACAATTGTTTCCTGTAGTCATAGGTTGACATAATTCAATGTTTTAGCTTTCTTTGAATGCTAAGTCTACCTTTTTAGTCCATAAAATGTACTAGAGTTCTGTAAGTATATTAATCTGTGCTAAAATTTACTACGTAGTAAAACACACAAAAGTATATATTTTTCTAATATATCTTGAAAATATATGACCATATAAAATCTTTACCTGTTCTTAATCTGAACTCTGGACATTTGAGTATTAAATATTTATAGGTAAAATACTATGTCTATTAGAAAATACTGAGAACATCTATAAAGTGATAGTCCTTTATGAGTGACATTTTTCTCTAACCACCTTTATCTTATCTTTATAATTCCTATTATTCTCATTTACTTATGCTGTTAAAATAGGAAGCCAAGCTCATCAGGTGAGACATGTGACTCTAAAAATGAAATTTGAGAGATGGATAACAAATGTTTCAGAACAAGTTTCTTTAATAAACCAACTTTTAATAATGAAGATATTAATCAATAAATTAAACTTTATGCTTTAAAAAAGTGTTTGTTGTTCCAGGTTCATTCAATTTTAACCATGAAATAATTCAGTAAGTGAGGCATTCTTTATTTGTATATGTTTATATACATTTGAGATAGAATTTCATATATCTCACTTTGTACTCCTACTTGCTAGGTAACTGGGGATAACCTTGAACTTCAGATATTAAAGTCTCTATATGCAGATTACAGACACAGGCCAATGTGCTGGGTTACTACAGTGCTGGAGCCTTGAGCTCAGAACCTCATGCACACAAAGCAAGCACTCAATCAACTACAGTGCATTCACACATTTTTTCACAAACCTCTGAGGTTTCTGGTTTCTGTGCCTTAAACATGGTACAGAATACTGCAGAGTACATCTAAGGCATACATGCCCAGCCATTTCCTTTTGGCTTACTCGACTTATTACTCAGATTTCTTTACCCAACCAAATATTCTGGATCTTGACACAATATTTCACAAAAGTTTACAATATATTAATCAGCATTCTCGCCTAGAAATATTAAGATTTAATCTAAGTTTGACATAAAGGTACATGCTTGTAATCCCAGAACTCTTGAGAGGCAGAAGCAAGAAGATCTTTGGGAGTTGAAGGCCAGCCTTGTCTGCAAAGAAAGTCCAGGACAGCCAGGGCTATGCATGACAATCCTGTCTCAGAAACAAAACAAAAACCATTTTTAAAAAAATTCTAGTTTATTCATGAGTTCATCTCCCTAATCTACACACACATACACACACACACACACACACACACACACACACACACACACACACTCAGCTCACTTAAACATATTATACAGTGTATTTATAATGGATTTATTTTATGAAATAACACAGGATATATATTAATAATTTAAACTAACATGATGAAATGTTATAATTATCTTGGACTAGTCTATCAATCTATTTTAAATTACATATTCATTGACTCATATAAAGTTTTTTTCAGGCTACTTCCAAATCATTCCTTCACTCATTCCACAGTCATTGACATTTTGTGAGATGCATTATTCTAAACTCTAGAATTATGATGATGAATAAATCCCTGCCTTCAAATCAAAGTTCAATAGGAAAAAAACTTGTTTACAGATAAAAGTGTTATTGTAGAAATGGGTGCCGAGAAAGCTATGCAGTGTATACAACCCTTGTTTCTGAAAGGCTCTACCAGCCTTTCCATATGGGCAAGAATGGAGCATTCTTCATACAGAGGGAGTGGTACATGCCAAGTATAACAGAATCTTGAAATAGAGTAGCTGTTATGTGATTTGACTATGACTGAAAGGGATAAAAACGTAGATAATGGCTCAGATGAACAGGAACAAATTGGTGCCATATTTTGACAAGTCTTATATACTTTGTAATTTGGTAGCCATCCTTTAGGTCATAGGGAGCCATTGGGTATTTAGTTGATAAAATGCTGTTATTAGTTTTGACAGCAGCATGGAAAATGAATGACCCTTTAAGGGCAACCAATTTAAACACTGTTAAAACACTTCAGAGATCATGCTTGAAGTGATTGTAGCTAGGGGAATAGAGATAAAGTGTCATATTCAGTGCTAACTCCTCAGGTAAATAGGATAAATTAGTAAACTTAATAGTAGGAAGATTAGGTTTGTACATACAGGTTACACATTAGATTTTATTATCTAGGTACTAAGGAGAAAGTAGCCCTCTGAATTCTACTAGATTTCCATTTACTTATGCACTTTTCAAGAATTAAATATACCAAAATGAACGTACTGAATCTCAAAGCTCAGTTTTGATGAGATATACACTGATATCAGTAGTGTGGAAAACATTCAAAGTCCATTCTTCTAGCATTATTAAATGTACATTAGTCTATAAGTACCTTACTACAAATAATACACTTAAGTAATTTTTAAAAATATAAATCTTCAGCATTTTGTTGTATTAAATGACTATATTTATGTCTTTAATTTGCTTTGCATGATAATGTTCTAAGCCTTCACAGGGGTTACAAGCACCATATCCATCTCTTATAAATACATTCATTCATTTCAGTTGCACTGTGCTCAAAATATAGGTTTTTCTATAATCATCCCATAAAGCACCATGAAATCCATTTTACATCAAGGAACTTACTTCAGAGATTAAATATATAGTCCAAAATCACGTAGCTCATGATCAAGAGACTCGGGTATAACAGATCTGCCTACATCCAAAGCTTCAATGCTTTTTATTCTTCTATGGATTTTTTATTTTAAAATGATAAAGAAAATTTGATGCCTGCTTAAAATAAACTCTGTTTTGAAGGGACAGAGTGTATATATAAGTGTATACGTAGAAGTGTGTCCACTTGATTTCTTTAGAGCCCTTTTAATTGGTAGATTTCTGAATATGCTACATGCGTGCAAGCATAGCAAAGTCTGTAATACAAACAGCATAACTATATTCAAGTTTATATCTCATCAAATCCTGTGTTTGTTAACTTCTTTAGTGGAGGGGAAAGAATAACCACGTTACTTAAAATAGAAAATACTGCCCTTATTCAGGGGATCTCAACCTGTGAGTTGTGACCCTTTCCGAATGAACATTCACAGGGATTGCATATCAGATATTGAGCATATCAGATACATACATTACGATTTAGAAGTATCAAAATTACAGTTATGAAATAGAAATAAAATAGTTTTATGATGAGGGCCACCACAACACGAGGAACTTTATTAAAGGGTTGCAACACTGGGCAGGCTGCCAACAACTGCCTTAGTAGATCTCAGCTTCTATATGTAGCATTTTATAAACAATACTAACTTGTTTCTCCCAGTCTGTAGGCTGAGAAACCCAAAATAGTGGGGCTAGCATGCTTGACACACCCAGAATGTTGTGCCTCCTTGGAGGGTGTGAAAGTACTCCACATAAGGGAAGATGGAGGAAACACTGTGAAGCTACATTTGTAGGAACACCAATGGTACTCAGGACCATAGGGTCCTTAAAATAACTTCCCAAAGATGGTTTAAAGTGTTGCATAAGACAATCATATGTCTGCATTATGACTAGAGGGCATAATCTATCTTACTGACAGTAGACCATCCTGTTCTACCAGGGAAGTTTGATGTAATAGATTGTGATTTCCAAACTAACTATATCTCCTGTGTCCACAAAAACTTGTAAATATTACTTGGAAATTCCTGTCACAGAATTTGAGCTCTTTTTGTTTCCCTGAATAGCTGGTTACAAAAATCAGATGAGCAAAGCTTCCAAGAGAGGAACATCAGCAATGACTGGGTATATACCTAAACAAGAAATTCTGTTTCCATTAATGAAAATAAAATTAAATCCTGGAAAATTCTATAACAAAAGTTAGTTCCATCTATTGTATCAAAAAACATAAATTCAGACTGAGTTTCCATTTTTTAAATAAACTGTTTCCTTGAACTCAAGATATACTAGAGAGATGGCATCTTGCGGAAGAAAAGGCTAAATATACTCTGTGCAATAATAATATAATTTATGAAAAAGTATTTCTGATCTTGAGGTTTTGTTTATTTTTTGTAGTAGTTCTCTTTACTTTTCAGCTTTCCTCCAAGTGTTTTAATCTTGTATAGATAAGATGCTGTGCACATATTTTATCTACATGTTGGAATTCATACTAATTTACCTATTTTTATGAAAAACCAGGTGTTGGATATAATTGAAAACTATAGCTCATCAATGCATTGCTTTCTTTTTTATGCAGTGGATAAAGAATCCTATGCAATTATGTTGAGTCTCCTTGTTCATTTAAATGACATGGTGTGTCTTGGCCTCAGGATTCTCATTATCCAAGTGTTAGTATTAAAACCCGAAGTTTAGTCACAGCCTAAATCCTGTAGTTGTTTCATCTTGCTGAGAGACTTGCTTATGTTTTGAAGGGCCTGTTCTTTGTGATTATTTAGAAATCTAAGCCATATCCTCGAGCCCATGAAGCGGTACATCGATACCATGAAAATGAATTGTAGTTTCAGCATGCTACTGGGCAAATAGCATGAAATATATTAAAAGAGTCTTTTTATGAAGGATAGAATCACATCACAGGAAAAAAGAAGCCGGTTGTATCAACATGTAACGTGCTTCACAAACTTTTACCTTAACATTTATAGAAAGCTTAAATATTTGAAGAATTTTTAATATGAAATAGGAGAAGCCTAATAAACAACCCTCACTGTTAAACAATAGTTTCTAGAATGCTTTGTTCATGATAAGACAGTGCATTTCAGTAGTTTTGAAAAAGTATCACTTTCAGCACAGTACATTGCAAAGATGGGGCTTCAGAAAATATGTTACTGCTTAAAATACAATACAAGTTAATGACAGGAAGATACTGTTCAGTTACTATAAAATGTTTCTAAACCAATACAATACATTGAAATTAATTCTCATTTATAAAACATCTTAGGAGTTCAGTATCAATCACGGCTTTGAGTTTGGATCTTTGAATAGTACATTTTTTTTAATCATTATATGAGTTTTAACAGATGATTTTGTTTTAGAAATATCACATGTTACCCATACCCTTGAAATATGAAAATTTTAACTACTTTTATTTGAGTTCTTGGTCATTTTTAACAATATCAGCCTTTCAGATATATGCATACAAGTAAGCTAGGGAACCTCAATATGCCTCAGAGGTTCTGTTGCCACAGACTTTTCAAGGGACCTGTCGGTAGACTAGGACTTCAGTAACTGTCTTTTTTTTTTTTTTTTAATTTATCTGAGGTTAAAACAGTGGTATATTGTTTTTAATTAATTAATTTATTTAAATTCAGTAATTCTAGCACATGTGTATGCATTCATGTATATAAGGTTGAGTGTGTGTGAATGTGTGGGGGGGGGCAATATCAAAATGGGGTGTTTTCTGCTATTGTTTTTGCTTTAATATTTTGAGATGTGGATCTCTTTCTGAACCTAAAGCTTGCTAATGCTGCTATAGTGCATGGCCAGTAAACTACTGGGCTCCTCCCAGCTCCATCTCACTTCCATTTCTGGAGCTTTAAACTCATGCAGTGACACTTCATTTCCATCTGTTGCTGGGGATCAAAGTGAGGGCCTGACGCTTGTGAGGCAAGCACTCTAAACCATTGAAGCACCGCCTTAACCCTGGAGAAGGGCTTTTTTTTCTTGTTCTTTTTATTCTTTTAAAATCAGTTATCTCCTTACTTCAGCTTTCCTGTCAGGACAATCTGGAACACACTAGGAAATGCTTGTGGATTGCATTGCCTTTCTGTTTTTATTTCAGAAGCATGTTCATGATTTTGCTACTTGAGTTCTAAATCAGATGCCTGATTATGGGAATTCTGGTAGATGGATGTGACCACTAACCCCAGAAATCAAACATAAGGAGCGAAGATGAAAGGCAGCAAGTGAATTTATTATTCATTTTGCAATGATTTATCAGCACTGCCATCTATGATATTGGCATTGACTCTGAAGTTCCTTAGAGAAATGGGCAAGAAGTATGCATAGTTAAGGAGTATTGGTCAAAGTGTGCTCTATATATCATTTCTCTGTTCTGGTCACACAGAATCTTATTGGTGTCATGGAATTCCCACTGCAATGAAGTATACAGGCATATCTCTCTCTCTCTGTGTCTCTGTCTGTCTGTCTGTCTGTCTGTCTGTCTGCCTCTCTCTCTCTCTCTCTCTCTCTCTCTCTCTCTCTCTCTCTCTCTCTGTCCTCCTAGGATATTTCAATATTAGAAGCCCATCAGTGGACAACCTCCGTTTTCATACCATGGTGTATCGATCAGAGCTGTGGTGCTGGGAAGGGAAAATCTAGGTCACACTGTTTGTTCTTGCTTAGAAGTTGGGGTCAGTTTCATTAGGGAATGGTCACACTAACAGCTTTGCTGATCTGGAGTATGAAAGGCAGTAATTGGAGATTTTCATGTGGCACTGAGGGGACTAGCACTGACTTAACTGAAGCTTGCACTTTTCAATTTGTATAAAAGTCCTTGGATTCTCTTCTTGTCTTCAGTCTTGAATGGGGAGGCTCAGCATCTTTCACTGAAGGGTGTTTAAATGATCTGCATGAATAGAGGTAAATTGGGCCAAATCTTAAGGCAAAGAAGACAAATAAGGTTAAAGGTGATGGCATATCTTAATCCTTTAATCCCAGTATTGAGTAGCAGAGGCAGGTAGATCTCTGCGAGTTTGAGATCATCCTGGTCTACAGAGAGTTTCAGTAAAGCCAGAGGTAAATGGAGAAAACCATAAACAGACGGACAGATAGATAAAATATAATAAAAGGGAAAGAAGCCAATCTTCGTGAATTTTATCCTCCTTTTAGTTATATATTGGGCATCTCAGGCCCAAGCAAAGAAACATTACAATTGGCCAAAGCAGTCTCAAAATACAAGTTAGGACTGCAGAAATATAAGGAGATTAAATAGTTGAATTCATGTAATGGATTTCGTGTATCTGTCTGTTGCGGGCTGACTGGACATCTGTAAACAACTGTCTGCTCATCTCAGATAAGATACCAGTGTCAGAAGAAATAAATGATTCCACACAACTTGGTGTAATGGTTGCTAAGGTTATTGTAGGAGGATAGGTGAGGGGTTTGTTACACCAGCATGGACATCTAAAAGTAAGCTGCATCACACACAAAAAATCCCACATTATGATGGACATAGACTCCTAGAAGCTGCATCCCTGACTTCTCAGAACAATTTATGGGCAGCTCTCTTCCTCTAGAAAGAATATTCTTAACCTACGAGGAGTGTACTGCTCATATAGTCCTGGTAAGGGACTAGTAAATCCTGCACTTCCCTGAGATGCCTGGGACATGTAAATTTCATTAGCACTTTAAATTGTGTATCTCCACCTCTGTCTTGGAGAGACTCATTCAATTTGTGGAAAATAGGCACACAGTATTGTCCAGTGATTAAGCTCTTAACATTTAAAAATATTTTCTTAAAATATATTTCTAAGGGCAGATGAGATCACTTAGCAGTTAAGAGAACTTGCTGATCTTGCAAAGGACCAGGGTAAGTTCCCCGCAGCCCCGTGGAGGCTCATGTTCATCTGATCTGTAACTACAGTTACAGGGGATATTACCCCCATTTTCTGGCTTATACAGACACCAGGCAGACACATGGTACACATACATGCATGCAGAAAAGTATGCATAGACATAAAAATATAAAATCCTACAAATACATTCCTAATACACATACATGTAGAATGTCATAACGCTTAAATGTACTGATAGGTTAAGAAACCACATTTCCTATTGCCCATGTAACTTTGCATCACTATAAAATCCCAAAATCTTACAGAAATGAATGGATCGGCTTTTGTCCAGTTTATGAAGCAATGTTGCTTTGCTTGCTTTTGAGATTAGAGTGGTATTATCATGAGACGGTCCATTCAGAGAAAGCCTACTTTTAAAATTAGCACACTATAATTTTTACAGTCTCGTTCATAACGCTGTAGAAACTTGATATTTTTTGAGTGAAATCTCTCTTTGAAACTTAAATTAATGAAATGGCCTCATCTGATTCATATCATGATAACCTAAAAGCAGGTAAAAGAGAATAATGTACAAAGTTTTATATAACCAACATTCTCTGTGTATGTCGAGTCTTTATTACTTGAGATGAGAAAGTAGACAAAGTGATTCGTTAAATGCTAGGCAAAGATGTACCACAAATCCCTTCCGCCTCTTATTAATGACTTAATTCAAAACATCTCTGAATACAACATCAGTTTCTATGTGTCATTATAAATTTGATACATTACAAAAATTTAAATATGTAATGTCCCAGGACAGGTTACATCACTAACGAGGAGTCAGAATTTTATCAGAAGAGTGTTCAAAGGCAGCCTCATGTACTAGAATTCCAGACAATATTTGCTTAGGTTTTCCTATGTTCGAAGAGATGTTCAAGAAATTTGTTTTTTGGTACAAAGCGAGCTCATTGCAAGAAATACTGAATGTTTGCTGGATAGATAGGTAGCTTTCCAATATTCAAATATTCAGTATTGTCTAGCCTTAGTGCTCCTAAATTTTTCTTAAGGTTTTTATTTTTTTAGAATAATAGATTTTGAATCCATTTGTTTGAAATTTATTATATAGAAGTATTACTTAAATTAAGCAAAACTGTATAAAGGCAAGGAAAACGTTTATAAGGGAGAGTAATAAATACATACTTCAGAGGCTTTTTGGATAAAATTATCTTTAAAAAGGACGATACAAGCAACTCTAAAGGGGGTGTGATGTTGACAAAGGAGAGCTGTTCCACCCCTTTGGTTCCATTGTACCCAGTGTTCTTTGGTGGTCATATCTATAACTGTCTCTCCGCTCCTTCTCTGAAGATCTGTATTCCCTGGATATTCACAAGCTTCTCACTCTTCTTTGTTAATATTTATGAACTAGAAAGCATGTTCCTCTAACCTACTGGCCTTCGTCATGAATATTTCATTTGCATGACAAACCCTTTATTTTCCACATCTAATATTAGCATCTAGTTTTCAACCTGTGTATTTTCATCATCCTGTTCAATCTCACTTAGTATCTTTTAATGCTAATTATTTTCTCATTCATGTCTTTCCTTTTGGCTGTCATCCGGAGCCTTAATTCATACCCCATCTTCATATTTAGTTCTGTATCTTTCTAGAAACATAGGGAGGAAAATGTTACTTTGGAGAATTTTAGAATATGGGGCTGGTGATGTTCTCTGCTGAAAACTGTTGTTTTAGTCTGGCTGCACAAGTTGACTGTTTGCCTAGGCTACTGGTGGGTTTTGACCCAGAAAGAGATACATTAGATAATATAGTAAATGTGAAATATTAATTGGAGGAGTCTAATTTTCCTGCATGTGAGGATTTGCCCTTGCCCATCCTTGGAAGACTGAAAAATTAATTACATTACCAGGATACTTTAGTGCCTGGGTTCAAGTTACCTTCATTTCATGGAGCATGAACAGAATAAATCAATGTTAAATAAGAGAAAAGTCTGAAAGATTTGCTCCTCCTTTCTCCCTCTATGCCAAATTCATGTAACAGTGGGCAATCCACTTCCTATTTTTTCTCTGTTATGTTTTTAGCAAATTCTGGTTAGAGTTATAAGGAAAAAAATCTCTACCTTATTCATATCCACTTCACTACACACAGTGCCTTTGTTAAATTTTCCTGTGTTTGCCTCAGGAATGGAGCCTATTGTAAAAGAGATTGTATGATTGTATAGGTTAAACTCCAGGAGAAAAGCTCAAGTTCCTGTACAGTATTTTACACATAGAGTTGCATGCTCTTAAGTTAATAACATTGGGAATATGGCAACGGAAGAGTCTCCTTGTATAATAGAAGCTGATCAGAGTATTTAGGTTTAATTGGAAAGTTTTGTCACCATTACAGTGTTATGAGATTAGTCTTTCAAATGTATTCATTTATTAAAAAGGGGTCAGATTAACCTTAACAGGTAATTTTATTTAGGTATGTCTAAATAATATCCAAGGCATAATCAATAAATGCATAAGACATAACACATAAAATAATAAGAAAAAACAATTATAATATTTAGTTCTCTAACTTGCTTCAATTGTAAACATAGCTGCACAATCTGGTAATTATCATCTCTACATAACCAACTAACCTAGGCCCATGGAAGCTCATAGAGCCTGAATCACTAACAAAAGAGCATGCATGGACTAGTCCCTCTACACATATGAAGGTGATGGGCTGTTTGGACCTCTAATGGGTCTCCTTACAATTGGAGCAGGAGCTGTCTCTGACTTGGACTCTGTTGCCTCCCTGGATCCCATTTCCCTAGCAGGGGTGCCTTGTCTTGCCTCAGTGAAAGAGAAGGCATTTAGTCCTGTTGAGCCATGATGGGGGGGGTTGGTATCCAGAGTGGGGGCTTTGGGTGAATGTGGGTGTGAGTGTGGGACTGGGAGGAAAAGAGGGAGTGGGGTAATGATTGAGATTAAATTGAACAAACAAATAAAGAGATAAAAGAAAATACTGATAAGTGCTATATAGCTATTTCTACCTGATATATTAAAGATGCTGTGAGTTGTCCTAGTTATTTTTCATGGCAGAACAATCACCATGATCAAAGTAACTTGTAAAAAACACCCATTTATTGGAACTCACAGTTCCAGAGGGTTAGAGTCCATGACCATCCTGGAGGCGGCACATGGCAGCACACTGGCTGTCAGGGCACTAGAGCAATAGCTGTACACTTACATCAGATCTGTGAGCAGGAGACAAAGAGAGAGAGAACAATTTGAGAATGGCAGTTGGGTTTTGAAACCCTAAAGCCCACCCTGAACAACACACCTTGTCCAAGAAGGCCACACCTTCTAATCATTCCTAAATTGTTCTCCAAGTGGGAGCCAAGCACTGAAATATATGCAACTGTGCGGGACATTCTCCTTCACACTGCCGCATAGATATAAAATAAAATCTTAAAATAGAATTTAAGGATTAAAAGCAATATAACATGAGTATAAATCCCCAATCCACACTTAATACCAGTAATCCTAGAATTAATGGATTGTGAAGGTGGATGTCTTCAGCTCTCCAGCCAACTATTGTAGGGAAACGATGAGCTTTTAATTTAGTGAGAAGACTGGTTTCAAAACTAAGGTGGAAAGTAAAAGAGAAGAGCATCAACATTGTCCTCTGGCCTCTATGTCTGTTCACACAAATGCAATTAAGACACACAAGAAAATTAGTAGTGTGACACATTTATATAATAATGAAGCAGATAACTAATAAAAATGGCACTTGAATGAAGAAAGTCAATCCTACAGGAGAAATAAGAGGTGAATTAGAAGACCACTAGTGGAATGTACACATGGCACGGTGCAGCAAATCAAGCTAATTTTGCCAGCATCCCAATAAACCTTCCATGACACAATAGAATGATTAAAAAAGAAACATTTTAATACTTTTTGTTTTATTGTTTTATTTGTTTTATTATATACATTTGTTTCATTATAGTCAATTGGGATGTGGCTATCAAGAAATACACTTACTTATCCTGTTGGATAAACAGGATAGCTCCAGAATTGAGTAATCTATAATATTATTAGAGAGTGTCTCAAGAAGCAAGGCTGAATCAGAGATAAAAGCACAAGTTGGTGCTGTCTTTCCACTTATTTCTTTGACATAATATAATGTGGATAGTGACAATACATTCTCCATATTAACTGACAGAGAAAACTACAAAGTAGGTATTATTTTGATATTATTTTTGCCAAATATCAGTTATATTCTTCTGATATAAAGTTATGAAAGGAGAATTAGTAATCTAGTGCTTGAACAGAATACTGGAAACATTTCAATAGACAAGGCCATTCATTATACAGAATAGAAGCTTAACTGCAGTAAGCACTTTAAAATTGGCTTTAAATACAAAGACGTCACCCATTAAGCCACGGCACACAGGTCTTTTCTATTTTTCTATATTTTTATGTGGCTATTAAATACCTTCAGATAAAATAGTCCTTAAATTACCTTTTCTGATTTTTTAAAAATTAAGCCATATAGTCATATATAAGACATCCATGCATGCTATATCTGTGTTTAAAATTCTAGGTACATATTTTTGATAAAATATTGCTAATTTTGTCCTTCAGTTCTTTCATATTACTTTGTTAGAGTTGTTCAGTGTACTTTCACATTTGGAGTCGATACTTCTTCAGATCCATTCATTGTCCAAGTCTATTAGCCATTCCATTTCCTGTTGCTTTGATGTATATGTGTGTGTGTGTGTGTGTGTGTGTGTGTGTGTGTGTGTGTGTGTGT
>OU015750.1:16614578-16631140 GCA_907169655.1 Acomys percivali | reverse complement strand
TGTGTGTGTGTGTGTGTGTGTGTGTGTGTGTGTGTGTGTGTGTGTGTCTGTGTGTGTGTGTTGTGGGTAAAGATATTTTACACTTATACACGTGCATATTTAAAATTGTGTGTATGCATACATACATGTGTATGTACATATCTGTAATGTCAAAATAAATAGGCAAATAAAGTATTGTCTTATGTCAAAATACAATGATTAATGCAAATATGTTTTAGTTGTATATAATCAATGTGGGTTGAAGTCTTCTATGTTGATAGAAAAATAAATACATTTTATTTATACTTATTCAATAGTTAATATATACTATAATCATTTTGGTCACAGTATTAATAAATACTTAATACTCTGCAGGGAACTCCATACCTAACAGATGAATCTTCACAATGGATAGTATAGAAGTAGTTAATCTTGATTTCCTATCTTTTCCTTGATTTCTGTTGGTGTGATTTCTGGCCTTGTGGGGGGTTTTCTGGTCCTTCAGAAGGCCAGTTTAATGAGCTAGATTATATCAGGTAGATTAGACCAGTCTCCCCCCTGTAAACATGGATTGTTATTTTGGCTTCATTTTCTATGAACATAATGGTAGTGTTTGATGATGACTGACAAGAAAGTACATTTACCAAATGGGAAATTTAGAGTTGGTTTATACAGCAAACAATGCCTATTCTGTTCTTACCAGCATACAGGAAACTGAAACCAAGAGACACTTTGGGAAAATGTGCTCCTACTCCTTTTCCTCACTCTGACCTAACTTTTCTATGTGAACTTAGCTCTAGATTTGCTGTGCTGAACTAACAGATTTTTAATTTTTATTAAATTGTGTGTGAGAGTATATACAAACAGGCTACGCCTGTGCTTTTCCCCTTCCAACATGCGGGTCTATAAAATCACACACTGGTTGTTAGGCTTGGTGGCAAGACCCTTTTATTGGCTGAGGCATTTCATAGGCTCTGATGGCCATGAAACTGTGGTGACTATTTAATAATTAAAATATCTGATGATGGTCATGCTTAATTAGTTGTCCAGTAAATTGGTTGCAATGCAGTGCAATAGGTTACTAAACAAGCAGACTTTCAGCTGGAGCTTATGCCTTAAACCCTTTGGTTTTCTTGCTCTGCCTGCTCCATCGTCTGAGGTGCAGTGCAGGATGGTGAAGTCCGTTGATCTTAGCAGCAGAGTCAGTGACTCAGACTCAAACATCAGTGGAATAACTCACTCATTTTGACCGCCTCTTTTTTTGCTGAACAACATATTGCAAAGAATAGTACTTAACGATAGAGTTTTGGCAATATTAAATGAAATGAAGTGTAATAAAGTTGTTCGCTCATGGTGGTATTGCAGTACTCAACACTGTATTTAGGTCTGAGAGATGTTTGTTTCCCTAGGAAATGTTAATTTAGGCTAGTTCTGAAGCACCCATGGACTTAGCAGTATAGATAAGTGACAGTTCTGAGCAGTGGGACTGATTGTGCGACTTTCAAAATGCTAGCAGGCCAATTTTTACAGTAACATTGTCTTTTCACAGAAGTCAATTGTGTAGTGGTAGACTGGGAGTTTAAAGAGACGATTAACATTCCAGCCCATGCTTGATGGTATAATTAGTTCCTTTGAGTCTGAAGGGACACACGTGGAATGTTTCTATGCATTTCAAGATATTTTGAGCTTTCTTTTAAAGTTTCCCAACTTATACACTCTGATTAAGGACTCATAGTTTTTATCCATCACCATGATTCACTCAATATCATTATTTTTTGCAGTTTTAATTAAATTGATGAAGCAGAGGAAAGAGATAGAAGTAGTTTTTATAAGTAGCAAATGTGATTATTTAAGGCTAAATGCTTCTCATTCTTCTACACAATTTTACTCCTGGTATTTAGAGACATGTTCTGTGTCCATATAAGAAAAGGAAGAGGTAAGGTCCAAGGACACGTGGAAATAGCATCAAGATTCAAAATGCCTAAGGTTTCCAAAATTTTCTCAAATTCTACCCCCTTCGTATACAAAGTATCTTGTCCAGGTACATTTTTGGATAGATCCCATACTACTGATACTAAATGATTTAACCTGTGATTTTTACTAAACTTTTATTTCTTTTACTTTGTGACTGATAATAGTAAATTCTCAGATTCCATATATGAAAGTTTCCTTTGTCTGAACTTGATTATTTGATAACTTTGAGAAATCAGAGCTAAAAATTATATTATCACCTGTAAATCATTTTAGGACTGATGCATTTGAACAATACCAAACAATTCCTCATCTCAAAACAGAAACCTGTTCAGTACAGAAGGATTTATTACATTTATTTTGCCACCAGGACTCTGGTACAGCCTATGTGAAAAATCTACATTGTGATGGTCAACCAGTCTTCCAAATGGCTTTATTGTCAGAATAAATTGTTATTTGAAATATTTTTCCTTCACTCTTAGATCATCTTCAGATAAAGAAAACCATAAAAATCTCAATAACTTAATGAAAATAAAATTCTTTATAATAGTTTCATGTCACTCTACTTTCAGATCATAGACACATTTTATCTTATAAATGTTATATAATAATTTCATGTGCCAGAAAACTAGTCAATGAACTTAAGGAAATATGTAAATTCTACTGGATGAGTTACGTGCAACACACACACACACACACACACACACACACGCATGCACACACACACACACACACACAATCTCCTTATTTTTAATTTTAGAATGTTGGATGCTACTTGTTTCTGCTAAAGCAGTCTTCCTCTGATGGTGAGCTTGATCCCACTCATTTTCCTCCCAGTTGTTAAACGAAGCTAAATATGAGCATGATGAACTCTGGTACCTAATCTTGAATTCTCTTAACCTGTAATAAAGAACCTTGCCAACCGGACAGGTTGTCATAGCAATTAGTATCTTTCAGCCCATGTAGTACTTGAATATTTTAACTGGCAGTCCGCCAAGACTGAACATTAATCTTACCATCTCCTATTACAGTCCCTAATCAAGATATTCCAGGGGTGATTGCACTAACATTGTTTGAAGACTACATCTACTGGACTGATGGGAAAACCAAGTCACTCAGCCGTGTCCATAAAACCTCGGGAGCAGACAGACTCTCACTGATTAACTCATGGCATGCCATCACAGATATCCAGGTGTATCATTCTTATAGACAACCTGATGGTAATTATTCTTTCCATGATTTCCATAATGCATCGACATCTTCCAGCAACATTTCATTTCTTTATTATTTCAAGATTAAGTGTAATTTCATTCTTGTTAAGAATGATCATATCCCATTGTTTAGCTTTATTTTATATGACGAAGCCAGTTCATATCACGTGCAACTATTACAGGGTGAGATTAGAGTCTCAGTAATAGCATAAAGAATTGTTTACCTGTTCAAGTCATAGTAAACAGCATTTGAAACGATGCATGTTTAAATAGAAGTAGAAGATTAAACCCCTAGAACAATGCAGGGTCCTTTCCACAGTGCTGGCTAGAAAGAATTCTTTGTCAATAGTTTGTGATTCTAAAATTGCAAATATCCAATGTGCTTCATAGAATGCTACCAGATCTTGTGGAATAAAGGTTTGATTGCTTTCCTGTACTAAAAGGCAAAACTTCATGCTTTTTGTTGTAGTTCATTGTTTCATTGCTTTATTTTACATGTATATTTATAAGTAAATATATTTCTTCAAATCAAATTCTTCTAGTCTTTGTTTACTTTTCTGATGAGGAATTCTTTTTAACTAACATGCTTATTTTTGTAGAAAGCACTTAAAATGAGTGAAATCAGAGATTGAATAGCACTTATAAAATATGTTCGTAATTTTGATAGCCTTATATTAAAAGGTTTATTCGACTATAAATTACAATACTTTAAAATTCAGTCTCAAATGCCATACTAGATTACTAGTCTTGATAATTATGTTTTTGCTATGTCTTTCTCATCTGTAGTCTCCAAACATCTTTGCACAGTAAATAATGGTGGTTGCAGCCATTTGTGCCTTTTAGGCCCTGGGAAGACACACACCTGTGCATGTCCTACCAATTTCTACCTTGCAAATGATAATAGAACCTGCTTATCCAACTGCACAGCCAGTCAGGTGAGTTGCGTTCTGGAATCATCTCCTGTGTTGTTTGTGTATGCCATTATTAAGGCTTGGCCTGTGTTTGCTTATGAGTATAAGTAATTTGAAAAACCGGTCGTTTTGTTATTAAGTACAATGAATTGACTGATCCTTCTAGGTACTGCACAGATGATCACAGAATAAGGGAGAAGCAACTTAATACAAATGCTTAAAATAAGACTTTCAGCATTAGAGGATAAATAGAGGCTGGGAAATAAGCATAGGGAAATAAAAACTAATTTTTTCCAAGACTCACATGGAATTATGATTCAAATTCTAAGGATGCAGAACTGCAGGATCTGAGGGCACTTTGAACATGTCAAGAAAGAACTGTGTTAAAGGAATAATGTAGTAAAGATGGGTGGTTTAAACAATTAACCTGTTGCTGTGTAATCAACCCTACCTCATCAGCCCCTGCAAATACAAAGAAAGGGCAAATTTAATAAACAATGATTAGCTTTTATTATATATATATATATATATATATAATGAAAATAATTTACTGGTGAAACATATATCAAAATATGCTTATTATCTCTCAATAAGTTATCTCAGAAAAATTTCTACTTAATGGTAATTAATTGTATGGAGTTGATTTCATTACTTTTTATTAATTTTTGTAAAGTAGTCATATGGCATTACAAATTACACTGTTATACGAGCATCAATATCTTGTTTGATTTGAGATCTAGTTGTTAAAAAAGGGAAGGATTTTTTTAAATTAAAAATCTTTATAATTTTTAGTCTACTCAGACTCCTGATTGTAGTCTCCTTGTCACCGCCAGATAGCTCTCTCCTTCCCTCACACCATTTCCTTCCCTCCTCTAGTCCTCAGAAAGAGTTGCCTTTGTCCCCTGTCATCTAATATATGTATTTATCAGTTTGTCTACCTGACTGCAGGAATAATGCAGCCAATGCTATCCTCCATGTTGATCCTGTAGCTGTTCCTTCATATCCCCTTCTCGTACTGTAAAAGAAAACTTCCCCATTGTAGTACTTTTGGAAAGAACACTGAGCAAATGAACACAGTTATCAGTGCGTCTGAAATTGAAACAAGGCAAATAACCTAAGTAGTTAAGACTCACACCATGAAACATTCAGATTAAAAAAAAATCAAAATTTGAGAGGCTGCACCATTGTCTCAGTCAATAAAGCACTTTTCTCACATTCAGGGCAGACAGAGCTTGCCTCTCAGAATTCACATTCAAAACAGCATCAAACAAAACAAGCAAAAACCTTACAGGTACAGTGACTTTGCTCTTCAGCCCCAGAGCAGGGAGAGTAGAAGAAGGTGGACCACGGCAGCTATCATTTGTATTGGATGGACCCCAGACCAGAGAGATAGCCTGTCTCAAAAAACAAAATGCGTGATATTCCGAGAGACAACATACAAAGTTTGCTGCTGGCCTCTTCGAACAAGGTGGACCACATGCATGCTCAGCCTTTTCACAGCCTTGTATCTACATCTATCTGTACACACACACACACACACACACACACACACACACACACACACACATTACCATATATATAAATACAGAAAAATAAAATAAAAATTCCAATGTCAATATAAAGCTATGAATATATTTTGCTTTGTTATTTAGTTGTTAACAATAAAATATTTCCAAAATGATATGGTTCTTATAAAAATAAAATAGTCCAAATATTCCAACATGTATTTATTAAAATTAAAACATTATAACAAATCTATTAAAACTCATTTTAAAATCAGTAATAAAACTGAATGTTCAACATGTTTAAACTATTGCATGTGATGAAATCATCAATCTTAATACAGCTTACCATATTTTTAGGTGGAATTTCTACATATTTCAACTATAATTCACAATACAAGGGATTGTATTTTATCCTCTATTCATAGTTTATATTGTTAGTGATAATTGTAGTCTAAATTTTATTTGATGAAGTTATTAGTCTTGGAAATTGTTCATCAAAATGCATGTTTTATTTTTTGAAGTTGAATTTATTTTTGTTATCTAAATAATTATACATCAGTGGAAAACTCTACTAGCTAGGAAATTCTATGTTATTACCCAAAATACAAAGACAAAACACAAAAACACCACAGACAAACAGGGTTAGCAGTGTAATCCTGCATAAGAAACTAAAAGTAAATGTGTATGTGTCTGCATATGCATGTATAAATGTTCACAGGCATGTACACATATGTACCTACACACACACACACACACACACACACACATATACAAACACACACATATACACAAAGTTTGTGTCGCTGTGTTTATTAGGGAAGAATGCATCTAGTTACTAGCTTTGGTAGAAATAGTGACCTTGTGGGTGGGACTTGAGGAACAGTGTTTTAGGTTTCTGTTTCAGCAGAAAATTTTCTTCTTTCTTTTTGGACTTTGGAGGAAAAGATTCTTTTCTGCAGCTAACAGGTCAAGCTTTGGATAGGGACTCTTAACAGAAGATGTTTGCCTGGGTGTTGGAAAGTCTTTATCTAGTTCACTTATCTGACAGCAAAGTCATCTGGAAATATTCCTGCTTTTCATAAGTTCACACTTCCACCGAATGCTTCTGCAGTTGCCTCACCTACCAAACCAGTCATCTCCCCTTCTTTAAAACTAAGTTTGTATTCTTTAGGGTCTTTATAGTAAGAGAATCTTCAACAATCATCCCTTAGCTTTACTTTTGCCGTCAATATCTATTTTCCTTCCCTCCATATTCTGAACTATAGACCAAAGTGACTATAGGATTAAAGGCTTGTCTATTTTGTTTTATTTTCTCTTTCTGCAGTTCAGTACTGAACGTGTCTGTCCTAAGATTCCCAGAGGCTGTGTTCAATGTATCTTCAGATATAGAAAAGGAAATAGGAATGGATAGATATGGATGGTAACGTAGAACGGGAGGATTAACTGGAGAGGGGTTTGTGAGAGAGAATATATGGAGCGATGCCTAAAATTAATGGGTAATAGAGGGTTAGTATGGAAACTTAATATAGTAGAGGTGTCCTAAAATACATACATATATGAAGGGATCCAAATAAAATCACTAAATACTGGAGAAGGTAGAGTCCCAAATCGGCCATCTCTTGTTACCAAATGAAGCCTCAATGACAGGACTGAGTTATGTCTCATCGAGTTGATAGCCTAGGCAGGGGTGGTGATGCACACCTTTAACCCTAGCACTGTGGGATGGGGGGCAGAGGCAGGCTGGTCTCTGTGAGTTCAAGGCCAGCCTCGCCTACAGAGTGAATGGAGGACATCCAGGGCTGTTACACAGAGAAACCCTGTCTCAAGAAATAACAACAATAAAAAGAACTGGTGGCGAAAAAGGGTAACTTGGGAATTCCCAAACAACACGGATTTTTGCCAAGGCTATAGGTTGCTCTCTACAAACTGACAGCAAGGCACTTTTGATAAAGATAGCCTATATACAACATATAGAATACAGAGATGTCAAGCTTGTAGCTACATAGACTCATTACCCCTACGTTCGAGCTTCTTTGGTACTGGAAGGTACTCAGCGTGCTATCAAGAGAGAAACATAAACACCAAGGCAGCCACAAACCCTTTATCTACTGAGGTGTACATGAAAGAGATGCTAGGGCAATGGTGGCACAAAGCTTGTGGCATTAAACAACCAATAACTGATCTGACTTAAGGCTCACTCCAGTAGATGGAACATATACCCAGCACCAGTTAGATGACCAAGGAACTGAGAGTAAAAATCACAGGGACCAAAGACAAAACCAAATAGTACTGGTCTAAGAAAAGGAAAATGTAAATGTAGTTGTAAATGAGTCCCATTGATATCCTGCTGTACTCAGAGATTCATGCCATGTTTGTCCATTGTTAGAGACACTTCCTTCAGTAGCAGATGAAAACAAACAAAAGACACACAGCCAGACATTACTGAAAGAGTGAATCTTGGAATACACACCCCTAAATGGGATGTACCTTCAAATCCCTACACCTCAGAACTCTAGGAATCCTTCAGAAGAGGAGGCAGAAAGAATTTAAGAGCCAGAGGAAATAGAGGTCACCAAGAAAACAAGGCCCTCTAAATCATCATGAGCCAAGCTCATATAAATTCACAGAGTGTAAAACAACATGGACAAGCCCTGCATGGGTCTTCACTAGGTCTTTTGAGCTTATATTACAGCCTACAGTTTAGTGCTTTTATGGTATTCTTGAGAGTATAAATGAGTGATTCTGATTCTGATGCCCTATCTTGGATACTTTCTTTCTCTTGGTTTATCTTGTCCAACTTGTCCAATTTCAATGTGATAGTTTTTGTTTTTTGCTATTATATTTTATTTTGTTATATATATATTTAAATTAATGAATTAATGCAAACCAAGCCACTATGGTCAAGAGTAGCAACTGAAGTATCATATATGGCTCTTGAGAGAAGAAAAACCAATTTTCGGCAAAAGAGTGACATGCCTCATGTTCAAGTGCAGTTGACAGGCATGTGGACTCCACAGTTCTTTTATGTGCAGCTTTATATGGTTACAGTTTACATGTTTTATTTTTGTTTGTTGTTCTTGTTTGTTTTTTGAGGGATTTTTTGCTGTTGTTTATTTTTGTTTTCTTGGATTTGGGAAATTTGTTTTAATGGAGGTTTGTTTGTTTTTTGAGAAAGAATTTAAATTTGGACAACTAGGGAAGGAACAAGAGCTAGAAAACATGGGGTAAGGGGAGAGTATGCTCAAACTACATTCAAATTTAAAATATTTTAAATAATAAAATATAACAGAAAATAAAGATACCATCAAGTCTTCAGGTTTCTTTGGTGATGTAATTGATCCAGGGGTAATTTCACTCCCATTTCCTGGGACCATAAGGTGAGGTACGCTCAGTCAAACAGTTGCTGAATCATCTTGAGTTCCATGCTTTTAGCCAACATCTGTTAGCTCAAATACTTCACTGTTTGAGGGAAACATCCCAAGTTACTACTCTTCAGGAGTAGACAAATCCTTTGCCAGCCTTCTTCCACTTCTTCATGAATATTCATACGGTCTCCTTGCTGAGTGTTCAGCTCATCCCTTTGTGGAAGGTGATTCAAGAGAGTGTTGTCTGCATGTTTCCAGATTGGGGATACAGTTGAATTCCTTGACCTAGAAGTTCCTACTGCTTATCCACTGATCAAGACTCTGCACATTTCTGTGCCTTCCTGATAGCCATCGTGTCATCCTTGAATTCTGTCTCTTGCTTAACTTCCTTAACAAAATCATCAGGGAACACTTCCTTTCTCTATTTATTTCTCTTAGCAGCCATCCTTCTCGTCGAGTTTTCCACATCACAGATGATTTCTCCTGCTCAAATAGTTAACTCAACAGTGTGTACAACATGGCAGTAATCCTCCACCCTGTAGTCAACCACGCTGCAGCCTGAGTGAGGACAAGATAATGCAACCAGCATACACCCCTGCTTTCAAACCTGGGTGTGGTGGGGAGATGCCCCCATCTACTCCAAGTTCACAAGGCTGTTTCTCAAGCTCATGCTCTGCAGGCAGTGGATGGGACAATGATGGTTTATGTTTTTATTTTTAATGTTACTTAATTTAAATATGAAAAATGAAGCCAAGAGAGGAAATAGAAGAAATCCTCTAGAAATAAAATGTTGGTTATAGTTAAAATGTGATGTTAGCATGCCTTCTCATGGTTTCTTCGGCTCAAAACTCTTTTATCTTCCTATTAGACAGAAATGAGAGCACAATGTCATATTACATATAATTTGAACAGTAGTTTTCCATTTAAAGCAGATATATTTAGTGATGTTTAAGTGTGTATTAGAAATTCTCCCTCTTAATCGGGGATATTTTGAAGATACTCAGAAGACCTGGAACCTTCTCACTAATATGCGTTGATACGCTGTAATGACTGGAAATATTTAATGTTCAGGGCCATTGCTTTCAGTCTCAGCCTCATCTCCCCAAAGTGTCAACTATCTATAAAGGGATTTTTCCCACTGGTAACTTATGAAAAACACAACAGACATGACCACAGGCTAGGCCAATTATAAAAAATCAGTAGAATACAGAGTTTCCCCTAAGGCTAGTGATCAGTTTTCCCCTCCCCACATTTCTACAAGAAAGAAATGTACTCTTGTATTTATAATTCTATGCAGAATAGCTGGACGATATTTTGACTCACTCAGCGTTTGCTAACAACAAAGGCTTTCTTACTAAAGCAATTGCATTTTAAATTAACAAACAGACTTCATATCCATTTCTATTAAACATAATTGAACTGAGGCAATATTTTCATGTTACGGTTTTTCCATGCCAAATCCTTTGCATGAAAATTGATGTATGACATTTCAGAAAGAAAATAACTTTTAAGAATGTATTCATCTAATGTTTCTAAATCTGAATGAATAGAAGCTGTTTTATAAAATATGGAAGAAATTTGGTGTAGTGACACACACCTTTAATTCCAGCACTTGGGAGTTAGAGGCAGGTGGATGTATTTGAGTTAAATGACAGTCTGGTCTGCATAGTAAGTTCCAAGATAGGCAAAGCTACATAGTGAGACCTGTCTCAAACAAATAAAATAAAGACTATAATATGTTGATCAAAAGAGATTTGCTATTTTTATCTATTAATTATTTTTAGTGATTTAATGCCAGCTACTTCAGATACATGAGTTCTCTGTTCCAAAAAAATGCTTTCATTTATTAATTTAAATATTAGTTAAAAGTAAACTGTCAATTTCCCAAGGTAACTAAGGATCAAATGAGCCTTTGGGTCATGTTCCTAGTTGTACAGAGTTAAAGCTTGCACTAGAAACAGTTCAGGGCATGGAGTACTAAGTGGGTAGGGTGTTTGCCTCATGTGTAGATCAATGCCGTGTATCCCATTAACACCAGACATAGAGACACATAGCTATAATCTCACATATGGGATATGGAGGTCAGAGGAACTGAATTTCAAAGTCATCCTTAGCTGTGTACCAAGATTGATGGAATCTTGTGCTAAATGAGATTGTATCTCAAAAGAAAAAGAAGAAAGAAAAATCAAGTGACTCTGGCTTACTGTGTCAACTGAGGCTCAGAACTCCTTCCTCACAGAGAGAGTATGCTATAATTTCCTCAAGCCTTTCTTTATTAAATGACTCATATACCAAATTGCCAATAAGTCAATATTGCCAGGAAAGAATGCCAACTGACTGCTTTCCTTAATCAATCTTCTCCTTAAAAATTAATACAAAAAGTCAAGGTTGAATTTCTTCTGCCACATTCTACCTTTGTCGTGGCTGGTTTGGTTTGGTTTTAGTTTTTCAAGACAGGGTTTCTCTGTGTAGCCTTGGCTGTCCTAGACTCACTTTGTAGACCAGGCTGGCCTCAAACTCGAAGTGATCTGTCTGCCTCTGCCTCCAGAGTGCTGGGATTAATGGCCTGTGCCACCATACCCAGCCCTGTTTTAGGTATTTTATTTTATTTTTGAGACAGAGTTTCTCTGTGAAACCTCAGTGCCTTGGCTATACTGGACTTGCTTTTTAGCCCAGGCTGTCATCGAACTCACAGAGATCTGCCTACCTCTGCCAGCCAAGTGCTAGGATTACAGGCATGTGCACTGTGTCCAGCTGCTTTTGGCATTTTAAATGGAAGGATTTAAAAACAAGTAGTATCTGTCACTGGAGCTTTCAGTGACTAGCATTTTAAGTTATCATATTAAACTTATTATAAAAGAAATATGTGACCATACTGTTCCACCTTTTCAAATCTTTTTTACTTTTTTTATTTTTATTTTTTATTAATTTATTCATATTACATCTCAGTTGTTAGCCCATCCCTTGTATCCTCCCATTCCTCCCTCCCTCCTGCTTCCCTCCTACTCCCCTCCCCTATGTCTGTGACTGAGGGGGACCTCCTCCCCACCTTTTCAAATTTTAATGTGAATTTCCTCTTCCTATCTTTCTAAATCATGTACATTTAAAACATATAAACTTTATTACTTGCTCATATAATAGATTTTTATGAAGAAATTCTCACATAAGCATACTTATATTCTGGGCATATTCAATCCTACTCCTTTTAATGAATATGTTTTAAAATAATTTTAATAATTGAAAATAACTATTGATTGCTGTCTTGGAGAATTATCAATAATACTCATTTGGACAGCTACAAATTCTGATCTTATGTAGTTTTTTGTTGTTTTATTTTGTTTGGTTTGGTTTGAGAACCATCATGAAATTGAAATATCATGATTGTTCACCTGGAAAGAATCTCCCGCTTGTACGTGCAGCATCTAAAGATTAAGATCTGACCTGATTATCACTGAAGTCTCTTAGTGAGATTCTTAGTGAAGAGTCTTAATAAAATGCAATTCTCTTCAATTAATTCAAATTTATTGAATTATTCCACATCGATATCTCTTCCTGATAGCCCTGGCCCAGTTTTACCTTATTGAGTGTTGACAGACATTATCTATATGGTAGCAGATTAATGTTTGAGGCTTTTATAGCCACTTACTCTCAGCAGCAGCTACTTAGCTGCCTGTTGTGAGTAAAGCAGCCCTTGAGACAGTATATAAATGCATGAGCTCAGTCACAGAGGGTGTTGTTAGTCACCCAGGATTTAATCACAAGGATGTTCTGAACAGTGAACTTTCCTGCCAGCTTGTGTGGAGGTTTGTTCATTCGTTCCTTCTTGTGGAAGCTTTAAGGTCATGCCTGGTCCGTAATGACAGCGAGAGTGGCTGTGGACACACCAGGCTGTGCATTAATACCCTTGTCCATGTGCTATGTTTATCAACATTCTTTTCCTACCTTTGTTTTTTAAGTTTCGATGCAAAACTGATAAGTGCATCCCTTTCTGGTGGAAATGTGACACTGTGGATGACTGTGGTGATGGATCTGATGAGCCTGACGACTGCCGTGAGTAATCAGAACACTGGGTTTACATTTTAGAGTTCTTTTTTTAAAATTTTATTTTATTAATTTATTCATATTACATCTCAATGGTTATCCCCTCCCTTGTATCCTCCCATTCCTCCCTCCCTCTCATTTTCCCCTTACTCCCCTCCCCTATGAATGTGACTGAGGGGGACTTCCTCCCCCTGTATATGCTCATAGGGTATCAATCATCCAGGCTTTGATGGAGGCATTTTTTCCCCCATAAGTTCCCATCTTTGAAATGGGAAAGTTTTATCTTGAAATTCTTATTTAACAATGTAAAGAGAAATGGTTGCAATGTCTTGGTTTTGCCTTTATTTATTTATTTTTCCTGAATAAAACCTTTGCTACACAGTGGTCAGTAAGATAGTGCTTGTTGTGATTTTTGACTTAACATATTCACCAAATTTGAAATACAAATGGGCAAGATGTAGAAATCCCTTTACATACAAGGGACCGAAACTTGTATCTTTCTTTGTCAGTGTTAAAATCTTGAAAACGCTTGAGGAGTCAGACTTTTCGACACTAATTTTTATTTACTGTGAGTTGGTTTAATCTGCACTTAGTAGATAGTGTAAAATGCATCCTTGAGTGTCATTGCTGCGGTTAGAGACTGTAGGTTAGCCATCACTGCTAACTGAGGTGGCAATGGGCAATCAGGAGCCTTGCTGGAAAGCCTGTTATAGTTCACTCCCTAGGTCACTCCAATTCTTTTCTGTCAAGCTGAAGATGCTTGCAGTCAATCCTGATAATTCCTTCAGGGTCTCAGTGCATGGTTGTCCTGACTTCGATTTGACAATTGAGCCGCAATTTGGCCTTGATTGGCATTCACAGTAGTGTCCAAGATCCTCAGCCTTGTACTGAAGAGAAACAGAGTACTGTTGAAGTGGAAGGTGATTATTTACCTCTGTAGAACTTCCTATCACAAATATAAAGCTGCTTTGTATCTTCAGATTGTAATTTAAATGAATTGTGTTTTACTTTTTGCCAACACCAACCTGATACTCTGGAAGTTGTTTCACATATTCTCTTCATACGTGGAAAGCAATAAGCCACAATTTTGATGAGAAATAAAATGAAAGACATTGGTTTTCTAATATTTTGCATTTTATTTGAAAAAATTCATCCCTCTTTGATTTTTGAAACATTATTAACAGATTTTATTTTCAATGTGTTAGACAATGAATGATTAAAAGGACTTGTGGACAACAGATATAAAATTATCATCAAATTATTCTTTTTTAAATTAGAGAAAAATTTCAAAGGAAGGAATCCTATGGGTATGATGAACACTTACTAGGACTCATTTGTTGTAAGAAAATTATTTTCTCCTCAAGAAAAAAAAGTTTTTCCATGATGTAGTAAATAAAGTACTAAATATAATTTGACTTTGTAGATTGAAAAAAATGGCATGCAGCTTGGGAAGGACATCCTATTGGGACTCTAGATGAGAGAACAATGGGTGAATAGCAATGTAGAAGGATCCAGTGGGTTCTAGAAAACTACAAGTAGAACATTATGATAGGCAGATTTGGGTCATGGGGTCCCGCTCAAACTAAGGCCCTAGCCAAGGACAATACAGGCCGAAAAATTTAAACCCCTACCCTGATCTAGCCCATGGACAAGACAGTCTCCACACTTGAGTGGAGAGAGGGATTTGACTTTCTCAAGTACTCTGGTGCCTCACATCTGACTATGTCCCCTGGCGGGGGAAACCTAGTGGCACTCAGAGGAAGGACAGCAGGTCACTGAGAAGAGACTTGATACCCTATGAGCATATACAGAGGGAGGTAATCCCTCTGAGGAACAGTCATAGGGGAGGGGAATAAGGGGAAAATGGGAGGGAGGGGAGAATGGGAGGATACAAGGGATGGGATAACCATAGAAATGTAACAAGAATAAATTAATTAAAAAAATAAATAAAAAAAAAAAAAGAAAAAAATGGCATGTTCCTGATAATGTTGTCCTTTGTTGAGCAGAAACACTATTGTTGAGGGAAACAACACCCTAAAGATCTACAGTAAAGTCAGCACCACAATGATTTTTCTCTTTAGTATTTGCACATTTTGAATTCTATTTGTAACTTTGAAATATCACCTAACTCACTGGTATGAAAAGTTAAGTAGACAGTTAATAAAAGTTTCTTCCAGTTGTATGCTTTCAGAACATATATAGTCAAATGTTTATATGTTTGTTCGAAAAATTCAAAGAAGATGCATTGCTCTTTAAAAGATGGTGTATGGGCCTTATGCTAGCTAAACATAAGTATTTGCATGTTGTATTTTAATTCAATAATAATGTTTTATAAATATATATTTATAAATTATATATGTACATACATCAATGGTCTATTCAAGACATTTAGCATATACATTATCTTGTGACCTCATGATTGATTTTGTCTTGAGAACACTAAGCATCTTTCTTAGCAATCAAATATATAGTTTGTTGTTACTAAGCATAGACATTACAATGTGTTATCCATCTCTGGAACTTATTCCCTTGTCTAAATGAATTTTGTGTCCTATGGTTCATATCTCCTTAGTCTTCCATTCCCTAGCCTCTATAACTACCATTTTACTCTTTTTGCTCAAGTTGAGATTCTTGTTTTAAAATTTTATATATAAATGACAGGAAAGAATAGTTCCTCGTTCTACCCTTGGACTATATGTCATAATAAATACTCTCTATGTTCATTCAAATTCTCACAATAAGAGCTCCTCCTTACTTAAGCCTGAATGATATCTCAGTGTTATTTGCGACATGTCTTAGTTCATCTGTCTATGTACATATAAAGTGATGCTTTACTGAGCTACCGGAAGCAACACTGCAGGTAGTTAAAAACTTCCAGTGCACAGTAGAACCAACAAATAGCATGCCAGTTCTAGTTCACTTTTAAAGAAGTTTCCCATGAATTCCCATGCTATATACTAATTTCTATTGTTATCAGCAGTGTACAAATAGTCCCTTTCTCAACATTTGGCCAATATTTTGCATACTTTGTCTTTTGAAAAATAATATCTATTTTGATAAATTTGATCTTATTTCTTCTTATGATTTTAATATTTAGTCCTTTTCTAATTAGTATTTTACTGCTTTTTATAAAATTTCCTAGTCTGTTAATTTATTTTTGAGTTAATTTTGTCATACATTGAGACTATCAGTCCATAATTAGGATTTATATTTTCTAAAAATTTCTCCTTTTTCATGGGTTGTCTTTTATATTATGATTGCTTCATTTTCCTTGCAAATATATTTTAGTTTGATGTGATAAGCTTTATCTGATTTTGCTGTTGTTATCCAGGCTCTAGAGGTCAGTTTCTCATCCATTCTCATAGAGATATTTCATTACATGCTTTAAAAGTAGTTTATCATGATTTTACAATTACATTTTTATGATCATTAGCACATAAATGTTTACTTGTAGTTGGTAAGTTAAATCCTTAAATATATATTGACATAGACCTTTTAGAGACATGGTAGAGTAAAAGTGGCATATATATACGTGTGTGTGTGTGTGTGTGTGTGTGTGTGTGTGTGTGTGTGTGTGTG
>OU015750.1:16593378-16614568 GCA_907169655.1 Acomys percivali | reverse complement strand
TGTGTGTGTGTGTGTGTGTGTGTGTGTGTGTGTGTGTGTGTGTGTGTATGTGTGAGAGAGAGAGAGAGAGAGAAAGAGAGAGAGAGAGAGAGACAGAGAGAGAGAGAGAGAGAGAGAGAGAGAGAGAGAGGGAGAGAGAGAGAGAGAGAGAATGAAGGATTTGGATGTTTTCTTTTTTTTTTAAATTTTATATGTATGTCTGTTTCACCTCCATGTATACCTGTATACAACATCTGCTCAGTGCCTCTGGAGGCCAGAAGAGGGCATCAAATCCATTAGAACTGGAGTTACAAAGAGTTCTTAGCCACCACATCGATGCCTGAACTGAACCTCTGGACCTAGCAGCCAGTGCGCATCATCATAATTTGTATATATTCATACCAAGAGGCTGTAACCTTATCTATGAAAGCAAGGAGGCCTGATCCAACTCTTCCACACTTGAAAACTTACATAGTGCTATTTGTAATAACACAGTGAGCAGGAATTCTCTGTCCTTACAAGTGCCAATTACATTTGGTATAATGCTCTAATTCATGCAAATCATTCCAAAGACAAGTATTAACATCACACTAATCCAGGCAAGGTAGCAAACACTCGTAATGCCAGCAGTCATGGAGGTAGCGGCAGGCAGATCTCTGTGAGTTTGAAGCCATCCTGGTCTACAAAGTGAGTCCAGGACAGCCAAGGCTACATAAAGAAACTCTCTCAAAAACAAACAAATAAGCAAAAATAAAACAAAATAAAAACAAACAAACAAACATCACACTAACCTCCAATTTTTCTTTTTGTGTTTTAACTTTTTAAAATATTTATTCATATTCATTTAAGTGTATGGGTGTTTTGTCTGCATGTGTGTCTGTATACCACATGCACGCAGTGCCTGTGCTGGGCCAGAGTGGGCACCGGATTCCCTAGAGTCACAGAGGTTGTGAGCTGCCATGTGATAGCTGATAACTGAACCCAAGTCCTCTAGAGGAACAGCCACTACTCTTAATCTCTTAGTTATGCCTTTAGGCCCTGAGTTATTGCTTAAACATAAATTTAAATTCTATAACTCTTTTATTGGGAGAGCTGTTAATATAACAAAAATAAACAAAGCAGAAAGCTATTAAAGAAAAATGAGTGTGAACTAACAGAAAAAATCGTGGAATATTTACATACCATGCAGTTCTGCAGTTAACAGACTTTACAGTAAAAAAAAAAATAGAGTTTTATATTAAGAAACTAAAAAATATATTGCAATTTATGTTTAAGAGAACTCAAAATTTTCTACAGTACTGTAAACCAAGTTTAAAATTTCAGTCATGATTTGTTCCACAATTTGAGTTAGCAAAGAGCCTAGTATTGACCTAGCAGCCAGTAATTAATAATCCACGGTATCCATGAATTTAAAAAATTGTGCTTTATTGTAAGTAATATGGGACACATGACAGCTTCAGGGTCAAATGTGGCTCTGAACCTGGTGTCCACCTCTGGAAAATTGTTGCTTTTGGATTGAATTATTACTGTCAACACACATAATTTTCTTACTTTTAAATGGTCACGTGAGAGGCTATAATTTTGTATAAATAAAAATCTGCATTATAAGCCTAACTTAACACCTAACACAGAGTAGATCTAAGTAGATCTTCTGTATTTGTTACCACTCCTTCCACATAACCAAAGCATGTTTCAAAAGAAAATTCTACCACTTTCAAATGGTTTGTTATAACAAGGTAAATGATATGTAAAATACTTTACTATATCAAAACACTGTATGTAATGAATATCAAAACAAAGCATGTTCTAAATATGAAGAGCACAGGAGGGATTAAGTTAGTGCCAAAGAATGTGTCCTGTGGCCTCAAGTACATCGTAGGCAGCAAAGCAGGAAGGGAAAATAATTTTAAAAAATGGACTAGAGTAAAATCTCTTTACTCTAGTTATTTTAGCAACAGCCTTGTACCAAGGTGAAGTCATTATTGAATGCTCTCCTGGTGTGGGTGTGGGTGTGAATATTTGTACATATGTATGCTTGTACATGTGTATATATGCATGCATGTCTATGTGAATAACTGTGTGAAGATATGTGCATGTGGAGGTCAGAGGTCAATGTTCAGTTTCTTCCTCAAATGAGACATGGACTCTTCACATGGAACTCGGTGAATATGCTCGGGTTACTGGTTAGCATCCCTCAGGAATTAACGTGTTTTTACTATCCCAGTACCAGGACTGTAAGTGTAGGCCCTATGAACACCTGTTAACATGGCCTCTCGTCTTTGAACTCAGGTTCTCTAGCTTGCTCAGCATTTTACTAACAGTGATACTACTTCCAAGCCCCTCAGTTATTTTCTTAAATTGTAGCCGTCAGGTTGATGTTTTTCTAGTTCCTCCTCTGCTTAAGGGACTTGATGGAGGGCAAGCCAAGCTGGGTGGCCATCTGGCTCATGAATTGTGTAGATGTTCGCAAGGTTTAACAGGCGTCTAGACTGGAGGCTTTCCTTTCGTGCTCAAGACCTATTGTCTGAAAAGTACCACAACACAGCCGGAAAAGCCCTGTTGAGGAAGTCAGAAACGTAGACGGCCGTGTGTAATGCCTGTGTGCTTTCTCTCCCAGCTGAGTTTAAGTGCCAGCCAGGCAGGTTCCAGTGTGGCACAGGACTCTGTGCGCTCCCTGCTTTCATCTGTGACGGCGAGAACGACTGTGGGGACAACTCAGACGAACTTAACTGCGGTAGGTGACTCAGGTGCTAACCTGGACTCTGACTCACCCGGGTCTCATATACCTAAGTCTCCATTGTTTATTACTGCATCAATTTAAATACAGACATGGGCCTCAGGTCAGAGCATTTTGTCCCTCTTTGTCTTAGACACGCATGTCTGCCTGCCCGGTCAGTTCAAGTGTACCATCAACAAGAAATGTATCCCAGTAAATCTCAGGTGTAACGGACAAGATGACTGTGGTGATGAAGAGGATGAAAGGGACTGCCGTAAGTCACTCAGAATGTCGTTTGATGGGACTTTTGATTCCTAACGGAGACTAGAATAAACATGAGTCTTCAAAAAGTCATGCAGCGTAGAGGAACACGAGAAAACTATGGACAAGAAACAAAACAAATAAACAATGTCAAGTACAATGCACTATGTAAGAAGTTCTACATAAAACTGAGGAAAAAAATAAAGATATGGCTAATCTTTATTTTGAGAGCTACCTGGAAACTGACATGAACAGGATATGCTCACTCTAAAGCAGAGCGCCAAAGCAACATAGCAGTTTATTATACGGCATTTTCCTACAAATTGACTTTTCCCTCATATTAGGTGTAGTTGCTTTATGCTTATTGATTAATGAGTTATGGGAAATCACCAACATTTTGATTAGAAGTTTTCTTCCATAAAATACTTGTTAAAATTATGCAATATAAAATGAAATTAGTTAAAAGTTATACTTTACGTTATAGTCCTTAAAGTCTACTAAAAACAGTAATAGTAGCCAGGCAAGGTGATGAATGACTGCAATCCGGGCACTCAGGAAGGCAGAGGGAGGCAGATCTCTGTGAGTTTGCAGACAGCCTGGTCTACATAATGAGTCCAGGACAGCCAAGGTTTCACCGAGAAACACTGTCAGGAAAAACAAAGCAAAACAAAAGCCCAGACAACCAAACAACTAACCAAACAAACAAACAAAAAGGTAAATTACTTTTGTCACATTGTACTCCCATTTTCATCTAAAACTCAAATATATCTACAGAAGGAAAAATACTCTATTTGACATGCAAGAATGAATAGATAGTCATGTTTTCATGTACACACACACACACACACACACACACACACACACACACACAGAGAGAGAGAGAGAGAGAGAGAGAGAGAGAGAGAGAGAGAGAGAGAGAGAGAGAGCCTGAAAGACAGAGCACCTGACAAATTGCGGGTTTTCAACCAAGCTGCAGTGAATATTTCTGTCCTTCAGTAAGGCAGCAATTTGTTTAAGATGCTGTGTTATAAATAGAGTTAGAATAGCTGGCCAGTCTCTCAGTGGGTGCAGGGAAGTGGCCAGGATAGCAATGTGGTTTACAGTTTGAGTCAAGCCTTTACCACTCTTTCTGAAGTTCCACACAAATCCTGAAGATTTTCATTAAATCGTATGCTTTTAAATTTTTCCTCATTCATTTACTGTCTTATGGGTTTAGTCATTTGGGGATTATAAGCTAAATTAGGAAGAGCTCTAAATATTTATTTGAAAGGTGATTTAGAGAGACTGGATTCTCCAACTTAAAAAGCAGTTTCTAAATACATAACCTGTAGCTCTTTGTTAAATTCTGACTTTATTTGTATATCATCACAAAAATATGCTTCCTTTCTACTTCCAGTGTGGGAGGGAATTGGGTGCACAATAAAGAAAATAAAAAGTTATGCTTCCTCTGCTTAGTACGCCATTAATGAAAAGAGGAGTCTTCATTGTACGGTATCAAGTACTTATCTAATTGTTTTCCTTTTATAAATAAAGTATCCATTCATGCTGAATATTACACATTAATAGATATTTTTCCCTTAAGCTGAAAACAGCTGCTCTCCTGACTACTTCCAATGTAAGACTACAAAGCACTGCATCTCCAAGCTGTGGGTTTGTGATGAGGACCCAGACTGTGCAGATGCCTCCGATGAGGCCAACTGTGGTGAGTTCTTCGCAGGTATCGAGGTCAGCTCTGTGCACTGGTGCCATACTCTGAACTAAACATGGAGGAACAAACTGAACACAAATGAGAAGCAAGTTTCCATGGATAAGTGAAAGGAAGTGAAGTGAATGAGATGTTTCAGGAAAGCACAGGGGTAAATGGAAGGAAATATAGTTGATGGGTGTTTCCAGAAAACACAGGATAAGATGGAAGAAAATGCAAAGTTTGAGCTGTTTATAAAAACCATGCGGTAAATCAAAACACAGCGAAAGAATAGGAAAGTGAATAAAATACATGTTCCATTTTAGTAGATGACAATGATTATGAAAATTATTTGCTTTGAAATGATGATCTAAATCACAAGGTTTTGCAACTTCATTTATATTGAAGAGTAGAATGACAGGTCTTAAATTATTTTGTTAATATAATTCCATTAAAAATAATTAAAACACAGAACTATCATTTCCTATTATAGTGTCATATAATTGTCAGTTACAACCTGGTGTGCACAGTTAATCTTAAAGCCTCCACTCGTACTCTTCATAAATACCCCATTATTAGGGGCTTTGGAAGAAAGTTAACTCCACTGGCTAGTTAGCTGTGTTGTCTTCTGCCAGGATTTTAATCAAGAAAATATGATGTGGTATTAAATTTAAATAACTTACTGGCTAGGGAGTAATTTCTATAGCATACTTTAACATAATATTGTTTAACAGATTATATAATTCAATAGTACATACTGCTTAAATGATTATCAGACATAAATGTGCTAGCGCTAAACACCAACAAGACTTGATCTTCCTACAGTAGCTCTTTCTTCTGTTTAGTGTGTTTATTTCATCACAAAATTGAGCATGATATCCAACCCCAAATATAGAATGAATTTGCATATGTGTTAATCTGTGATCAGGATATTTTAATGAAGTTTTCTATGCCTTAGGAAAATAAGAAATTAGTAGGTCTAATGTTAGAGCAAGTACATAGGGAGCAAATAATTATTTCAAATGTGCATATATGTATAGCAAGCTATGAACTAGGGACTGAGGAAATGACAAAATGTGTAGAGGTGCTTTCATACAGTCCTGATGACCAAAATTTAATATCTGAATCTTACAATGATACAAAAGGTAAATGAATTTTCTGAGACAGTAGACCTTTGGCCTCAACACGTGCTGTGGCATGTGTGCTCAGCCACTCAAAAATAAATACATACATGGAAACATACAAAATAAATAAAAATTCACAAATGACATCATATTTCTATTATTTTGAGACTTTTTATTGCCTAATATTTCAATATATATGTATATATACACACATATATATGTATAAGCAAGTCACTAATTCATTTCCTGAAGGTTATTTCTACATACTATAATTTTTAAAATTTGTTAGCAAATTTAGCACAAAACCTTTGATAAACCTGTGCTGTAAAAATTTTTAAGAGATGTTCATATGGAGGACTGTGATCACCCTGTAGCCAGTTACAGTGTGATCTGTACTAGACTTTGGGTTCTGAAACTAAGAGAGGGAAGCTCACTTCCAGCACAGATGGACAGGAGAGTAAATTATTCTTTATTCCTACCATCAATTAAAATATTAGCCTGCAAAATGAAAATCCCATTTTTGTAAGCACCTTATTGTAAAAGACTACCCACCAAAATTACCCATGGGGTTATCATGAGTCAGAAATACTTCTCAGGGGCAAGTGACCCATGCTGTCTTACTCTGTGAATCCTTTTGTTCACATACCTTCCTTCCCTGTCTAAGTGTTAAGGCAGACATGCTCCATAATTAACTTGTGGGATGGAGGCATGGAGACATGAGTTTTCGGATAGAGACATGGAGGCATACATTTTTGCTGTTAAAAAAAAAAAAGGAGAAATGTGATGTGAAACTGTTCAGTGAAGTGTGTATAATTTTATTGTCCTTCAAAACTATATTTTTGATTTATACCATTTTGACTATGTGAACCATATGTTTCATATTACCCTGGGTTCCCCACTCAGAATGATTATTTCCAACTCTATCCATTTACCTGTAAATTTCAATTTTATAAACAGCTGAAAAGCATACCATTATGTAAAGATACCACACTTTCACAATTTATTCATCAGTAAAAGGATATTTAGGTGGCTTTCTCTATATCCTGGCTATTATGAATGTAACTATCAGTGAACATGGATGAGAAGGTATCTTTATAATAGAATATAGTTTCCTTTAGGAACATGCCCCCAAATGTGTACCAATTGCGACTCTACTGTTGTGATAAAACACCATCATCAAAAGCAACTATAAAATGTTGTATATTCTTAACCTCTTGTAGAGGGATGAGAGTGCACCAGTTCACCATAGGAGGTAGGCATGACAGAAGAGGTAGGCATGGCAGCAAAATCAGAAATCTGCTAGATTAACCCTCAGTTGCAAGCATGAAACAGAGATATAAAAGTTGAAATAGGGCAAGGCTAAGAAATATCAAAACCCATCCATGATATACTTCATTCTGAATGGTCATACTTCCTAAAAATTCATGGACAGCACAACTATATGGGGACCAAGTATTGGAATACATGTGCCTCATACTCTGTAGTCTCCAAAGGCTTATCATGGCATAAAATGCACTTAATACAACTTTAAAATGCCATGCAATCTTTCCCATTTTTATTACTGTTTAAGAACCCATGTCTCTCCTTTGTAGACTCAAGTTAACCTCTTAATGTGATCCTCTGTAAAATCAAAAAGCAAATTACATGCTTTCAACATACAATGCCACAAACAATGTATTTATATCCCAAAAGGTAAAGAATGAGGTAAAAGTGAGGCTATTCTGGAACAAATCAAGACTGAAAAACATTAAGATAAATACCAAGTCCTATATTTCACTTTCTAGTGTCAAAGATGCTCAATCTCGCAAGCTTTGCTGACTCATCATGTAATCGTGTGTGTGTGTGTGTGTGTGTGTGTGTGTGTGTGTGTGTGTGTGTCTTGGGTTGATTATACTCCCTGTATGAAGCTCTCCTTGGCAAATGCCTCATGGCTTCAGAACCTCCGGCATCTTGGTGTCTGTTTGTCTGTTTGTTTGTCTGTTTGTTTGTTTGTTTTTGTCACCCAGTCTTACGTTTGATTGTTTCCATAAAAGTCCTAGCAGAACTTCACAGTACTTTTCTGCCACATACTTTCTGGTATCAGCAGCTCTCTGAAACTATGGAGGACCCAAGACTTCTTCACTCTTTCAACCACCGTGCCTCTAAATTTAATATTATGTGGATGATGTTGTGAATTCTGGCTACCACTTGTGATTCATGCCCTAAACCTTGAATCATATTTGCATAAGCAGTGGTATTCAGTTGCTTTCTGGAGCTGACAACACAACATCATGAGCTGTTTTTAAAAAATGAGAAGCTTATCTCTATGGAGTCTTTCATTGAAAGTACCATTTCCATAGTTTTAGCACAGAGTGGGCAGTCCCTCCTTAATGGCAATAACCAGTTTAATAATTGCAAATGCTCTGTTACCACAAGCCTTGGCTGAAACATTGAATTTCTTGGTTTTCTTTTCCTCTCCAAACTGAGATATTCCAGATTTCTTTCTGGCCCACCTGCTATTTTTTAATTGTAGACTTGTTTAAGAGAAATTATTTGAAACTGTGGCACAGATTCAATATTATACTGCCTTGATATTTTCTCATCCAAAGAAATTAGTCTATTTGTTTCAATGTACCCTCAAGTAAGTTCTTAGAAAATAGTCCAAAAAAGATACTGTGCCAAAATATCATAGGAATGGCTTCTCCTAGAATGATCTATTAAAATATGCTTACAGAATTCAAAAACTTTTTCGTTCAAACCCGTCCAAAATCTGAGATGTTCAGGTTTTTCATAAACACCCTCCTTTTTATACCAACTTCTGTATTTCTTATTTTTCTGTTGCTGTGATAAAACACAATGCACAAAAGCAACTTATGGGAGGGTTCATGTGGACTTAATTCTTCCAGGAAGGTAAGAAACCCTCAAAGCAGGAAGACATGGAAGCAAGCTGTAGGTATGACAGTGGGAGCAGTGAGATAAATCTGCAAATGGGCAAAGGATAGGAAATTTCAAAACCTTCCCCCAGTAAAATGGTTTTCTAGCAAGACTATGACACCTAAACCTCCCTAAGTAGCACCATAAAGGAGGATTGAGTTTTCAAACACATATGCCTATGGAAGGCGTTTCCCGTTCAATCCAGCACTGGTAGCGTAACTGAATGATTGGTCCGGTTACTTTTAGTTTTTTCAGGAAACAACACATTGATTTTCATAGTGGCACACCAGTTCTTTCCCCATAACCATGCTAACATATTTCATTTTTTCAATTAGAAAAATTTTAATTACATGACATCTGATTTACTAATTGCTGGTCTTAATGTAATGACTTAAAATAAGAAAATAAGATGCCAGACAACAGATAATTATACTATATGAGGTTTATTACGTGAGCATGAGGAGAGAAAAAAAGGGGGAGGGGCACCCCTGAGAGAGACAGAGGAAGAGAGAGGAAGAGGGGGAAAGAAAGAGGAAGAGGAAGAAAGGGGGCCACGAGGAAGGTCTGTCCTTTTATACAAACTTGAGCAGGGCCACGCCCCCATGGCAGGTAGGCAATGACATCACAGGTAGGCTGACAGAAGCAAAATCCCAACACTTAATGTATGTTTTATTGGTTTGGTTTAGAAAGAGCTTTCCTGTGCCAATAATTTCAAGTTTATTCCCTACATTCTCTATTTTAGACCCAGTATATTAAATCTTACGTTTGAGATTTTTGAGAAATTTGGAGTTGAGTTTTGTGCATGGCAAGACATAATCACTTAATTCTAGCCTACATTGTAGCTGTCCAGTTCGATCTGAACAATTTAGTGACGATGTTGTCTTTTCTCCAATATATTTTTGGCTTCTTTGTCAAAAAAAGACTAGGTGGATATAAAAGTGTTAGAAATATGTGCATCTTCATTTCTATTACACTGAGCAGTGAGTCTGTTTTCAAGTTATTACCATGCTGATATTATAAATATAACTCTATAGTGTAACTTGAAATCAAGGTGACTTTGGGTTGTACTTGGTCTTTTGTGTTTCCATATGAAATAAGATTATTTTCTCAAGTTTGGTCAATAATAGTTTTGGAATTTTCATGAGGATTGCACTCAATTTGCAAATTGATTTTGGTAGAATGGCTATTCTTACTGTATTAAGCCAGCCAATACATGAGTATGGGATGGTTTCGCATATTCTAGCCTCTACTTCGTCAATTTATTTTTTATGATATTAAAATTTTAATGGTTTAAACCTCTCATTTAATTGCTTAGATTTACACACACACACACAAACACACACACGCATCACGCATCATTATTATAAATGAAATTGTTTGCCTGATTTCTTTCTTGGTAGAGTTTTTTGTTTTTGGAATGCTATTGGTTTTTTTCTATGTTAATTATGTAATCTGCTTCTTTGCTGACTGTTTTTATCAGGTGTAGGGGAGTTATGGTGCAGTCTTTGGAGTCTTTTTTATATATAATCATATCTTCTACAATTATGGGTACTTTGATTCCATTTAATATTCTTATTTTTTTATTCTTCACTTCTGCTATTGTTATAACTAAGACTTCATTTGTGATATTGCTATAGCTAAGACTTCAAGCACTATATTGAACAGGAGTGGAGAGAATTGACATCCTTTTCTTATTCCAAATTATAATGGAAGTGTTTTATCCCTGTCTCTATTTCTAAAGATTATACCTGGAAATTTGTGCATGTGGACTTTATTATTTTGAGATATATACTCTATGTATTCCAACTAATGTAGAACTTTAAACATAAAGTGATGTTCAATTTTGTTAAAGGCCTTTTTTTTTTACCTAATGATACAATCATATGGATTCTGTCGTTGAGTCTACTTACATAGTGACTTCCAACTATTGACCTATTTATATGTGGGCCTTTGCCTGTAGGTGGACACACTTGGAAATAGGCAGGTGTACCACCGGCTAGTAAAAGTCCAGAAGACTGTTGACAAAATGTATCAAAAGGCTAGTTCCTTGCAGACACACTTTCAAAACAAACCTCACAGACTTTAGGCCAAATGGTGTCAAAAGCTGGCTCTGTGAGGAAACAGATATCAAAGCTGCCTTGGATCAATCCTAGAGGCAAGCCCCAGGAGATGTCCTGGGTGTGACTCTGCAATTTATATACCCTTGGCTTAAAACCCAGGGGTCTTGAGGTGGGGTGCACAGTCTCTGTGAACACCCTCCTACTGCTTTCTCTTTTGCTCTAGCTCTCTGTCTTTGTCTCTCTTTTATCTTTAAGTTAGTTAGAACTTTAGTGAATTAAAACCTAGCTCTTCCACTGCTTTTATTTTAACCAAGCACACTTGATTATCTGGTCTTTTATCAAGTATGAGGTTCCCTTCCCCCTGGTGAAAGGGATGAGGATTTAGTATTTAGTCTAAATCTGGCTAAGTGCAAGGCCACCTTGCACGCCTTCAAACTGTGGGATCTGACCAGAAAGCTCCCTCCCTGCCAAGGAGGCCTTCCTCACTTATCCTCCTGAAGTCAGAGGAAAACTCTGCGTCTACAGAGACAGAACAAAACTCTGTGACCAAATTTTCAGCCCAGCCTCCCCGAAAAAGAACCCCACATTTATGTTGAAATGTTCCAATGTCTCCAAGGTGAAGCAAGCTTCATAGATGTAAGGAATCTTTTTAATGTGTTTTTGAACTGCAATTGCAAGTATTTTATTGAAAATCTTTGTTTCCATGCTCATCAGAGATATTAGCCTATAATTTTCTTTCAGGGGATTTTTGCTAGTTTCTATCAGGTTAATATTAAGATCATAAAAAATAATTTAGAAATGTTCTTTTATTTTCCATTTTGGGAATATTTTGAGGAGTATTAGTATTAGTTATTAGAATAGTATTATTTCATTTTAGAGTCTGATGAAAATGTGTGGTGAATACAGCTACCCCTGGCACTTTTCAGTTCAGAGAATTTTCAATACTACTTCTATCTCAATTGGATATTATAGATATGTTTAAATGTATTTATTTCATTTTGACTTATCTTGGTAACACACACACACACACACACACACACACACACACACACACACACACACACACACACCTTATAATGCCTTTTTTCCCATGCTTTTATCCTAAGGTGGTCAAAGTTGTATAAAGGAGAAAAACTGAGGAGAACTGGTATTAAGGGAGATTTTTTTAGGCTCACATGATATAGTCCAGCTATTGCAACAATGGTAGTTTTATAACAAAAAGGATGAGAGTCCCATAGTTCCGGCCAAGAAGCCAAAAGTCTTTTTAGTCCCAATCTAGTTCAAGAATCTGTGAGGATTCTAGAGAGCAGAGAGTTTTCTATCTTGGAGTCCCGTAGAGCTGATTTAATACTGGCTACAGTGACAAACTAGACATATCAATAAAGGCAATCAGTGAAAAAGAAAAGTTTCCTTCTTCCATATCATGCCATGTGGTCTATGACTAGAAAGATTAAATATAGGTGGTCCACCTTAAATAATCTAAATAAGAAAATTTCTTGCAGGCATGCCCAGACCTTTTTTGTGTATACCAGATGTTGTCAAACTGACAACCAAGATTAGATATTGCTTGTAGTATTTGTCCATGGAGGTGATGTGTGTTTCTTGGAGGCAGCTAAAAAGTTGAATCATGTTTTCTTTTTATTCATATGTATGTTTTTAGCTGATTAATTTGTTTTTATTGTTGAATTTATAACATTATTATTACATTATTATTGAAAAGTATTTATTAGTTTTTGTCATTTTGTTGTATTTGTGATATTTTCTATTTTGACTACCTGCCCTTTTAGTTTTTATTTGTTGCCTATGGCTTTTTACATGTGTTTTATTCTTCATTTATGGTTGAAGTATTCCTTTTAGCAACTGCTTTAATGCTGGCTAAGTCATCATGAATGCTTTAATTGTTTTTATCCTTAAGATTCTCATTTCAACTTTAATTTTAATTACTTCATGCCTGTAATAGCCTAGGCTGATGGTTTTGGTTTCATGACCTAGAATACATATTTTCAGACTTGTTTAAAGGTTTCTGTTGAATGGCTGGATGTCACCTAATATTCCTGCATCTTTAAGTGAATTGTTCTTTTCCTCTTATATTCTAATAACTATTCTATATCTTATTAGTTTATATTACAGCTATAATATATTGTGGAGAATTTCTTGTCTGGTCTTGTCTACATGGTGTTCTTTAGGACTCATATTTAAATGGACATATCTTTCTCTAGGTTTGAAAATTTGTCTTCTCTGATTTTACTGAATATATTTTCTGTGCCTTCACTGTATCTTATTCTCCTTTCCCCCCATAATATGGAGATTGGGTCATCCACAATCCACTAATTTTTTTAATTGTTTCTCACTGACATTTCCTGGAGTATCCAATTCATTTACTTTATTTTTCATACCTGATTCTGTATTTTTCTGGTAGTTCTTTCATGTTATTTTCACCTGTACACCACTAGTATGGAATTTATATTTTTGGACTTATTGTATTTTTCATGTTGCTTCCACTTCTGTATTTAGACTTGCACATCTCGAATTAGCTTTTGGTTAAATGTTTCAAGTTACTCCTGTTCCTCTAGGAGATTGTTTCCACTGTTCAGGAGGGAGGTAATTCACATCAACATCGGGATGCTGATTGCCTCTGTATGGTATTAGGAGCTACAAACCTCTATCCATGGCTTCTGTTTCCCTTCTGCAGCCTGGTTCCTCTACCAATTTGATCAAGGAGCTTGAAACAGGTTTCCTCTGACAGTACAGACTGGTTCTGTGTCTCAGCTCCAGATAAGAAAGCTGGAAGGCCTTCTCAGGCAGCTAGAAGTTCTTGGGTCTCTACATCTTATATGTTGGTTAGAAGGTCCCTTGTTCAGAGCAGACTGAGATAGGATGGGTCTCAAAGAGAGGAAAGTAGACAGGAGTATCAGTCTCTAGAAAGCAAATACAGTGTTTGGACAACCTAAAAGAAAGGTAATGTGGCATGCAGAGCATATAGCCTACCTTGGTCTCTGAACCATATGTTCTGGCTACGGAGTCATTGGGAGTGAATGGTTTGGGATCAGATGAGTCCCAAAGGAAAAGAGAGAAGGAAGTGAGGTGGTTGTCTCCGGCAAGATGCTGTGGAGCTTGGGCGGTCAAAATATATTTTCATCTTTTTCCCCTCTTTTCTTTTCTTTTTCTTCATTAATTTTTAACATATACATTTATACGATTACACATGAATGAAACAAACTACATACAGCAGGAAGAACCATGAGACAATAAAGAGTTATTTAAATGTTACATTCATAGTCATTTGGCTATTTTTATTTGTCAAACTTGAAGAAAGCATCTTTCCTATCTTGTCGGGTCTAAATTTCTGAAAGAAAATCAATATCTACCATATCACATCTCTATTAACTTAAAACATCTTAACCCCCAACCAACTAAGCTTAATTGTTTCTGCCACAGACAGAATTCTGCCTAAATATGGGCAAGCTTTGATGCAGGCAGAGTCGATGGCCAAACTCTGCCGAAACAGGGTAAGCAAGTCCTCAATAGTTTCTGCCTCACAAATATGTCGGGTAGAGATATTGGTCTACAATTCTGAAGATGATGTTCCAATCTTATAGAGAGTGCTGGGTGACTGTTCAGGCAGTAGACTGTCTCGGTCACTTTTTAATTTTGGAAGCTGCTAACCTGTACTTCCTGTTCTCACAGGTATTTAAGTTTTATCCCTTCTCAAGTCTCTGCTGGGGTTGAAGAGAAGATAGTTTAGTCTTATATTTTAATCTTTTAAAAATACTTTCTGCATCTGAAAAAAAATTGTAAAAGAAATGCAACATATTGTATAATTCAAATTGATCATATTATTACCTCACAGATGTTGTAGAACTAGCTGGTGATAATTGTATTTATGTACCAGAAAATTAGACATCTTGCATTGATGACTTTTCTAGCTGCTTTTTAAAATCTTTTCCATAAACGATGGATTACTGTATTGCTATGGGGGTATGTGTGCTAGACGGTGCTTTCTGTGAGATTAGAGGTATTGGGATTCATATAAACCAACTCAAATTATGGTTACTGGTCCAAAATGCAATTTTTCAGAAAAATTGACTACTTATTATTCATTTTAATCTTTGCTGTGATCAAAGTCACAAAATATCTATAAGCAGTGTGCTCTAAGCCCACTATCGACTAGCTGTCTAATGTCAGGGGCATAGGAGGCCACTGCTACTCCTCAGAAGCCACAGCATGATGTTTCAGTTCTGGTTGTGCAGGAAGCATTCTTGCATAAAGCATAACTCACTGAGTTAGAAGGAAATTAGAAATCAATACCAAAAGTTATAAGTAAAAATAATTCACAAGATCTTTTAGTATTCCAGTTTTGCAAGCATTATTAAAATATTATAAGCATAACTTTAAAATGTTTCATAAAACTAGAATTAGCAATTCACAATATATTAGATGGTTTTACATGTAATTAATAGAAACATAGCATAGGAAGTTGAACTGCAAAGACGTCTCCCACCAAAGTCTCTTTTTTTTATGTATATAAAAGACATAAAATTTCTGAATACTAACAAACAATCCAGCCTGAATCAATGACTCATGCTTACACAGTTTCATTTTGATATTTTATAGGTATTGTTAAGCTTACTTTTATATATTTATGTTTCTTTAAATATATTAAAATACATTAAATCATAAATCATATTTGTGACTTATAGAATTCATAGTTTATTGATGTGAATAATTAAGATTATTAAGGTATTGGACAAGAGCTTTAAGTGAATAGTATTTCTCATAAAAATTTATGTAAAATATTTCAATTTATTATTCCTATATTACATATAACAAAATAATGTTCAGGGAGCATAAGTACTTTTCTCATTGTCACTCAGGTAGTTATTAGGCAAGTAGATACTTGGATCTGTGAGACTAGCCACTAGTTACATTGTCTTTAGTGGTGTTCAATGCTATGTCCTCAAGTTCTTATAGTTTGCAAGAACATGATGCTGACAGGCTCAGAGCAAAGAGTTTGGAATGGGAAGATGATGCCAGGTAGATAAAGGGTATGGAAATAGAAACCTTCTGTTGTGCTATCTACTGGATAAGACAGAGTAGGAGTAGCAAAGTTTTGGTATATGTCATAACAATCTGAGAGCATTAGTAAGCAAAGTTTGTCATGCTGTTTCTTATAACCACCATTTGATAGAGACTAGTTCTAAATCGTGTCATAGACACAATCCATATGGTCAAGAACAGTCCAGTGATCATGGCTTGAGTTGCAAGCCTAGTGATTAGAGAAGCATGGGAGAATGGGGAAATAGAAGGATCCAGAGGGTCCTAGAAACCTACAAGAAGAACATTATGATGGGCATATCTGGGCCCAGGGGTCCTGCTCAAACTATGGTACCAGCCAAGGACAATACGTGCAGTAAACTTCAAACCAACTTCGAACCTCTACCCAGATCTATCCAATGGACAGGACATTCTCCAAAATTAAGTGGAGAGTGGGGTCTGACTTTCACATGAACTCTGTTGCCCCATTTTTTACCACATTCCCTGGATGGGGAGGCCTGGTGGCACTCAGAGGAAGGATAGCAGGCTACCAAGAAGATACTTGATACCCTATGAGCATATACGGGGGGAGGAGGTCCTCCTCAGTCACAGTCATAGGGGAGGGGAGTAAGGGGAAAATGGGAGGGAGGGAGGAATGGGAGGATACAAAGGATGGGATAACCATCGAGATGTAACATGAATAAATTTAAAAAAATATTTGAAAAAAGATTATAATATTATTGGGACTGATACTGGAACATACAGCTTGACTCTATGCAAAGAACTGCAAAAGATGGGAGAGGGGAAGTGGGGGGGGGAATTGTGAGGAGCTCCACAAGGAGACTATCAAGACTGGCAGATCTGGACCCAGCAGACCTACACAAACAAATGCACCAACCAAAGACACGGCAAGCAGAAGATCTAGGTCCCCTGATCGGATGTAGCTGAGTCTCCACAGGAGATTGCCTCTGATAAGAACTCTGCTGTCTTCAATTTCATCACTGCCCCTTAGGGGAGAGGTTCTGTGGGAACACTGAGGAAGGTGATGCAGGCAGTCCAGATGACACCTGATAGTGGTGGAAGAGGAGGACCCCACCTATCAGAGGTCATGAGGAGGGTAATAGAATGGAAAAGGGAGGGAGGGTGGGAACACGAAGGTAAGAGCAAGGGGAGTAGGTAAATTATAATAATAATTAATAATTAAAATGATTAATATACTAAATGTCATTTGTATTTATTTAAAATTTCAACAAAACAGAAATATTATTGAAATAAAAAAGAATATAATATTATCAATAAACTTGGTCTTCATTTGATATAATTCTAAAAAGACACAGATTAGTGAGTCAGAGAGGCTCTCCATGGAATAAAAAGGCTTTCTGGAATGATGAAGCTATGGAGAAAGAGTATTGAACAGGACAGGAATGCCCCCTGTGAGGAATCCCTCACTGAGATTCTGCTGCATAAAAGCATGTGCAAATGAATTACCTGCTGTGACACCCACAGCTTACAGTCTTGGTCTACATATGCCACACTGTCCTCTTCTGGGTGCACAACCATATTACTATTTTACCATTCAAGGAATTCACTTTTTCCAACAGGCCAAAGCTATCTCAGTTTATGTTATGCTGTGACACTGATGCTTTGGGAAATGTTTCTTCAAATGTATGCAAGTTTTTTCAGTGTGGCATTTGTTGAATACTCACAAATTTCTTATAAGCATAGGGATAGTTCCTGGGGGGAAAAACAGCATACTTTTATGTAACGAATTAAGGTCACTCTCACATCATGAATTTAGAGACAGATTTAAAAATGACAAGTGAGAAATATGTTACAATTTCATAAAATCTTGAGTAAATGCCTTCAAAAGCAGATAAGAGAGTCATTACTCACTTTATGTCTGGTAATGGATCTATTGGACAGTCTGTAGAATTTTACTTAAAGACATGAGTAAATAGTGAATTATAGTTTTCCATATAGAAATAACCAAACCCCTTTCAACTGCATAAGAACTGAAAATAGGTAATCAGTGATTGTTTTCTTAAACAGTGCTTTGAATATGTTTTGTTCTGAAAATAATTAAAACTCAATCAGAAAAAAACTGTACTGAATTATTTTTGTCAATAATTCCATCTACTTCTCAAACTTCTCCCTCTCCTTTTTCCTGACTTTGAAATTGAAGTGTATGTCTCACATTTCTTCAATATAGACTAAAGCATAATAGTCTGAAAGTCAGCCAACTTTCTTCCAGGTTACAGAACTTTGTAGAACTGTTGTCTTCCACAGTGCAGCATGCTAGATGGTGAAGGAAATCTATTGAAAGAATAAAAATGGATATATTTTAATTTTTTGGTCAGGTATTATATTTATCTTGAAACTCTTCTAGGGATATGTCTTACTGATATATTTCTTTTGCTGTTTTGTAGATGAAAAAAGTTGTGAGTCAAAATTTGTAAAATGGATGAACCAAGTTGTATTATTTAATTATGTGTGGATTACTTATTGTGTGCAAATAGAATTTATTCATATATTATATACAGAGTTAACATGTGTATTGGTAGTATGTATAGCTACCATATAATTACAAACACATTATATATATATATTATATTATATATCAAATATATATATATATTATAACATACACATATAAACAAAAACAACACATGTGACTTGAGTAGCAAGAGCTATGACTACCATCCAATAGCTATGTGTATGGGGGTGAGGAAAATTGTTAGTTTGTTTCACAGCTGTACTTAAGCTTGAGAGTGTAAATGATTTACTAGTTTTATATTTGGGCTCAGACTATATATTCATTCGTTTCTATTACCTTAGATAAAAATGGAAGATGTTCATATACATGTTGGTGAATTAACAACAACCTTGCTTCTAAGCTACGATGGAAGAAAGAGCTACGAATGACAAGTACCTCCAGTTCCACATGTCATACATTGCTGCCACAAAGTTCATTAATGTCTGGGCCATCAGGTTAATGTAAGGTTACCTGTACTGTCCAACTCTAAACCAACAAGACAGACTTGTATGATCTGCGTTAAATCCTATCTACGTAAAGAAGAATTACTTTTTTCTTTGTATTATTTCCAATAGAAAATATTATTTAATCTGACATTTTCCATTGGGTAAACATGCTTTGTTTCAAGGCTTTCAAGTAAATTATTTTACCACCATTTTCCAGGCAAAGAACACATAATGCCTTCATTCTTGACCTGGCTTATATTTCAATTTCTCTTATTTATCTTAAACATTTTTAATTTATTATAGTTTATTCACATTGCATCCTGATTATTGTTAAAAACCTCATTCTTATCTTCCTGTTCCAACCATCCCTCCCTCTTCCCACCTAGTCCTCTCCCCTAGACTTCTCAGACGGGGTGGTCTTCCTCCCCCACCATCTGACCACAGTCTATCAGGTCTCAGCAGGATAGCTTGAGTCCCCTTCCTCTGTGTGCCAACAAGGCCACCCCACCAAGTATCAGTGAACAAATCACATGCAAAGGCATGTCAGAGTTCATGTCAGAGGCAGTCCCTGCAGCTCCACCACCACCACCACATGGAGAATGAGCTGTCCATAGGCTACATCAGAACAGGGGGTCTAGGTTCTCTGCATGCCTTGTCCTTGGTTGGTGCATCAGTTTGAATAGGACCCCCCCCCCAGGTCTAGATCCTCTGGCCTTGATGGTCACCCTGTGTGGCTCCTGACCCCTCCAGGTCCTTCCATTCCCCCACTCTTCTGTACAACTCTCAGTGCTCCACCTGAAGTGTTGCTGTGGGTCCAAGTATCTGTCATGATGCCCTGCTGGGTGGAGTCTCTCAGAGGACATCTATGTTGGGCTAATATCCACTTATAAATGAGCACACACTATGTGTGTCCTTCTGAGTCTGGGTTATCTCACTCAGAATGATCTTTTCTAGTTCCAATTATTTGCCTGCAAATTTCAAAATTTCCTTGTTTTTAACAGCTGAATAGTAAGTATTCCAGTGTGTAAATGTACCACAGTTCTTTACCCATATTTATCACCCTGCGCATAACTAAAGTCCAAGTGGATTAAAGACCTCAACATAAAACCAGACACACTATATATATTTTTTACTTATCTTTATCTATAGAATAATAGCTATCTGTTATACCTAGGATGTATATTCTTGTGATAAAAAGACTTAATTGACATGATCATGATTTAATCAACTAACAATTAGCTTGTACTACTTAATTATCCTAAACATTCTGCAATATCACTTTCAAAGTATTGGAAGCAAACCTTGTAATCTACTTAAGTTGTATGGTTACAATACCTCATATTAGAGTAGAAATCTATATACAGTGTGTGAAGAATAAGCTTAAATTTGAATTCTATACCAATGTATCAAAATTAAACCTATTTTGTATCAATATACAAAAATATATTATTTGTGAGTAACAATTAAGGCCTTAAGTTGAGGAGTAGATTCAATGATCTACTTTTTGTCCTATCTTCCCTATATATTTCTAAATGTCCCCTTCATTCTTTTCAACCCCTATCTCCACAAATATGAAATAAAGATAAAGGAAAAGAGAGACATCCCTGAGTTCAACCTCGTTTTCTCTCAAGAGTGGAATGCAAACTTATAATAAACTCCCACTGAAAATAATCATCTGTAGCCCAAAAAAAGCAACCAAAACCCTACCCAATCTCCCTTAGGGGAAATGGGGATTTGTTCTCTTAAGGTTTCTTCTGGCTGATTTGAAGTGAATAATACCTTTGTAGGGGCCCAGATAAAATTGGGGAAAATGGTTAAACAAACCAGGAATAATATTTGTAGTCTAGTTTCCAAATGTTGAGAAATTCCAGGCTTAATAGAAGTTCTGTGTGGGACAGTCTTTCTTTGAAGCTGTCCTGGGAGCTGTCCTGTTCCGATGAGTAACAGCAATGGAAGAGCTTAGTGCTGGAACATGAAGGATGCAGGATGTCAGCGACCGGCATGCTGAGAGGAATGAATCCTGTGAGGTCTGATCCAGGGTCAGTGTCCAGTTCTTTTGTTCTGAAAACATATAATTTCTCACAAGCATTCTACAGTCGTCCTAAAATTATAAAAGTCTGAGGTGTGCAGGATGCACAGAGCAATTGAGGCTTGTACTCTGATCTTCATATGAGCAGAAGAAAGACATCTGCATATCTTCATTTATTTCATATGAAGAATAGCATCTAATAATAAATCACAGGGATTCTGTGACCAAGAAGCATTGTCTATGCATAGACATTCCTGTCTCAGCCAGTCTCAGAGTATTTCCATGTAGTGAGATTAATAATATAAATTACCTGCTTGTTCTGCAGTTGAATTCTTTACATCCCAATTGTAGCTCCGTCCCTCATCACCTGCAGATCCCACAATCCCACCCTCCCTCATCCTATCTCCCTCT
>OU015750.1:16555656-16580242 GCA_907169655.1 Acomys percivali | reverse complement strand
GAGAGAGAGAGAGAGAGAGAGAGAGAGAGAGAGAGAGAGAGAGAGAGAGAGAGAAATTTCTTCCAAGTTGGTCCTATCTCTAAATTTTCTATTCCCATCAAATAATGAATCCCTCAGGGAATTTGTCCATATGAGACAAGCCTTCCCAAACAGTGGTTTTCCAGAAACAAGTGGATATACCAGACAGAAGGCAAACCTTTAACACATTGGATGTAATGGGGACACTTTATATCCAAATCTTAAGATATAAGATACATTTATGGTTGTGAGCCTAGCCTTTAACGGCTGAGCCATACAGGGGGAGGTAATCCCCCTCAGGAACAGTCATAGGGGAGGGGAATAAGGGGAAAATGGGAGGGAGGGAAGAATGGGAGGATACAAGGGATGGGATAACCATTGAGATGTAACAAGAATAAATTAATTAAGTAAAAAAAGAAACGAAAAAAAAAAGATATAAGATACACCACTAGGGTAGAGTAGGATTACAATATGACATTATACACAAAAGAGTGAATCAATGCTTGTGTTTCACAAGCTTCCAGATAAATATTACTTTCCACACTTTTTAAATTGGCATAGCCTAATAATAAGATATTGAAAACTGCATCTATCAATTTTTCAGGGATGTATTAAGTGACTTATTGCCTAGCCATCCTGAGTTCACAGTTAAGCCTGGCTTTAAGTTCACGGTGGTATGTATTTATGATTCCCTGTTATAGTAGTTAGAAAACTAAGTTACAAAACATTATAGAACCCTCCCTGGTTTTATGCCAGCCAATAGGCTATACATTAGAAATATTCCAGGCAAGCCTTTCATTTATGGATTATTTCTGGTCTCCTTTGCTGCCTCCCTCAGATTTATATTAGAACCTCTTGATGAGAAAGCATGAAGTCAGTCTGACTGACAGAGTCAGACATGCTAGGGAGATGCAATCAACCAGTAGTTTAAAAGTATAGGCTCAGTTTAAATCACCATAAAAATATATTTGATTTGGTTTTTAAAAGAAAACCAAATAAATACTTAGAAAGCCATATGTAAACTTACCTGTCTGTCAGCTTGTTGAATGGACAATGATGGAATTTCTGGAACAGTATTACCTGAACATGTAACAGACAGTCCACGAGGATTATGAGGAATCTACACATCTGTATTATGGAGATTGGATTTCTCTGATCTGTGATTCAGAAATGCAAATCTCTTTGTAAAATATTCCTGCACAATTTGTCTAGGCTACAGGTTTTTGAGCATAGGAAGCTGAGTGGAGTAATAAGGATTTTGTCAACAAAATACAGGGCAAAGGATGAAATTATAACTACTTTTCATTTACCCGCCCCTAGTTCACAAGCTTAATGTTACAGTGTAATTTTAAAAATAGAGATGAAAACAGATTCTTGTCAAGAATGATAGCATGACAGAATTGAGCTTGACAATTTCTAAAAATGGGTAATGCTAATTTGAAAAGTTCCCACTGACAATTACATTTAAATGACATGCAATTTAGAAAATGTCATTATTGGAGTTTCTCCAGAGCTGGCTCATTCCTGATTCACCTCTTTATAATGAAATTATGCCATTTGTCATTTGTTTTGCTTGTAAGCCTTTTTTGTTTCTTCTCAGAATAAGAAATTTAAAAAAAAAATTCAAAAGCAAAATAGAAGTACTTGGCTTGCAGATGGATCAGCTAAAACTGAAATTGTTCTTCTCAGCTTCTAGAACAGCCATATCTACTTCCATTTTCCATGGAAAAATAGAATATGAACATAAGTGATTATTGAACAATATTATCCTAGTTGATGAGAAGTTAACATGAATTAATTTTCAGAGCCACCAATACCAACAGAAACCTGAGGAATACAAGACACCAAGAGTTCAAGGTTGTTGTAGAGTATGTCGTGTAGACAGTGTCCTAAAAGATACATTACTTACATCTCAGCTCCAGCAAAGCCATCACTAATTGCCTTGGCAAAGCAAATATTTCACTTAGTGGGTCTTAATTTCAATATCATCCCTGATAAAGTTATTGAGGGACTGTCAAAATTCCCTCTGAAACTTTACATGCCAAGCCTTCATCATCTGCAGTGCTTCAGCACGCTTAGCTTCCAAGCTTCCACAGAACACCGCACTGAGCTCTCAGCACTCAATGGTGTTTTCAGGCCAAAGTTCAGATACTTTCACAATGCTCTCCCAAACACAGGCTCAGGTCTGAAACACCAATACGCCACTCCTGGTATAAGTTGATGTCCTAAATATGGTTTCTTGGGAATGAAGTGTTTATTTCATCTTACAGCTTGTTCATCATCCAGGGAAATAACATATTCTGAAGCAGAAGCCATGAAAGCACATACATTAGTGGCTTTTTCAGCTAGCCTTCGTATAGCACCCAAAAACTATATACATAGTTGTAGCACTTCCCACAATAAGCTGGGCCCTCAAACATAAAACATCAGTCAGTTGTAGTTTTCTGTGACGGTCTTCATTTGCTGGAAAGAGGGTGGTAGCTATACTTGTCTTTGGCTATAAGGGTAAGACTTAGGATGTAGTAAGGAATTATGGGTGTCTAACAAAGTAGTGGCAGTAGACGCTTTTCTAAAATCTATGACTTAACTAGGTCAAAGAGGCTGCCATATTTTGCAGTATCAGACATAATTTCTCTACTCTTGAATGATCTTTAATTCCAATTAGAGAGGGTTGGTTGCCACCAACATATGAATGTCCTTTATTGCCCCTTTATGAATATCTTGCCATGCTGCAATTGTTGTGGTTCTTATATATTTCCGTTCAGGTAGAACTGTAGAATTCTTTTCCTCCCTTGGAGGTTTGCATAGCATTTTCTGTAAGCATGGAAACTAGAGTTCAGAAAAGACGTTGTCAGATCAGATCAGATAATATAAGTCCTGTTTTCAAAGTATACAGAGTCTTCAGCAATAGGGACCCACCCATAACCTCTGAGATTCAACAAAGGGCTGCATTAATAATCTCTATTGTTTTGTGACTCAATTGGACTACCCCGACCAAACATTAGAGAAGAGATTTCTGGTGCCTGGTAGTGGAGTTTTTATTAGTCTGTGGTTCTTGTTGGAAGCATCATCAATCCAAGTGTCTTAACTTCATTAAGACATTCCTCCATATATACATAGGTATGTATATGTGCATATATAATACATACGACCATAAAGTCATATGTGTTGTGTATAGACCAAGGAGGCTGTATTTTTATACAGGTTTGTACATAGATACATATATACATATGTACATACATGAAACAATAATAAAAGGAAAGAGATTTTCAACATGAGGGAGACACTGAAGGGTTTCATGGTAGTTTAGCTGGAAGCAGCTGGAGGGAGAAAAAGTACGAGACAAAATGATGTACTTCTATTTCATTTAAAAACATTAAAGATCTCGTGATCCTCCTGCCTCTGCCTCCTTCAGCAAATCCTACCAGCGTGTGCCACCACTACTGGCCTCCACACTTGAGTGGAGAGAGGGATTTGACTTTCTCATGTACTCTGGTGCCTCACATTTGACTATGTCCCCTGGCGGGGGAGACCTAGTGGCACTCAGAGGAAGGACAGCAGGTCACTGAGAAGAGACTTGATACCCTATGAGCATATACAGAGGGAAGTAATCCCTCTGAGGAACAGTCATAGGGGAGGGGAATAAGGGGAAAATGGGAGAGAGGGAAGAATGGGAGGATACAAGGGATGGGATAACCATAGAGATGTAACAAGAATAAATTAATTAAAAAAATGCACCATGGGTTTTCCCACAGGACAGTTTGGAGGGGTCAGTTTTTCATGTGGGATTCCTTCTTTCACAATTATTCTAGTTTATGTCAAGCCAACTTAAAGCTGTTTAGCAAACTGAATTTCTAATTTTTGTACTGTTACTGCCCTTTGAAGTGTGTCTCTGTAACTCTTGCGGACCAAAAGACTATAAAAGTGTTTATTATATTCAATAAATGTTATATTTATAATTGTTATAATTTAATCATAATTTAGGTGTAGATTAAGGTGCAATTGTAATATGTCTTTAGTTTTATTAATATTTATTAAGGAATTCTTCCTTTTAAATTGAATGGGGATTGTTATTGAACTTCTACTCAGCTTAGGTGTTATACTTCTGGAGCCATTCATTCAATATTATATCCCTTCAATTATCATAATTTTATAATAGTTATTGAAATCATATATTATACATTCTCCTGCCTTTTCAATATTATTTAATTATTCTGCACCAAAAATAGTTTTTATAACAACAGAATTACAGCTATATCTTCAAAAATTACAATAGAATAGTGATACATAGTGAATCAACCCTGTGTAAAATTAGGGAAAAGGGTTTGTATAATAATTGAGGTTTCAAATCACTGACTATCATGCATCAATAATTCAATGTTTTCAGCAATATTTTGTAATTTTCCTTATGAGGAGTATACATATATCTATAAATATATTTTATGTGTGGAGGGAGTATATCACTTTCCTATATTCATTCAGTTTTCCATCTTTCATAGATTCCTTGGTTCCAAAAGGATACTTAAAAGTCTCTCTCCCTGCTGCTGCTGGGACAAACTTCTAGTTCTTGCTCCCAGAGACTTCATTGTACTATCATTGAGTTCTTTTATCTCTTTTCAGAAAAAAAAATATATATATATAATGCAGTATAGTTGTATCCTTTGAGGATGTCTTACTCTACCTTTCTGAAATCTCCAGATTTGTAGCATACCTCCCAGTTCATAGGAAAACTTTTAAGTTGTTTAAAAAATACTGTAATATTCTTGTCATGCTCATAATGCTAAAATGTGTGGAAATTATTCTTCTTCTGCCCATTACTTCTTTGATTTAATAATGAAACACTGGACATAATGAGAATTAATGTTAGTTTAAAGGACTTTAGACTGAGAGGTGTGTGTGTGTGTGTGTGTGTGTGTGTTATTTAATTATATTATTTTATCCTCTGTGTTTGCCTAATGGAATCACCCAGGTATATGTAATAAATACTGATATTTCCTGTGTTCAACTGTGGTGACTGTGATTTTAGATTTCAGAGAGGGTTTGGACAAGACACATTTTTAGTTTCTTCATTGCCATTGTTAATTATTGCTAAACTTAAAGGACACAGAATCAGATACAACATAAGATACTGGGAAAGTCTGGAAAGAATATCCCAGGTTGGCTTAATTTAGGTACAAAGCGTCGCCTAAACATGAGTGTCAAAGTCTGTGGATTTGGGCCCTGAGCTGTATAAAGGAGGCGAAGGCAGTCTGATCGCCAGTGTTCATCTCTTTGCTTCTAGATAGATGCAATGTGATTGGCTGCTGTGTGCTCCTAGCAGAATGCTTTCCCTTCCTTGATAGACTGGCTATGAACCCAAAGCGTAGGCTCCTTTTCTTCCTTAAAGTGGATCGTGAGAGGTATCGACACAGCAGTGTGGAAAGTAACTAATATAGAAACCAGAGACAAGGAAGTTAGGGGTGTCACTGTGATAAACTTTGTGTTCGTAGGAATCTGGAACTTGTTTGAGGAATGAATATGGAAGGGTTTACAGCTGTATTCTGGGGAATTCCTAGAATCCTGTAGGCAGAATGTAGTGTTCATTCTCTTTGGAGTTTTGATGTCCAGAAAACTAAGGGAAATGGGAACACTGGAGGCTTGACTCACAAGGTTTCAGAGAGCAAGCCATTACTGGGAACTGGGATATATATGCCTTCAGAGTTAGGATCTGGCAAAGAATCTGGCCTTACTCTTTATGTCCTGAACTGACTTAGACTAATTTCAAAAGTGATGTTAAGTGGAAGAAATTTCTAAACATCACAGCCTTCAAGGTATGTCATGACTATTGTGCATGCTGCTTATTATCATTTATAGTGAAAGAGAACAGAATATTATGGAAATTGTGAAAATTAGGGAAGAAAACTATGAGCTAATGTAAAATTACAGACCTGGTGGAGAAGAGAAAAAAAACTGAAATTGTTAAAACGATTAGGATTCTTATAGTTCTTTTCCTAGGGTCGAGTTGTCAGATAGTTTACCCTTGGTGTCTTATTTTGGTCAGGTCATGTTTAGTCATCCATGCAGGTAGGGACTACAGGCAACTAAGGGATTCGGAAAACAGTGTTATTCAACTGATTACCCAATACCAAATGATCAGCTCTGAAAACATATACAAAGTAATATTGTATTATTGGAGCTGGATAGGATGTATATGTGTGTGTATATATATATATGTGTGTGTGTGTGTGTGTGTGTGTGTGTGTGTGTGTGTGTGTGTAACAATAATTACAGAGAGGACATGGACTTAAACAATCAAAAGGTAGAAACTACATAGAAGGGCTTGGAGGGAGGAAAGGGAATGGAAAAATTATGTGATTATCTTATAATTTAATTTTTTAAAATTATTTTTAAAGTTAAAAAGACAAATGGAAAACATTATCATTTGATATCAAAAATAAAATACATTAAATATGTCTGTCAGAAAGGGGAGAATGCAAGGAAGGACTGAAGAAAGGAAGGAAGGAAGGAAGGAAGGAAGGAAGGAAGGAAGGAAGGAAAGAAAGAAGGAGTTAAGGGAAAGGAGTGCTAGGGAAGGGGAGGGGAAGAGAGAGGAGGAGAGTGCTCCATTGTGAAAACTCACATGAGAAGAAAGAACAGGGCTTTGTCTCAGACGCTGCTCCTCAACAACCCACCAGAGCAATATTTCCAGCCAGAAAAACAAAGGCTGATGAACCAGAGATAAGTGAACATGAAGAACTACTTGGCAGCAACATCAGCAAGGTACTAGCATTGGAGGCAGGAAGTGTGCAAAAGCAAGGTGGTCCTTGTAGCTGAAGCATGCTTTTTTTTTTTAATTGAGATTAGACAGTGTCCTGAAAGACCATCCTGTGGAACTGCGAAGCTGTCATCTAAAATACAGTGAAGAATCCAAGACATTGGAAATGCTAGGACCTTAGCATATCTGAGGTTGATTCCATCACCAGCTGCAGAGGCAATACATGCAGCTGCAGCTGCCACTCTCCCTCACAGAACAGGCTCTCCTTTCATCTGCTCTCTCCTTTCGGGTGCCAACATTCTCTTTTAGAATGTGATGCTTACTGTGTGCTGCTGTGTATCAGGTCTTTGTAACTTGTTTTACTTGGTTTAATAAGGCTCACAGCAAAAATATTACATTGATTGGAAAAGAGATTTTGGATGTTGGATTTTTCAAAAAGTTTTCATCTCTTTTTTTTTAAATTTTCAACTCTTTTTTAAATTTTACTTTATTAATTTATTCATATTATATCTCAATGGTTATCCCTCCCTTGTATCCTCCCATTCCACTCTCCCTCCCATTTTCGCCTTACTCCCCTCCCCTATGACTGTGACTGAAGGGGACTTCCTCCCCCTGTATATCCTCATAGGGTATCAAATTTTCAACTCTTAAAGACTATGTTGACTTTTGAAGTTGGCCATGAGCCTACAGAGACAGGAGACAGAGGGGGTTACAGCTTAAAACTGATGTGTTCAGGATTAGACTTGTGATGGGTTCCTATTTGTTCAACTCAAATCAACTCAAAACATCTAGACTTACTTAGTATTTAAGCCTTTGGACCTGTATGTGTGTGATTTTCTAGAATGGCTTAATGGAAGATCAAAAATTCACTCTAGTATGGGAGATGCCATTTCATGGCCTGAAATTCTGGGCTGCATACAAAGCAGAAGACAAATTGAACATCAGCATCCATTGACTTCTGCTTCCTTCCTGTATATGCTGTGATGTCTCATGCCCCTGGTACTGTATCTTACCTATCATGGACTATGTCCTTATACAGTGTGTCAAGTAAACCCTTCCATTACTACTTCAATTGCTTTTATAACATGTTTTATCATACCAATAAAAAATATCTGGTATGCTTGGTTATAAATATATATATATATATTACATACAATCATAGAATATTTTAATTGTTTCACATATATACATATGTGTGTATATATACATATATGTATATATATGCATATGCACTATACTACATATAATCATGGAATATTTTAATTGTTTCACAAGGCTGCATAGGCTGTACTTATATAGTTTGCATATAATGTCATAGCTAAAATTTACATAATTTGGAAACTGGATCTACATGGTCCTACATTAATCAACTATCCTTTTCCTAATACTATTTCTGCATGCCTTTATTGACAATTCCACTAATGAGATTTTTACAATTAATTTCAAATATTAATTCCAATACCATAATATAAATAGAAATTTAAAATGCTTTGAGAAAACTCAAAATCACCAATAGAATTAGGCTAACCTTACCTTTTCATCAGGGAGATTTTCCATTTTGGCAGCTGCTGACATAATGCTAGGTCACACTTCTAATTTTCTGTCTGATTCTCATCTTTTTTTTAATTACATGCATTTTCAAAACATAACCTAAAGTAATTAAACAATTTATGTTAAGGGGTAAATAAAATTAATGTTTATACATAAAGCCATATTCTAGAGGAGTTTTTTAAATTGCTAAAATAAAATAATTACCCAAATTGTTCAGTACCAAGGTTCATTTTTAAGTCATTAATTAAATCCCAGTATTGCTAGCATATTTCATCATTGGGTAATGTGTGTAAAATTTAATATTAAAATTCTACAGATTGTAAATCAGTCTTCAAATAACAAGCTAAGGAAAACACAATATGAAACATGGAGAATAGCTCCTGCTACTGGCACAGGTTAGCAATTGAGTTCTCCTAACTAGGCAGGCAGGCAGGAATTATAGCAGAAATACAAACAGTCCTTTTTGTCAGAAGAGAATCACATTTAAGTTCTATCAGGAGAATTCTTCTGTGAACTGTTTCTGGAGCACAGCTGAATATTAAGTCCTGTTTGCTATTGAGGTCCTTTGTAACAGGAGAAGAATTACTTGAACTTTCTGATTGTTATGTTTCTCCTTTATTTAAATAAATGCAATAATCCTTCATTAGGATATTAAGGGAATTGAGAGTGATTGTGTTTATTAAAATGCTTCAACAGGAACTGGGCTGAGTTCAGAATAGATATTTACTATTTAATTTTCTAAATTGGGCCTCAATCACTTTGCTTTTCATTAACAATTGGAGTTCAAAGTTTACACTGAGTTTTTGGAATAGAAAGTAAGGACCCTCATCAAATAACTACTGTCACTTTCAGGTCACTTATTTTAGTAGTCTGAATGCGTAAGCTTCCCTGCCAATCTCTGGGGTGGCTATACAACTCAGCTCTTCATCGCTGTGACACAGTATCAGACATTAATAACCTAAAAAGGGGGAAAAAAAAAGACTCAGTATCCAGCCCCATTGTTTCTAGGCCCATGAGTGGTAATAACATGAGGGAAGATGGTAAAGGGATGAGTAAAGCTGCTCCACCTCCTGCAGTCCACAGAGCCAGTCACGGAAAAGAGCTGAAAACAAAGTATACCCTCCAAATTGAGGAGCATGGTGAACTACTCACTCAAAAAGAACCCAGTTCCTAACAACCTTTGGCTATGGGCATTGCTGATAATTTTGGCACACTCATAATCCAATCACCTGGCAAGAGTTCCGCCAGCTGGGGCCCATGTTTTCAGTTTGAATCTTTCTAAGGAAATTTCATAGCTTTAATTTAGCAGAGTTTGAGGAGCTGATGATCTACATGAATAAAAAATAAATATGTTCTAAACTGGGCTTTCAGTTTCAATTTTGTTACTGAATTTATAATATCTTGATCCTTAAGAACATAAGAAATCAGTGTGAATTGTTGATCAAGGTCAATATTATCACCACATGGTTCATTAGAAATCTCGGATTTTATTCCAGTATAAGGGCAAAGCAAAGCAACACTACTGAATCACAGGCATCAGTAGAGCACAACTTCATGTGATTCTATAGAAAGCAGGGACATTTTGAAGGCACTGGCTCATACTCTGTATAGTTAGATCATGCATTAGAGAACTGGAGAAACCCACATTTAAGTTTAAGTTTCTATTACTTACTTTTCTCACATGAATTTGAACTGTACTTATATATAATACTAACTCAGGATTAAACATACGCTTTGTTAGAGCAGTTGCCATGACATTCACTGGTCCCAAAATTTCACTGTAGTTCTATGTTGACATAGTATCTGTTGGATATATGGATGTACAGTAAAATCCTATCTAATATTTCCTTAGACTTCAGGGAGCTGTTTGAGTGTTCTTGAAGGAAGGCATCTTGTCAACATTCTAACTTTGTACACATACCAGAAGGCATTCATGCAGGTTGAACATCCTGAACTTGAAAGTCTATATTCTGAAATGGTTCAATGCTTTTAAGATTAGGAGCATGCGTTTGATGCCGTGAGAAGAAAATTTCACACATGACTTCATGCGGCAGAATCTGGTCACAGAGTGAGAGGATTGAAAAAGTTGTATGAAGCTTGTTGTGCGTATAATACATAATATCTCTATTTATATGTAACATATTATCTTTCATATGCACACACATATATTTACATTGTGTGAGAAATAAATTAAACTTATGTTTATCTATGGGAGTATCCAAAAGTACCTAATTATGTTTATATAGGAGTAAAAATATGAAATCTATCAGAAACATAAAATGCTTCTCATTCTAAGCAGATTGGATAGAGTACATCCAACGTACATAATCTATAACTTTATGAGTGTGCCATAGCCAGAGTTGACCAATAACATGCAGAGACACAGTAGCTGCTGTGGATACACTGATGAGCATGTGTCTGTAAATGGATCATGTATGAGTATAAGCTCTGTATCATTATAAGATTGTGTGAAGCAGGACAGGATAAGCCCTCAGTTTTAGTAATAATTTATTTTTATTACATAACATGGAAGCAGAGTGGGAGTCAGAAAGAGAACTGTAGTTTGGGGGCAATTTTGACATTATTTTTTTCTGGTATAAACATCGCTTGTTGCTTTAATTGATATCTAATTATCCAGTTGCAATATGGAGCAAGTGCAGAAGGTCAAGTGGTCCCAACACTCGAGCTTATTTCCTCCTTGTAATGCTCCTCAGTCAGTAACTGAATTAAGGTTGATGAGATGTGATATGCCGCGCATTGACGTAGCAGTTAGAATAGTGTACGGATGTCTTAATTGAAGCCAACCACACAAACTCGTGTTCTTTCATTACAGATAAAAAGACGTGTGGACCTCATGAATTCCAGTGTAAGAACAACAACTGTATTCCAGATCACTGGCGGTGTGATAGCCAAAATGACTGCAGCGATAATTCCGATGAAGAGAATTGCAGTAAGTGAATCTTGCCTAATGACCTTGCCAGCCTGTCAGCCCTTTCAATAGGCAGGATGGCGATTTTTATTTCAGTTAAGGTAAAAATTTGAACCCCTCTGTCCTGAAGCTCTCATTTTTATACATATATTCACATTTGGACAGAATACTCAGAATAAATTGACCTGACTCTTGAAGGATAAAGTGATTGGAATGCTTACCATGGGAGCTATTTTCTTTCAGCTCCCAAAATTGGTAGGAGAGCATCATGAGCTTTAATGCTGCACATTAGTATTCAGGGAAGGAGGCCCTTGATGCGAGTTCATACAATGAGCTGACTGATGTGCAGACAGCTCAGCACACATCTCGTGTAATGAATGCTATTCCTTCCAGTTCCGCTTCAGTCCTTTTACACTACAGACTCACCCAGGAGCATCTTTCAGTGAGTTACCATTTATCCTCTCTGGAGTAGTGAACATCACCTGCATTCAGGATACTTTTCTCACAAAATAGAATAACACCAGTGGCACTTGCTTGCTGAACTTTAATACCATTATTTATCCAATAATTATATTTTTTAAATGAGGCAGAGTGCCTGTGCTTGAGCATTGGTTTCTCAGCAGAATCCTTAGCAGTGCTTTTACATATAAGCAAAAGTTAATATTAGCACAGTTAAAATAGAAAAGACAAAGTACATTTGTTAAATATTCATATTTTGGTTCCTTTCTAAAAGGGCCTTAAGCAGAGGGATAACAATACTATCTTCTCTTCATTTCATTGGACTAATAATTCCATCCCTGTGAGGAAATGCCATAGTCTACATAGCAATACATTATATGAAGGCATGTAGTTGGCGGAGTGAAAACCTTTTTGAGCCACTTGGATATGTAGCCTGCAAAATATGCACTAATACTTCGAATAGCTTTTGGAGGAGTGAGACCTGTTCCTGACAACCAAGTCATTTGGAATATCTGGATGTGAAAGTGCCTGTAGTTATGACTTTACATTCATAATCCCAGTACACCAGGGTTTACAAATGTAAAGAGTATTGCATCGACTTATTAGGGATTTAGACTCATTTAATCAGCAATTAAAGTCACTTTTATACAACAGGATCTAGGATAGATCCAATGACTAAAAGAAAAATGAGATGAGCTTATGATGCTACTAATAAAGGAAAATTATATTTACAGTACAAGACTATACATACTTATCGCATTAGACATTTCTTAGATTTGCTTGAGATGCTTATTAATCTTAATACTTCAGATAGAGACCTTGAGCAAACACTCTGTTTTGAAGGATGCTGAGGGCAACAGGGCAGGTGAAGTTGCTCTCTTCTCTCTTTCCTGTTTGTAACTAGATATTGAACCAAGGGAGTTACACATTCCAAGCCAACTCTCTATCTAGTACATTTTACATTTATTTTGAGGTAGAATTTCTTTAATAAACTCACTGTGTTGCCCAAGCAGTCCTTGGATTTGTGATCTTCCTGCCTCACTATCTAGACTGCCTGAGATTATAATCTTAGACCACCAACCCACCTTGTTGTTTGTTTGTTATTTTAAAGGAAAGAAAGTGCTTCTGTGTGATGCTGAGTCAGCTGGGGTTCCCAAAATGGCTGAACTTTACTGTTTAGACATTTAGAAGGCAGCTTGTGGCAAAGAAAGGTAACAGGAATAGTCACTAATGGCAAAAAAAAAAGTGATAGTCACTAGTCACTGAAAAATATCCATTAAGAAAAAGAAAAGGGGCAGGGAGTTGGTGCTGCATACTTTTAATCCCAGAACTTGGGAGGCAGAGGCTGGAGGACCTTTCGTTGAAGGCCAAGTCCAGCCTGGTCTACAAAGCTAGTTTCAGGACAGCCAAGACTACCCAAAGAAATCCTGTTTTGAAGGAGAGAGAGAGAGAAAGAGAGAAAGAGAGAGAGAGAGAGAGAGAGAGAGAGAGAGAGAGAGAGAGAGAGGGAGAGAGGGAGGGAGGGAGGGAGGGAGGGAGGGAGAGAGAGAACGGAAGAAATCTTGAAGGAAATGTCCATTTAAAATGATGTGGGTTCTCCTCCTAGTTTTATATTTATTCTGAGAAACAAATGAAACATTTAAGCAGTACAAACCCCAGCAGTTCTACATGAGCAAAAAGATATCAATGAAGAGTCATTGCAAAGAGATTACACATATAGAAACTAAACTTCGGCAAAAGTTATGGTAGAAAGAGGCCATCAATATATTTGCAATTTCTGATATTTAAACTAGTGTAAATATCTATTTAAATACACAGAATTGTTCATTCACACGTATGCTATATATTAAGTTTATAATTCTTAATTTTATGTGTATATATGAATGGATATATATATTCAGTATATGTTATTATAACTTTTAAGATATCATATTTTTCAAAATTATTGACCACTAATGTTCACTTTGATACATATTCATCACTTCCACTTTTATTAAGAAGCAAAACATACCAGAAATAATAAATCAATTTTACTTTTAAGAAATAGCACCCACAAACTAATACATTCTATTTTGTATTGCTTTACATTTATGGAAAACACCTACCTTTTTTACATTGCTTTGCTTATGAATCTGATTTAGTGTATCTTATTTTAAATTATGTTACAAAAGCTCCAATTGAATGCCTAAAGAGAATTTAACTGGTAGTAGAGCCATTTTTTTTCTATCTGGGTTTGAAATAAAATATGCTTTTTGCATTCTTACATTCATACAGGAGGCTTAGTCATTCATATTCATTGATTTTAACCTGCTAATCATTTCTCTTGCTAAGTGTTCAATGGGCACTGGATCAGCAATGGTCTCTGTCTAACATAAAAGAGATGTGACTGCCATTGGAACCATCTTGAAATATGAACCATAGTCCTAAAAGTGCCTAATAAGCCTCATTATTTTCTTACTTTATCGATAAAAATCTGATATTTGAAGCCAGGTATGGTGGCATATGCTTTTAATCCCAGCACTTAGGAAGGCAGAGGCAGGTGAATCGCTATGCGCTAAAGGCCAGTCTGACCTACAAAGCGAGTCCAGGACTGCAAAGAGAAATCCTGTTTCACAGAGAAACACCAAAATGTGTGATATATTCTATGGAAGTTTGCTATATGGTCAATTTAGATAACATAATTTTCTATATTTTTTGAATTAAGATGTAGCTAATTATCTTTTTTAATGCCATTTAATTTGATCACATAGATAAGTTTTTATATATATATAGAGAGAGAGACAAGACACCTCATGTTTATCTGAATTTCTGGGTTTTCCACATTGAATCAATATCAAATCATTTTATGGAATGAATATTCTTTACACTAGCTGTTGCATACAGTTGTCCTCAGTTGTTGACACCACATTAATATAACTTTTGCCGAACAGAAGGTAACTAGTGCTTAGTGAGGATTATGGAGACTGCATGTCTGTGCTACCCTGTGACGTCTGTGGTCTGCAAAATTACTTCTCTTCTTCAACTTCAGTGTCTTTAGTGCATGTAGGATAGTTCTGAAAGCACTTTTCAGTGCTAAGGCTGTGTTTTTGCCTCCCATAGTGTAGACAACACTTCCTATCCTATGGGGTGACCCTGTTGTTTATTTCTACTTTGAAATCCAGGAATCATCAGCGACAGGGGAAGCAGGCACTGCTGAAACAGCTAGGCAGGTCAAGGGAAAAGATGGTAGCTTGTTCATGTGCTGGATTTCCCACCCACTCAGGGGTAGATTGTAACAGTGTTTTAGCAATCTTCGTGTGGGAAAGGCTGCGCTTAGATGAGTTAGCTACTAGCAACTTCAGCTGCTGGAGTTCTAATATGCATGAACAGTGCTACCTGGCCAACAATCTGAGGCATGTTCTTCCACTTTATTTGAAAAGCTTTTTCACTTTTATACATGATTGATAATTTAAAATCGACTGATTTCAGTTTAGTTTAAAGAGTTTCAAGTTCAACTAACTAAAAACAAGTAAATGTTTTTGCTACATAAAGTAGAGTTAAAATGTACTATATACCCCATTCCTCGATGGTACCTGTGTGCACATGGAAACATCATTGCTGCTGTTCAGAGGTATATGTGCTGGTAAGTTTTAGGACATGGCAATAAATTACTCAATTAACACTGCCAACTAAAGACATTTTCATGAAAAATGGCAGTCTCACTCCTTCCTTCCTGGAGCAGCAAATCTAGTGACTTAGGATAAACATTTTATGAAATAAGTTTACTATGCAGCTATTAATTAAATGTTACCAAGAGACTGTGTAACTTACTTAGATCCTTATGTCAGCAACTTCTAACTCTCCATACAGCAAAATATGTCGAAGCCTGTGAAGCCATTTAACACACAGCAAATATATTTGCCTTTGAATAGAATAAACACAAGCTATAACAGCACAAGAAAAACTGTTCACTCTTAGGCACACCTATATTTATTTTTATAAGAAAAAGTGTTTTCATTGTTAACCCTCATTTCTTACATAAATTATAGGGATTTCACAATCATTTCTTTTTTCTAAGAATAAAACTCTTTGTGTTTACAAACTCAGTAAAATACTATAGCTTTGAATGTGTTGCTGATGAGAGTAAATAAGTAGATGGGCCAAAACAAAACAAAGTCATCTTCCAATCTCCTGCAAGCACTTCTGCAGTCTGTAGAAAATAATATTTACTGTACTGTTCATAAGCATGGTCGTGGATAGTACTGGGTCAAGTAAACACTAACTACTTTGAATAGTTACTCATTTAGTGTAAAGTTCCTGTTCTCTCTGTGCCTCAGTTTACTCATTTAGAGAGGGAGTGCTAATGTATGTGCCTTATAGCATTGTATTGATGTTTGAGCAGTAAGTTAGCTCTACTCAGCCATACATTTTCCTAATGTTTAATGACAATTAGATCATTAGCACCTGGCAGTTATGGTTATTATTAGTATCAATAAACTTATTTTAAAATTAGGGATATATATATATATATATATATATATATTATAAAGACAAGAAGCTATTACTTAATGGTCACTAAACAAAGGCACAGAGAGACCTCCTAGAGTCAACCCATTTAGTAGTGTTTCTGTGATTTTTGTTATTTGGTTTGATGTCTGGGATTTAGTTTTGTTTTTTGTTTGTGTGGATTTTTTTCTCATTGTTTTCAATTTTGTTTGAGAAAAACTTTTGCTACTTATCCAAGCCAGCCTGGTGTTTGTATTACACTCCTGGCTGGGTTTAAACTTGGGGTTGTAGGTCTCATTATTAAGTTACTTGTTGCCATTCTTCTGAAAAATACTTTTACTTTATTTATAGACAAAATGTAATATGCTATGACAAGGTCAACTTTAAAGCAGAACAAGGTGCCCTCTGATACATATTACATTCTCATAGTTCTTCAAAGTTCCCATTTACAAAACTGTGGGAGTCATGACACCAGCCAAACACAGCTAATGCTCAGAGGCTGAATAGCTCATAGACAGAGATGTCTAATAGAAGGCCTAATAGAAGGCTGACTTGTTGAACAGCTCAAGTAGAGTGATTTCTAATAGGAGGTAGCTTTGTTCCTAGACATTACACTGAAAGCATCAGTTTCCATATGAGTGTTTCTCTGGACTGATGTCTATTATCTATTCCTCCTACACATGGGCAAAGGTAATGTTGCATGAGCCTCATCCGCTAAGACAATGAGTGGAAATATGCGTAGAGAATATTTATATAATACTTAAAAGTAGAACTAAATAACAAAACAATAAGTTAAAATTAATAAACAACTATTTCTAAGAAGACAAGGAATAGGGAAGAGAATGGCAGATTTTCCACATCCAAGATGCCAGTCTGGAGAAGGGTGATGAACAACTGTCACACTTGATAACTTACCAGAGTCACATTCTGAAATCTGACCTCAACATGGGACAAAACACATTTCCTTTATTGCTGAAGTCAAGCAGTTAAGGTATGCAATTTGATATCATTCCTATAATGAAAATGTCCAACTAAAATTAAATCAATAGTGAGAAAAATTTCAAAAGTAATAGATATAATATATAAGGCTAAAGAAACAATTACACAAATAAATAAGCTTTTCATTTTTAAAAGAAAGCCTATCCATCTATTCTTTTTTTTAAAGATTTATTTATTTATTATGTATACAGTGCTCTGCCTGCATGTACACCTGCAGGACAGAAGAGGGCATCAGACTGGATTGTAGATGGTTGTGAGCCACCATGTGGTTGCTGGGAATTGAACTCAGGACCTCTGGAAGAGCAGTTAGTGCTCTTTGCCTCTGAGCCATCTCTCCAGCCCCATCTATTCTTAATGCTATGTTTGTCTGCCCTTCTTGTTCTATGAACTCTGGATTCACTTATGACAAAATCAGGCAAATAAAACCCCAAGCATACATAATTAAAACTCACTATCAATATTTAGTTTTCCTATCATGTTATTAAACACACTACTAGATACAGAGTGGCAGGAAATGTTTATTAAATACATTAAATGGCTTAGAACTCAAACTAGAAAAAAATGACAAAGTCATAGTGAACTAGCATATAAGTTTTCTACATGTGACTGTACTTTTCAATTATGTTTCATTAAGCAATAACCGATCTTTTACAGTTTTCAATTCATAATGGTGATTTCTACTAATAACTTTAAAATTACATTTGAAAATTTATATGGTATGTTCTATGGATTCTTCATGGGCTTTCCCCCTAAATAATCTCACCACTTCTGCTTGCTTAGTCTCTTTTTTTATTTTTCCATTACCTCCTTGCGCTGACCGGAGTGAAGCTGATGAACACCCTTACACCTTGTTTTCTTGCAGAGCCACAGACTTGTACACTTAAAGACTTTCTCTGCAGCAATGGGGACTGTGTTTCATCAAGGTTCTGGTGTGATGGAGAGTTTGACTGTGCTGATGGCTCTGATGAGGTAAGGATCCCGGTGAACAGAAAAGGTAAATCAGGTTTCATGTGAGGTTATCTTCATTCAGTATGTGAAATGTGACCAAGGACAGCTCCAGAGGGCACCTTGTCTTGGTGCTGTGAGGTAAGTTTTTAGTGTCTGTGTTATGCTGTACAGACCTCACAGAATAACTGTGCTAGTACTGACAACTAATTTTATAGTCTGTTTTACCTCCACAGTTAAATATCTGATCAGGAAATAGGATGGTTGGAAAACCTCTTCTATGGTGCTGGTGTCTTTGCCACCTGCGGATTTGTTTATAATTTTGCTGAAGTATTTACAACTCTTGCTAATATTTTATGCACTTAAAAGTCTTTCTTCAGTGCCTACAGTCTTATAACCTTCACTGTGGCTCATCGATTTTCATAAAACCATGGGTTAAACTTTCCTTAGATGATGCATCACAATCTTTATTATAAGGTCTATATTTTGGGTGAAAGTAAGAAATAAGTTCTGTGGTCAACTCTGTAAGCTTGAATTGTGCTTAGTCTTGCCTGCTATGTATCACATGACTCCATGAATTTTAAGACTAATCATACTGAAATCATACAAGGTTTTTTTTTTCTTATACCACCCAAGGTAAGTGCAGGAATGATCACTTTAAAAAATCTTCTACTTTAATTATGTGGGAGGATACAGATAATTTAAATGAGCCCAAGGAAAAAAAAAGAGTTTTTCAGTTTTTGATAGGAGTCATTGCTCTTTTACTCATATAGTACTGATTTGGATATTTGTTGATTCCTCAGCAAATACATGCATTTGCCATGCATAGAAATCGTTGCATCAAATTTAGATTGTATAGGGTCCTCCCTACAGCTTCAGAGGGTGCTGCATCAAGCCTAACTTGCCTAGACATCATCTGGTTCCATGACTGAGGGAGAGGGACAACATACCTCTGCTGTTTGTGTAACAGTGTGTACACTGTAGCATTTTCCCAGTATACCGCCATTCTTACAAGAACAGAAACCATTTTGGAAAATTCATCCTAATCACAGGTAGGAACACAAGATTTGGCCAAGAGTGTGTGTGACTTCTCACTTCAAGGCATGTAAACCTGAGCCTCTGAGTTGTAAAGGGATATCAGGAGAAGCTGTAAAATATCCATTTTGCTCAAGTGTTATTCATAAACAAAACCTAAACGTTTAAACAAGATTCTAGAAGGTGACTACATGGTTTACGTTGATTCATCACATACTGATTTACAAACCATCATTTAAAGTGGTTTAAATATTCCCAAGTCAGGAAATATATTTCATGTAAACTTATGCATGATATGTCAATGTTTCCATTTTTAATCTTGCTTTCCTGACATGCTTCTGAAACTTTAAACATATGGCTTGAGCCTTATGACTTCCTGTTGCCTGTTGTTATTAGATGTTCAAAATATATAATAAGAGACTTGATACCCTATGAGCATATACAGAGGGAGGTAATCCCTCTCAGGAACAGTCATAGGAGAGGGGAATAAGGGGAAAATGGAAGGGAGGGGAGAATGGGAGGATACAAGGGATGGGATAACCATAGAGATGTAACAAGAATAAATTAATAAAAAAAAAATCTAAAATCTAATTTCAGTGTAAATCTTTCCAAAATTTTATTCACTTCAAAGTAAACAGCATTCATCTCATTCACTAAGTTTGTTGGGCACAGTACTTTCCTGGCTGAATGTGTTTCTATTTACTAAGTGTCTTCAGGGCAATACTCTAAAGAAATATTTCTTTAATATAGTCTTCATTTACAGACAGTGCAATCCACAGTAAATTCTATTTTTTCTTTAAAGTCTACACTAGCATTTTGTTTGATAAAAGACAGTGAAGCAACTGATAAAAAAGAGAACTTAGCAGAAATTTAGAAAGGACAGTTGCGTATAAGATTATATTACTAGTAAGTAGAAAAGTTGGGAGAATTGTAATTTTTCTCTATAAATGTATACTCCTTGTTATGCTGTTAATAATATCTTCTCAAAACAATATGAACTAAACATTAAACTTTAGATTCTCTTAATTGGATGCCAAGTGTATCTCTCTGTTGGCTACATAAAGAATTATCTTTGAATTTTTAAATTATATTTTATTTGTTTTTTCTTTTCTATTTTTTGCACATGGAAGGATAGAAAACACATGCCACAATATGGATGTGTTTGGAAGACAACCAGAGAGAGTTGATTCTGTGCTTCCTCCATGTGGGCTCTGGGTATTGAACTTAGGGTGTCTGATACTAAATATGGCTACATAAAATAAAATAAAAAATAAAAAATCAGTATGAAAAAAATCAGTATGAGACCCTGCTTAATATTTCTCTTTTTCTCTAAACCATCTACCTCTAAAAACAGGAGGAAACCAAGAGAAATACAGGCTCACTAACTGTTCATAGTGGTTTATAAATATTACTTTTCACTTATTAGAAGTGGGGCTACTAAGAGGACATATAATTCTAGTTCTGAGAAAAGAACCTCACACCATGAAGTGTTAATAACACCTTAGGATGGGATCACACAGGACTACAGGGTCGGTGACCATAGGTCATAGAGACAAGCTTGAAAGGGCCTTGACTGAAAAAGGGAACTGGTACAGTATCTGGGAAAAAATTGCTACAATGGACTAAAACACAATAGGTCTAAAATCTGTGAGTTCATAATATCACTTAAAAATAAGATCTCAAAAGTCACTTTAAGGTTTGTTAAAATATTAATATTCTTAAGAAAATGTAAGTTGAAACTAAAGAGATGTGTTCTTGGTAAACAGCACTTGGTTACAACTTTTTATAACTACAGTCACAAGAAAGTCTAGCTCTTTCTTCTGGTCTTCATTGAAACTGCATGCACATGATGCTTCTACATACATGAAGGCATAATATTCATAGATATTAAATCAAAATAAATAATTTTTTAAAAGTTGCAAGAAAAGGAGTTAGTAGAGGAAGATTAATATATTGAATATATATTTACAAAATCTACAAAGAATAAATATTACAGAAATTCAGAATGTATGGCTTTTTAAAAGGACAAATAAACATTCAAAGCAATTAATAATATTTCTGAAAAAGAAAGAATGGGAAACAGTTTTAAATATAAGTGTAGTTGTACCTAATTAATTCTATAGACCTACATTGAATCTTCATTTGGCCAAATAATATTTGGCAAATATTTAGTTATATAAAGATATCTCATATGGTTTAAACATACAGAATTTTTATTTATTATATGGTACTGCTAAACTTTCAATGCCATTGTTGTGTTAAATAAAATACACAGGAAAAAATATATGTAAAGGGCAGAAGAAACATGAATTGTGAAATGTTGATGATCATAATATGCACATGACAGTAACCTGTGGTTGATTAAATTATGCTATTAATTATTTAAAATAATAAACAGCAAGTCCTTATAAACTCACACACACACACAATACCACACAGAAATTTATTTCAGTTTAACATTTTATATTAGAAAACATCTAGAAGATCTACCTTCTCTATTGCTGTCAAAACGCTAGAAACATTGGTTCAATTTTTTTATTAATTTATTTTAGTTAAATGATGCTAATATAACTATTCACTATGTCTAGGAATGTTTTTCAAATAGTTATGTAATCATGGAATGGATTTAAATTCTTGGTTCATAAATATGCATGACTTTTCTGTATGTGAGGCTTAATTATATGTCATAACCAGAAAAAGACATGACCAAAAATAAGCTTTAGGCCTACATATTTTATGAGCATAGATACAAAAGTCGTTAACATAATTCTTACAAGCTAAATCCAATAGACTGTTACAGAAATTATTCACCATAGTCAAGAGGTGTTCATTCTAGGCTTGCGAGAGTTATTTGATATCTGCGGATCAATAACAATAATTAAAGGCGGCCACAAAATGACCAAAAAAAGATACATTTTTATAAGAACAGGAGAGAATTTTAATGAAATCCAACATTCTTTTTCAATTCTGAAGAAAGTAAGTATACTATACAGGTCAAAAATAAGGGCCTCTGCGATGAGATAATGACAACCAGAAAGTGTCGTCTGAGATCTAGGGTTAGCTAAAGAGGTTCACTTTCACTCAGTACATTCTGGACGTCTCTTTTTGATGGGGGTAAGTTGGATCTTCCTGTGCTTGTTAGGTATCCCCAACTAGCCTGGTACTCACTCTGTAGCCACCGTGAGCTCTTACTCGTGGCAGTCCTTCTGCTTCAGCCTGACTTCTTTCTTTCACAAGCAGTGCAGAACTCTTTCTCTAATGCTATAAATACTTACGTCACTAGGCATCACTGCCTTCATGTGCCTTGTATTTCACACTATCCTGACACAGAGAAAGATCCGATTCTAATAAAACTTTCTCTGAGATGCCTTTTCTAAAAGACCCAAGATGCAAAATAAGTTTAATTTTAGATACATTGGATATATAAAAATACACACATAGTGTGTGAAGAATTCTGCTTTGATATGCGATATTGTAGCCTTACAACTCAATTATAATACAAGGTTTACTTTCAACACTTTGAAAGTGCTATTGCAGGCTGTTTAGGGTAAGTAAGTTATGCAGGTTAATTGTTAGTTGATCAAGTCATGGTCATATCAATTACTAGTCTATTTTTATCACAACAATATTTATCTTAGGTGCAACAGATAGATATGATTCTGGAGAAAGATGAGGTAAGAGAGTTACATAAGATCTTCAAAACCTCAGAAACATACAGAATATATCATTTAAAGATTTTTATTATTATGTTAAAGATTCATTGATAATGAGACAGGTTAACTCCTGGAAATACCCAGCATACCTCAAAGAAGATGATAAACATCAAAGAACCTCCTTATGGAGATAGATGACTTCAAATGTAGCAAACGAGCCACTAGGGAAACTGTCCTCATTTCCATCACAGAGAGAATTTTGTCTAATAATTAGTAAGCTTGGATACAGGCAGAGTTGATGGTCAAACTCTTCCAGACAAGGTAAGCAAGTCCTCAATAGTTCCTGCCACACAAATCTGTCTGTCAGATATATTGGGCCAGAAGGCAGAAGATGATGCTCCAACATTATAGAGAGTTTTGAGTGACTGTTCAGGATTCAAACTGTCTCTGTCAACGTCTCATATGGGAAGCTGGTTACTTGCATTCCCTGCCTACTCAGGTAATTATTTGTATTCCTTCTCATGTCTCTGGTGAGATTGAAGACCAGATCGTTTACATTTACAATAAACTTAGTTGCTTAGAGGTTAAGATGTTTTAAGGTCTAGATAGATGTTTTAAGTTGATAATGATGAAATATGATAGATTATTGATTTGCATTCAGAAATTTATATTCATCAATTTAGGAAAGATGGTTTCTTCAGGTCTGCAAAATAGGAATAGCCAAAACACTATGAATGCAACATTTATATAATTCCTGATAGTTTAGTGGTTCTTCTTGCTGTAGGTAGTTTATTGTATATGCGTATAATAACATAAATGTATAGGTAAAAATAAAAATAAATAAATAATAATTTTTAAAAGATCCAAAATTATTTTCTTAACAATCTGTGATATTTTCTTATATATATATATATATTTATTCATATTATATCTAAATTGTTAGCCCATCTCTTGTATCCTCCCATTCCTCCCTCCCTCCCACTTTCTCCCTACTCCCCTCCCATATGACTCTAACTGAGGGAAGGACCCCATGTAAATGCACATAGGGTATCAAGTTTCTTCTTGGTAGCCTGCTATCCTTCCTCCAAGTGCCACCAGGCCTCCCCATCAAGGGGACATGGTCAAATATGGGGCACCAGAGTTCGTTTGAAAGGCAGTCTCCACTCTCCACTCAAGGGTGCAGAATGTCCTGTCCATTGGCTAGATCTGGGTAGGGGTTCAAAGTTTCTGCATATAGAGTCCTTGGCTGGTGCCATAGGTTGAGCAGAACCCCTGGGCCCAGATCTGCCCATCATAATGTTTTTCTTGTAGGCTTCTAGGACCTTCTGTATTCTTCTAGTTCCCCATTCTCCCATACTTCTCTCACCTAGAATCCCAATAGGATGTCCTCCCCTCTGTCCCACTTCCCTGGTAAGGGAAGACTTTCATGGGACATGCCCTTTGGGCTTGTCCAGATATAAGTGTTTATATACCATTTGACTCTTTCTGCTTCTGGGTTAACTCACTCATTATGATCATTTCTAGTTCAATCCATTTGTCCACAAATTTCAGGAATTCCTTGTTTTTAATAGCTGAGTAGTATTCCATAGTGTAAATGTACCACAGTTTCTTTGTTCATTCTTCTACCAAGGACACTTAGGCTGTTTCCATGTTATGGCTATTATGAATAAGGCTGCTATGAACATGGTTGAGCAAAGTTTCTTGTTATGTGCTGGTGCATCTTCTGGGTATATTCCAAGGAGTGGAATAGCTGGGTCT
>OU015750.1:16496897-16547425 GCA_907169655.1 Acomys percivali | reverse complement strand
TTCTTTCTTTCTTTCTTTCTTTCTTTCTTTCTTTCTTTCTTTCTTTCTTTCTTTCTCTCTCTCTCATTTCTTCCTTCTTTCCTTCTTTCCATCCTTCCTTCCTTCTTTTCTCATCCTCCTCTTCTTTGTTTTGGAAACTCAGTCTACCTAGTTAGCTATATAACCTACACTGGGCCCAGACTCAAGTACTTTTACATTACTCTTCCAAGTGCTAGAATCAAGGCATATACCACTACATTAATACCATGTTTAGTGTGCCTTTACAATTACAGGCCATCCATGCTTTCCTTTATATTGTTTTCAGAGAAAACATATTAAATGGTTATATATTGGGCTATATAGGTTTGGCATTGAGATTACTTTTAGACTGTAGCAGTTTAGAGGTCAGCATTACAGACACTTGAAATGAGGGAACACTTCAGGGATCAGCACAGGACTTTGAAGCCCCCATAGTGAATGTCAACCAGCCAACTCTCTGTCTCTTAAAAGCTGCCCTCCTGTGTGTCTTAGATGTCTCTGGCAATACAAGTTGGCAATATAAGCTAAACTAGTTCAGCTTCTGAAATTTTGCAGAAATCCTTAGCCTCTGCTTTAACTTTTACTTAAATTTCTTTCCAGTAAGTTCGTCTGGAGCTATCTTCCTCTAAGCATGTCTGCAATTGATCATATTAAGTGATTTTTAAAGTCAATTATGTGACCTCTGCCAAGTGACCCTGATACAATAATGACCTTGCTTTGTAACTCACAACAGAAATAAGAATCATGAACATTTTCTAATAGGAAAACAATCTTACTTGTTGATCTTAATTCTGAATTTGTATCTCTGTGTTATATTATTCAGTAGTGCTTGTGAATATGTGTTTGTAAGTTAATTAATTATATTTTGTCATTGATGAAGATATTGAATCTCTGTGACTTTAATAAGTTGTCCAGAGAAATAAAGGAACTACACCCCATTAACCATTGAAATCTACCTTGTGTTTCTTATCTTTCCATATGCAGAATCCAAATTTATTAGCTCATTGGGTTCTTTGCATGTGGTATTGACACATAAATTTTATATTTTAAAAGATTTGTATTTTGAGTAGTTTTCATTTTCTGTGAAAATGTTAAACATACAAAACAATGCCTGATTGCACAAATTTCATAGGAAAAAATTAATAAATGGCATTGATAAATTACTTTTGTCTTTGCAAAACTATTATTTATGTTACAAAGGCCATCTTAGCAATTACTATAAAATTTTAGTGAGTAAGGAGAGTGGTGTTTTAGGATTGGAATAATTTTAAAACAACTCTTTTTTTCCTTTTATTCTATATCAAATAGAGTCACAAGCTTAAAAATTAATATTTTAGAGCAAATTTCAGTAGAACATACAGTGATTTTAATAAATTTCACCTTCCCCTCCTCCATCTAACTTATCATGAATCAATCTTCCTCCCTACTTCTCCTCATCATTACAATCATCTTGCTCCATCTCCACCCTTCCTCTTCCTCCTTCCTCTTCCTCCTTCCTCTTCCTCCTTCCACTTCCCCTTTTCTTTCTTCTTTATAGCTGAGTCAGTTCAATTTCTGATGATAATATTCTCTGGCAGGGGCTGGGGTCTGGGAGGCATCTACTGGATCATGATTGACTTAACAGAAGTAATGTATTTAAAAAACGAACACAAACTAAGCAAAGCAAGACAAATAAACAAAGAAAAATCCTTAACCACTTACTATAGAAGCCACTAACCTGCAATTCATTGCTATGGTTATTGGGGCTGACAAGGTCTTGTACCATCAATGCTCAAATACATATTTGTTTGATCTTTTTGAGATTTTGAACAGGTTTACATAGTTGCTAAGTCCATGAGTGCAATCCTGTCATGTAGAGTGGACACATTTGAATCCTGTTTTTTATTTGTTTTGTTTTGTTTCTTGGTGTGTGTGGGGGGGGTATTGTCTGTTTGTTTTTTGTTTGCTTCTTTGTTTTGTTTTGTTTTTTGTTGTCAGTTTTGTTTGTTTTTGTTTTGTTTTGTTTAAGGCAGGACTTCTCTGCGTAACTTTGGTTGTCCTGGAACTCACTCTGTAGACCAGGCCAGCCTCAAACTCATAGAGATCTGCTTAGCTCTGCCAACCAAGTTATAGGCTAAAGTCATGCACCACCACCACCTGGAGTGAGAATTCTGGAATTTTTTGGTTCTTAAAAATCCCACAGAAATATTATAAAAATATAATTTTATAAAAGTATGTTTTAATACCAGGTGAATGGCTATGGGGCTGCTTTAGACTGTCCACAAACTGTCCACTGACTATGAATTCCCTCATGCCCTAGCAGAGGCAGGTTTTTGCCAGCTGTAGATATGTATGATTATGTGACGCTTGGAATTCTGGGGGCTTTACTGAGGGTGGATAAATGCTAGAGCCCTGATAGGCATTGCGAGTGGTTGGTGATCTTTCAGGGAGGTAGGTTTCAGGTTTTTAGTAGTAGTGCTCAAAAAAAAAAAGAAAAGAAAAGAAAGAAAAAAGAAATTAGATTCAGGAAACTCTCTCTCGCCCCCTCTATCTTTCTGTTTACTCTCCTATGTAGTGATACGGGTTGAAACCAGTGGCAGGGTAAACGGTGGGGAAAAGAAGAAAAACCACACAGTAGCAAAGGCCAGCGACAACCACCAGGAGTTGACCCTGCTTTTTACTGTCCTTGGACTTGTACAATGTTCTCAGCCTCTCTTCCAAGATGGTCCCTGAGCCTTTGGGGTATAGGACATATTTAGATTTCTCATTTATGGTTGAGGACTCCTCAGCCCACCTTGGTCAATTGTGATTTTCTTCCCTCCACTATACAAACAAACTCATTGTATAATAAGGAATAATCTTTTTGTCAAATCCAAGTGTTTAGAAATTGCCTGCTTCTAGTATTTTGCAGGAAAGAAATATAAGAAAATAAAGTAGTAATAACAGAAAAAATAGAGGATGCTGAACCCTTCGGTCTGGCCTTACTAATTTTTTCAATCTCTCTTTGTTAAAAATGAAGGAGGAAGTATATGCAGAGCTGATGAGTTCCTGTGCAATAACTCCCTTTGCAAGCTGCACTTCTGGGTTTGTGATGGAGAAGATGATTGTGGCGACAACTCAGACGAAGCCCCCGACATGTGTGGTATGGTCTCTCGTGTGGCTCTTAACAGAGCTCTCATCTTGTGATCTAACACTCTGAAGGGCAGCAGGGAAATACGGAGTTGATCTACAAATGTCATATCTTTAGAGTCCGGTAGATATAGAATATTGTCAGATACAGCTTCTATCCTGATAATAAAGAGATCACCCCGTTAAAAGTTCTTCACTTTGTAGAAAGCACACTCGCATATGAGCCTGTCAGGTCAGCACTATTTAGCAGACACAATGTGCAGTTTAGAAAGATTTGTATAAAGTAGCTGGGGTTTGGAATGGAGTGAGTATCTTTAAGTATTTTTTGCTGCATCTCAATGTGTGTTAAATGATAAGGATATTTTAATAGTAGGTAAATATAAATATGTAAATAATAAATGACATTATAGCAGAGGTAAAAAGTCACTGTGGAAGCTGTTCTAAAGTAAATGCACAATATACACAAAATCATGTTATCTATTCAGTATCGAGACTTAAAAAACAAACAAACAAACAAGCAAAAACCCAAAATACAGGATATTTTCTCTATGATCAAGTTGCTTGTGAATACTGTTTTCAGAGTATGTCCAATGGGGGGAAAAACAGTAAAATTTGAGATCATCAACATAAATAACTTCTTGTATTTTTCTTAGTTAACTAATTTATTTACATCCTACAGTCATGGACACTGCAGTCCAGATAGGGGCAAGTGTCCCACAGGCAGTCAACAGAGTCAGAGACAGCCCCTCGGATAGGAGCATCACATGACGATCACAGTACACAACTTGTATGACTTGTACAATCTGTGCAGAGGGTCTAAATCAGTCTCATGCACGCTCTATGGTGGGCCGTTCAGTCTCTGCGAGCTCCTAAGGGACTCTGGAGGTTTACTTGTGGTGTCCTTTACCCATCTGGCTCCTACTTCTATTTCTTCCTTCTTCCCATCCTCCTTCCTTCCCCTGTTCCACAGGATTCATCAAGCTTGGCCTAAGGTTTGACTGAGGGTCTTTGCATCTGTTTCCATCAGTAGCTGAGTTAAACCTTCATAAGGATGGTTATACTAGGCTCTTGTCTGAAAATATAGCAGAATATCATGAACGGTGTCATGGGGGAGCATCTTCTCACTGTGTGTGTCTCAAACCGGAACAGTTATAGCTTGGCAATTCCTTCAATTTCTTCTCAGTTTTTACCCTTGCACATCTTGTATGCAGGACAAATTGTAGGTCAAGTGTTTTGCGTCTGGGTTGGTGTTCCAATTCCTTCATTGGAAGGCTTACTCATTACACGAGGTGGCTGGTTCATGCTCTGTATACCTCATTGCTAAGTGTCTTAGCATGGATGTTTCTCTTTGATTTCTGAGGTTTCCATTGCCCTGGATTTCTAGCTTGTCCCAGAGATGTGACACCCTGATTTTAGTTGTCTCTCCCAGTACTCCATGTCTCCTTCCTCCCACAACTGACCCTTCTGCTCCTCTCTGCATACTTCCCTAATCCACTCTCCTCCTCCCAGCCCTCAATCCATCTCCAAAGTTTATTATCCTATTTCCCCTTCTAAATGAGATTGAAGAGTTCCCACCTCAACCCTCCTTGTGACATAGCTTCTTTGGTTCTGTGGATTGTAGCATGGTTCATGGTTCTTTACTTTTCTGCTAAAATCGACTCATAAGTCAGTACATACCATGTTTGTCTTTCAAGTCTGGGTTACCTCACTCAGGATAATCTTTTCTAGTTCTACCCATTTTTCTGGCAAATTTCATGATGTCATTGTTTTTAACAGGTGAGTAATACTCTGTTGTAGAAGTGTATGACATTTTTTTTAAATCCGTTCTTCAGTTAAGAGACGTGTAGTTTGTTTCCAGTTTCTGGCTACTAAGAATAAAGCTGTTATGAACATAGTTGTGTAATTGCCTTTGTAGTATGATGGGGCATCCTTTGGGTGTATGCCCAGGAGTGGCATAGCTGTGTCTTGAGAGAAATCTATTACCAGTTTTCTGATGAGCCACAGGATTGATTTCCAAAGTAGTTGTACAAATTTGCACTCCCATCAGCAATGGAGGAGTGTTCCCCTTGCTCCAAGGCCTCTCCCAAAAGATCTGTCACTTGAATTTTTTAATTTTTAAAAAATTTATTCACTTTCCATCCCAATTGTAGTCTCCTCTGTCATCTCCTAGTCCTATCTCCCTCCCTCTCCCCTCCACCCCTTCCTGAGTACTCGGAGAGGGAGGGACCTCCTACACTACCATCTGACCCAAGCCTGTCAAGTCTCATCAGGAATGCCTGCATCTACTTCCTCTGTGGTCAGGCAAGGCTGCACCACCAGGGTGAAATGATCAACAAACAGGCAACAGCTACCATGTCACAGACCGCCTCTTCTTTTCATATTAGGAGACTCATATGAAGACTGAGCTGCCTATAGACTACATCTGAGCAGGCAGTCCAGGTACTCTGCCTGTATAGTCCTTGGTTGGTACATCATTCTCGACAGGCCCTACTGTGCCCAGATATTTTACTCTGTTGGTCACCTTGTGGAGCTCCTGTCCCATCCAACACCTTCTATCCTCCAACTCCTCAATAAGACTCCCTGAGTACTACTCAAAGTTTGGCTATGAATCTCAGCATCTGCTTCAATTCCCTGCTCGGTGGAGTCTTTCAGAGGACATCTATGGTAGGCTCCCATTCTGTTACCTCTCTCCACACACTTCCGTTGTCTTTTCTATTTGTCCCTCTGAATAAGAATTTGTGATTCTCCCTAGGGTCCTCCTTGTTACTAAGCTTCTTTAGGTCTGGGCATTGTAGTATAGTTGTCCTATGTTGTATGGCTACTATACACAAATAAGTGAGTTTAAACCATGTGTGTCTATCTGGGTGTGGGCTACCTTACTCAGAATGATCTTTTCTAGTTCCTTTCTTTTGCCTGAAAATTTCATGATTTCCTTGTTTTTCATAGCCAAGTATTATTCCATCATGCAAATATACCACAATTTCTTTATTCTTTGGTTGAGGGACATCTAGGCTTCTTTATTTTTTTACAAATACTGGCTATTTTCTCTCCTCTGACCTACTTTCCTGGTAGGTAAAGTTTTTCATGGGGGCGTACCCCTTGGACTAGTGTCTCGATATAAGTGAGTATATACCATTTGACTCTTTTTGCTTCTGGGTGAACTCACTCATTATGATAATTTCTAGTTCAATCCATTTGTCCACAAATTTTGGAAATTCCTTGCTTTTAATAGCTGAGTAGTATTCCATAGTGTAAATATACCACAGTTTCTTTATCTATTCTTCTACTGAGGGACACGTAGACTGTTTCCATGTTCTGGCTATTATGAATAAGGCAGCTATGAACATGGTTGAGCATATGTCCCTGTTGTGTGGTAGTGCATCTTCTGGGTATATTCCAAGGAGTGGAATAGCTGGGTCTTGAGGAAGTCCTATTCCCATTTTTCTGAGAAAGCGCCAGATAGATTTCCAAAGTGGTTGTACTAGTTTGCATTCCCACCAACAATGAAGGAGTGTTCCTCTCTCTCCACATCCTCGCCAGCATGTGGTGTCAGTTGAGTTATTGATCTTAGCCATTCTGATAGGTGTAAGATGGACTCTCAGTGTCGTTTTGATTTGCATTTCTCTGATGACTAAGGAGGTCGAGCATTTCTTTAAGTGTTTCTCCGCCATTTGATATTCCTCTGTTGAGACCATGTCTCTTGGATGGGGAGGCCTGGTGGCACTCAGAGGAAAGATAATAAGTCACCAAGAAGAGACTTGATACCCTACGAGCATATACAGGGGAAGGAGGTCCCCCTCAGTCACAGACATAGGGGAAGGAAGTAGAGGGGGAAGCGGGAGGGAGGAAAGAAAGGGAGGATACAAGGGATGGACTAACAATTGAGATGTAATATGAATAAATTAATAAAAAATATAAAAAAACAAATACTGGATATTACAAATAAAGCTGCTATGAACATAGTTGAGAGAATGTCTTTGTTGTACAGTGTAGCATCTTTTTTGGGTGTATGCCCAGGAGTGGTATAGTGGGCTATTGAGGTAGAGCTATTCCCAATTCTGAGAAAGCACCAGATTGATTTCCAAAGTGTTTGTCCAAGTTGGCACTCCTGCCAGGAATGGAGGAGTGTTCACTTTTCTCCCCTTTGTTGCTAGGATGTGCTGCCACTTGAATGTTTGATCTTAGCCATTCTTTGCTCCAGTGCCCACCTGAGTGACCCTGGAGACAGGGGATGAATTGGTGCAGAATCAATGACACAGACAGACCTTGGGAGTTAGAGTGCAAGCAGAAGCACATTTATTTCAGAAATAGGGCAACCCTTTATAACATTCTCCGGAAACCCCATAGGATATTAAAGTTCTTGCCTCTGTGGTATCATCATGCAATTGGTGTGCATGGAACACATGATGCTTTGCATGTCATTGCTGGGTGCCCTTGCAGATTTTCAGTTGGAAATTGAAAGCATTGTCAGTGGGCATGTGCAGTCACTTGTTGCTTCTTGCCTCAATTTTTGACAGATGTAAAATGGAATCCCAGAGTCATTTTGATTACATTTCTCTGATGGCTAAGGATACTGAGCATTTCTTTAGGTGATTGTCTGCCATTCTATATTCATCTGTTAAGAACTCTCTGACTCTCTTCCCCATTTTTTAATTGTGTTATTTTGTTTGTTGGTGTTTAGTGTTTTGAGTTCCTTATAGATTTTGGATATTAGGCCATTGTCATATGTAAAATTGGTAAAGATCTTTTCCCAATCTGTAGAGTGTTACTTCGTTCTTTTGACACTATCCTTTGCCTTACAGAAGCTTTTCAGTTTCAAGTGCTTCCATTTGTTAAATGTTGATCTTAGAGCCTGAATTCTTGATGTCCTGTTCAGAGAGCTGTCTCCTGTGCCAATAAGTTCAAGGCTCTTCCCCACTACCTCTTCTAATAGATTTAGCGCGTGTAGTGTTATGTTGAGTCCTTGATGCACTTGGATGTGAGTTTTGTGCAAGGTGGTAAACATGTATCTATTTTCATTTTTCTACATGTAAACAGACATCCAGATAGACCAGTACCACTTGTTGAAAAGGCTATGTCTTTTCTATCTCTTTTCCATTAAATGTTTTGTCTCCTTTGTCAAAAATCATCTGTGTGTGTTGATCAAAAAGTCTATTTCCATGCACGTGCAATGCAGTTTTTAATACTATTTATCTGTAGTATAGCTTGAAGTCAGGGATGGAGATACTCCCAGAATTTTTTTTATTATTATTGTACAGGATTGTTTTGGAACTATTCTGAGAATTTTGCTTTTCCATATGTGGATTTCACTGAATCTGTAGATTGCTTTGGTAAGATGGCCATTTTTCTCTGTTGATCCTACTGATCCATGAGCATGGCATATCTTTCCATCTTCTGATATCTCCTTCAATTTCTTTCTTCAGATGCTGGATGTTCTTGTCATATAGGTATTTGACTTGCTTGGTTAGAGTTACAACAAGATACTTTATATTATTTGTGGCTATTGTGAAGGGTATAGTTCCCTTATTACTTTTTCATCCCATTTGCCATTTTTATACTGATTAAAAAAGTTAATCTTGTATCCAGTCACTTTGCTGAGGTGTTCATCAACTGTAAGAGTTCTCTGGTGGAATTTTTGGGGTCACTTATGTACACTATCATCTCATCTCATAGAGATACTTTGACTTCTTTTCCAATTTGTATCCCATTTTTCTTCTTCAGTTCTCTTATTGCTCTCGATAGAACTTTGAGAACTTGAAGATATATATAGAGAGTGGATAACCTTGTCCCTGATTTTACTCAAATTGCTTTGAGTTTATTTCCATTTAATTTGATTTAGTATAGGCTTGATGTATATAGCCATTATTATTTTTGTATGGGCATTGTATTCCTCATTTCTCCAAAACTTTCATCATAAAGGGTGTTGGATTTTTGTCAATGGCTCTTTCTGCACCTAATGAAATAATCATGTGATTTTTTTTCCTTTCAATTTGTTTTTACGGTGGATTACATTGATGGATTTTCCTATATTAAACCATCCTTGCATTCCTGGGATGAAGTCGGCTTGATCATGGTGGATGATGTTTTTTATATGTTCTAGAATTTGGTTAGAGAGTATTTTATTGAGTAATTTTACATTTGTTCATGAGTGAAATTGGTCTGAAATTCACTGTCTTTGTTGATTCATTGTGTGGACTAGGTGTCAAGGTGACTATGACTTCATAGAATCAGTTTGGCAATGTTCCTTCTGTTTCTATTTTTTGGAATAGTTTGAGGAGTCTTGATATTAGCCTTCTTTTAATGTCTGGTAGATTTCTGTGTGAAAACCTTCTGGCCCTGGGATTGGTTAAGTGACTTTTGAGGGTTGCTTTTATTTTCTTAGGGGTTATGAACTGTTTAAACTGTTTAACTGATCTTGAATCACTTTTGGTAAGTGAAGTTTATAAAGAAAATCATTCCCTTTAGATTTTGCAATTTTGTTCAATATAGGCTTTTTAAAATTTAATTTATTAACTTATTCTTATTACATCTCAATGATTATCCCATCCCTTGTATCCTCCCATTCCTCCCTCCCTTCCATTTTCCCCTTACTTCCCTCCCCTATGACTGTGACTGAGGGGGACTTCCTTCCCCTTTATATGCTCATAGGGTATCAAGTCTCTTCTTGGTAGCCTGCTATCCTTCCTCTGAGTGTCACCAAGTCTCCGCATCCAGGGGACGTGGTCAAATATGAGGCACCAGAGTACATGTGAAAGTCATACCCCACTCTCCACTCAACTGTGGAGAATGTAAAGATTCAATATAGGCTTTTGAAGTATGGCCTAATGATCCTTTGGATTTCCTCAGTGTCTTTTTTTATGTCCCACTTTTCATTTCTGATTTTATTTGGATACTCTTCCTGTACCTTTTAATAGTGCGGTTAAGGGTTTGTCTGTCTTGTTAATTTTCTCAAAGAACCAACATTGATTTTTGTGATTCTTTGTATTATTCTCTTTGTTTCTAATTTATTAATTTCAGCTCTGAGTTTAATTATTTTCTGTTTTCTAGTGCTCTTGGGTGTGTTTGCTTCTTTTTCTTCTGGAGCCCTTTCTTCCTATTAACCTTCTTTCTCTACTACCTGGTACTGGAATGTTGGAAGGTATTAGTGTAGATAAGGCTTCAAAGGGAGGTAGAACATAAGAAACCTAAATAAGGGAGGATCCAAGATGGTGGCACTGATCACACACTGCATTTGTTTAGCAGGACAAGCAGGACAACCTCATTGAGTTGGAGTTTTCCTTTTGATACCTTCTATCGTGCTGGATTTGTGATTAGGTACTGACTAAATTTAGTTTTGTCATGGAATATCTTGTTTTCTCCATCTGTAATGATTGAAAGTTTTGCTTGGTATAGTAGTCTGTGTTGGCATGAATGGTATTTTAATGCTTGCATAACTTCCATCCAGGCTTTATAGCATTCATAGTCTCTGTTGAGAAATCGGGTATAATTCTGATGGATTTGCCTTTACATGTGATTTGACCTTTTTCTTTTGCAGCCTTTAATATTCTTTTTTTTTTTAGTTTTTTAATTAATTTATTCTTGTTACATCTCAATGGTTATCCCATCCCTTGTATCCTCCCATTCACCCCTCCCTCCCATTTTCCCCTTATTCCCCTCCCATATGACTGTTCCTGAAGGGGACTTCCTCCCCCTGTATATGCTCATAGGGTATCAAGTCTCTTCTTGGTAGCCTGCTGTCCTTCCTCTGAGTGCCACCAGGTCTCCCCCTCCAGGGGACATGGTCAAATATGAGGCACCAGAGTACATGAGAAAGTCATATCCCGCTCTCCACTCAAGTGTGGAAAATGTTCTGTCCATTGGCTAGATCTGGGTAGGGGTTTAAAGTTTACTGCCTGTATTGTCCTTGGCTGGTGCCTTAGTTTGAGCGGGACCCCTTGGCCCAAATCTGCCTATCATAATGTTCTACTTGTAGGTTTCTTTCTTTGTTCTATATATTTAATTTTTTGATTATTATGTGGCTTGAGGACTTTCTTTTCTGGTTGAATCTATTTGGAGTTCTGTAGATTTCTTGTATATTTGTGGGCATTTCTTTCTTTAGGTTGGGGAGCTTTTCTTCTATGATTTTGTTGAAAAAGTTTTCTGGGCCTAGGAACTTGGAGTCCTCCCCTTCTATTGCTATGATTCTTAGATTTGGTCTTTTTATAGTGTCGCAGATTTCTTGGGTGTTTTTTGTCAGGAACTTTTTAGTTTTAACATATTCTTTGATTGATGTATCAATAACTTGATTCTATCTTCCACACTTATGATTCTGTCTTCCATTTCTTGTATTTGGTTGGTGTGGCTACTGTGCATCATTCCTGTTCTCTTTCCTGTGTTTTCCAACTCAAAGATTGCCTTAGCTTGTGTTTTCTTTGTTCTTTTAATCCCTTTTTAGGTCATGAATAGTCTTATTCATTTCTTTCTCCCATATGATTGAATTTCCCTATAGTTCTTTATAGGATTTATTCAATTCTTTCATCATTCTGCATGTATTTTCTTGTAATTCTTTAGAGGATTTATTTAATTACTTCATTTGTTTGGATGTATTTTCTTATGCATATTTGAGTGATTTATTTTCCTCTTACAAGGCTTCTATTATTTTCATCACCTCATATGTCCCTCTTGGACCCATATTGCCTAGTCCAGTGATCCTTTTTCCACAGCACCTACAAACCCTGGGAAACTTTGACATTCTTGCTGCAAACCCAGTGATACCAGAAAAGGCTTTTTTGTTTCTTTGATGGGAAGTACCATATTTCTCAGAGTAAGTGCACTGGCCATTTTGAACTCTGAGGCTTTAAGCAGCTTGGCCACAATATCTTTTCAAATGACCTAATTTACTGAAAATGAAGCACCAAGAATTTTGATATAGTAAGGCTTTTGGTAGCTACTGGGAAAGCTAAAGATGGTAATCTTGTAACCTGATGCTGCAGCTCTGGCAGCTTAGTTTGCTCTATTAACCCTTTCTCTTGAAATGGGCTGTTTCTCTCTTTTTGGGGGGTGGGGGAAATGATTTATTTGGCTTGTATTTCCATATTGTAGTTCACTTCTAAAGGAAGACAGAACAGGAACTCAAACAGAACAGAAAACTGAAGACAGGAGTGGATGGATACAGAGGCCATGGCAGGGCACTGCTTCCTGGGTTGTTCCTCCTGACTTATTCAAACTTCTTTTTTGTAGCAGCCAGGACCACCAGCCCAGGGATGGCCTTACTCACAATAGGCTCAGCCTTCTCCGTTAATTGGTAATTAAGAAAATGTTCTACAGGCTTGCCTACAGCCTGATCTTTTGATGCACTTCTTAACTGAGGCTCCCTTCTTTCAGATAAGATTAGGTTGTGTCAAGTTGACATAAAACTATCCAGCATAATTGACCCATTGTCACCTTGATACATAAACACAAGACCCTTAAGCCACCCCTTTTACTTCTAATTCATCCCTAAGATCTAACATTAAAAATACAAAATTACAAATTTAAACACATTAAAGGTTTAGTCTTCTTAAAATAGTCAATCTCTTAAAATCCACATTCTTTTAAAGTTCAAAGTCTTTCAACTATGGGGTCCTATGAAATTAAAAAAAATATGTTAAGTAGATTCTTACTTCAAGAGGGAATAATCAAGGCACCATCATAATCAAATCAAATCAAAATTATACTCCAAAAATAAAAGCAACTTACCTCAATTTGCCATGTCTAATATTCAATCAAAATCTTCTGGGATCCGCCAAGGGCCTTGAGTCATTTCTCTGGTCTATCCTCTACAATACACATAACTTGTCTCCTAGGCTACAGCTAGTCTCTTAGGCTACTCCATAATTGCTGCTTTTCTTGGTGGTCATCCCATGGTACTGGCATCTCCAAAATTCTAGGGTCTTCTGCTGCATTTGAGCTGAACTTTCACCAATAGCCTCTTCTGAGCACTCTTCATGGTGCCAAGCTTCACTTTCTTTGCATGACCTCTTCAGTTCTGGACCATAAATTGTCACTTAGGCTGCACCAATGGCCTCTCTTGGCTTCTCAGAATGCCAGACCTTAGCTGCTCTTCATGACCCATTCATGCCTTTAAAACTAGTACTACCTGAGCAACTCTTCAAGTCCCAAGTTCAACTGCAAGCGAGACGGACATCCTTAGTCACCTTGGGAACACAGCTTCTGTGGGCTAACTCTCATGAAACATTTCCCAGAAGATTTCACCTCAGTGATGCTGCTTTCTTCTTAGTCACAACTAAATTCTTAGCTCCAGCAAACCAGCATCGATTATCCCAGGAAAGCAAAGGTTTCACATTAGTAGTTCTGATATCTTGTCAATCACAGCTGATGCTGCAGCCTCAGCTAATCAGAACCAGACTCTTAATTCAATATAACAAATGACCCCAATAGGGTCTGTAGACTTCTCTCTGGAACTTCACAAGCTAGGCCTCTACCATCTGCACTGCCCTCAACAATCTTATCTTTAAAGTCCTACAAAACAGCCCAGAAACATTGAACACACACTTGGTTATAAAAAACATAAGTAAGCGCATACAATGTATTGACACAGCAGCACTTTCTCAAACTTTTTCATGACAGACCAATTTATGCACACTTGCCAGAAATGTATGCTTATCTAGATTTTCCATATCCAGGATTCCCTCAGTCTTTCATCCTTTTTGCCTTTGTTTCCAGTTTTCACTCTCAAACAGTTTTAATTAATTTTTTAAAACCTGTTTTTTGTCTTTCCTTGTCTTTCTTGGCTCCGTGACTTCTCTCAGAGATTTGATTATTTCCTACCATTGTTTGTGCTTTTCTGGATTTCTTTAGAGGATTTCTTTATTTCCTCCTTAAGGACTACTATCATCTTTGTGAAGTTAGTGCTAAAGTCATCTTCTTGTGATTTTGCTATGATAGGATATTCAAGAATTCCTGTAGCGGGATATTTGAACTCTGTTGCCATTGTCTGGGATGGTGATGATTGTGTTTTTACAGTGGCATCTAGGCACAAGTTTTTGGGTGGAACATAAGTCTAAGTACTGATTTCTGAGTTTGTCTTGCTTGTATACGAGTTTTCTTCGTTGGTTATTGTTTCCTCTTTGGTCTTCTGGTCTTTGTGATCCATTAGGTATCTCCAGCAGTGTTGATGGCTGGACTTTTGGAAGCTAGTTCTGTAGGGAGTCGCTGTTCTTCTGTCTGTAATGGACTTCACCTGTTCTGACACTGTGTCCTGCAACTGCTTTCATTGGCATGGCCTCTATCTGTGCAGCAACAAATAATTTTTAATTGTATTATCTCCTATTTTTAGTAAAAATGGATTATTTCCTCATACAGTATATCCTAATTATGGTTACCCCTCCTTCTATTCCTCCCATGTTCCTTTTCACCTTCCCTCCAATTTGGCTTTTTTGAGATAATAACCAAACATCATAAAATAAAAGATAAAACAAAAGGCAATCACATCAAAGTTGGACAAGGTAAAATCATCAGAAGGAAAAGATCCCATGAGATGGCACAATAATCAAAGAGCCTAGATTTCTTCATAAAAATAGTAAACTGAAAACTATAATATATCCACAGAGGATCTGATGCAGATCTGTGCAGGACCTGTGCTTTCTGATTCAGTCTTTATGAACACTGCTCTGTTGATTTATAGGGGCTTATACTCTTGGTGTCCTCCATTTCTTGTGGCTCTTACATTTTTTATTCATCCTCTTCATTGGTGTTCCCTGAGCTCTTGAATGGAGGTATTGAGGTATTTAAGAACTGTGTGTTTTAATCTCTCTCTCTCTCTCTCTCTCTCTCTCTCTCTCTCTCTCTTTCTCTATCTCTGCCTCTCTCTGTCTCTGTCTGTCTTTCTGTCTCTGTCTCTGTCTCTCTGTCTCTGTCTCTGTCTCTGTCTCTCTCTCTCTTCATAGTATCTGGCCTCTGTATTTGTTCCTATGTGCTGAAGGATAAAGATTCTCTGTTGATAGCTCTGAATAAGGTACAGTTCTTATAGTATAGAAGACTATCATTAAGAATAATTTGTTGTGAATCTAGGTGTTGGGGCTATCTAGTGTATGGTTCTTGGTCACCCAAGCAGTTTCAGGTTATTAAAGATCTTAAATTGGTTGTTAGCTCATGTGTAGATGCCAGAACTGTAATGATTTAATCAATGCATCCACATAAGAGCCAGTAACACATTTCCTTCCCTCTATTATTTCACCACTTCCTTATTAACCACCCACCTTCCTTATCAGTCTTTTTTTTTTTTTTTTGACAAACCCATGACATTTGATTTAATTTCATGATCCATTTAGTTTAACCAGCACAACCTATGCGATCCTGGATAGCAACTGTCTATTGGAGCCTGGGGAAGTTACCAGTAGGCACATAACTGAAGGCATTGACTCCTGCTCTCTGTGAAAATGTCAGTAGAAAATAATTCAGTGATGAAGGCTGGAGACTGCTGAGCCCATCTTCTAGCCATGCCTGGCTACTTACAAGCTCATTCTAGTGCAGACCTAGTGAAGGCATCTACCACTACTGTGAGTTCGTGATTACAAAGCCCATGTCTTGCCCAGAAGATGGCACTTCCCAGTCTTTGCTCATACCTTTTCAATCTTACATTTTTTCCTGCCTGAAGAATGTCACTAATGTTCCCATAAGACTTAAAGAATATGCTGTAAGTGTCTTATTTAAGGCTGAGCACATACATATCATTTATTCTTTAAATTTTGCATCCACTGTCATTTCTTAGAAGGAAAGGTATCTCTAATTAAGGCTGAGATTAGTATTTTGTGATGCTTATAAATGTATATGTTTAGAAGACAAATTTTCACTGTCAGTTTAGCTAAATGGCCTCTCCAGCCATGAGTTTTTTACCATGTTTATTGTGCAAAACATGAATTTCCTTGTATGACACTCTTCCTGGGATTTAGTCTACTCACTCCTGGTAGAACCAACAACAGAAACTAAGAATACCAACAAAGACTAACTTAGAGAACTGTTGCATTTTATTCTAAGGTATTTACAGGAGAATGAGTCAGGTGCTATGTATAGAAGAAGAAATGACTCAAAGACAGCTACATCACCAAAAGCTTAACTGCAAAATAGACAATTCAGAAGCTTAAAGATTCAGTGCACAGCTTTCACTCAGCTTAACAAATTGGAGTGTCCCTTTCCAGGCATTTCAATTTGTGTGAGCTTCTTCTAGGTAGTTCAGCTGGACACTACCTTTTATAGCTTGTCTGTCTTTCCTACTTATTTCATGTAGTCTGGCTTATCTGAGTGGATTTGGGCAGCTTGGCTGGTCTCCGCCCCTGTCCAGTATTTTCACTACTCAGAGAGTTTCTTTCAGGAGTCATTTATGCTTATATATGTTTGGAGGAAAAGGGTAGTGAATAAGGTCAGTGTCAGGGATTTCGTGAAGCCATTACAAATTGATTAATTCCTCGTGTTAAAGATCTTTCATGTAGAATAAAACGTTTTACCTCCCTTTAGCATAGTTGGTGTCTTAACAAGTTTTCTTATGAGTTTCCTTGTAGGATGGGATGTTTTACTGCCTTCTGAACAACCTCTATCTTAATGTGTGCTTCCATCTAATACAGAATGTGTTATCTTGGAAGAAATCACCACACAGAATTGCTCCTGTGGAGTGGAATTAAAATCCAATCAGAGAATGTTTGGCTACTTTCAGAATAGTAGGGCCATTAATCCACAAGTGAGAATATCTTATATAGCAGTTCGGATTTATAGCTTTTATGGAGTTTTAGATCCCTTTTCTCCCCTAGAAAACTGCACAATACCTCTTGGAATATGAAAAACTCTGCCAGAGAGGAATCTATGTCAGTTCCAACTTGATTTCTCTGTGTTATGCAACAAAGATTTGTGGTATCCTCACAGAATTTTGCCACCTTGGTGTGGTGGGCAATCAGGAACAGCAGCAAGCACCTTTTGTTTGTTTGTTTGTTTTTAAAGAGTCCTCTGGGGTCTTCACTGGCACTTGAGATACATGGCTTCAAGAAGGTACCTGAATATATGTACCATTTTTTGGTTTTGAATCTTTTCTTTAATGCACCAAAGTCAAGGTATGGTAATAAAATTCTGGAAGGTGTTAGAAACCACAATATATTCCAACATGGGACAGCATGAAGCCTTAAAAAAGTATGGAGTATTCATGCGATTAGAAAATGAAAGGATGTACTTGGAAAATAAGAGGATTTCATTAAATCAAGGGCATGTAAAAAGTTGCATATGTCCAAGAAAGACATTAAGTATATGAGTAGACCATTCAAAAAGATAAGACTTAAAGCTGTATTTGTGATGTGGAAAAGTCAATAAAAAGTATATTAGGCTGTTCAAAGTGAATGATAATACATGGAAAGTAATAAGGGAAGAAATATTAATGTATTGAGTTCATGGATCCTCTGAGGATAGGAAATATATCTAATAGTATTTAACATAAAGCTCCATAGGAGGCTTTAAAATCTGAGGAATTTTTATGGTTAGGTTACCTGTTAAGTTAGTTACTTGCTCTAGATTAAAGAAAATGACAAGTTTGGCAATGGTATCTACAATGTGTCATAACTACCTAGAGTTATGGATTATTGACACTAAAGAATCTAGAATAAACTCCATCTTCTGGCCATAATGCACCAGTAACAAAATCATGCTGATAGCCATAGCTCAGATATTAAATTAATGCAGTCAGAGGAATTTATATAATGAACTAATGAATTTGTTGAAATTGAGATATTTTAAGTATATTATACTGCCACATAAAATGTTCTGACTTGAATAATCATACACCGAAATGAATAAAAGTATTTCCTCATAAACTTTAAGTACATATCTAGACATGTGTTTATACAGAATCCAGACCCAAAGCTTGATACTCTACCTAGTCACATATACAGTGAGATCTCACCCAATTACCTTCAACTGTGTACTTTTCTGTGATTAGTAATTTAGACAAAAACCTTCTATTTTTTCTGGTACTCAAGACTTGCCACTTTTAAAGACAAAAATCAGATTGTCTTTTTTAAAAGGAAAGTACATTCTTAATAAGTAAGGGTACCTGAAAGAGTCACCTTTCTTCTCCTCTGTTTCTATTCTTTTAGTCAAATTTCTTTGCCCACCCACGAGGCCTCACAGATGCAGAAATGATAGAATTTGCCTGCAACTTGAGAAAATGTGCAATGGGATTAATGACTGTGGCGACAACTCTGACGAAGATCACTGCAGTGGTAAATTTGTTCAGTTGAAAATATTGATTTAGGAGCATGCTGTTAGAGAAGAGAAAAAAATTCTGTACTTAAAACTAATTCTAGAAACGAATTCCTTGTGGATATATGAAGGTTTGTTTTCAGGCACCAGAGCTTGCAACAGCCAAGTGAAAGTCATCCCCTAAGAATTCATCTGAATAAAAAAAAAAAAACTGTATTATTTTATCCCAAACTTCCTACTTAGGTATTTCATTCAAAAATATTAGTCTCACAAGAGAAACAGCTTTGTTTAAAAGAATGCCTTATCAAAAAGATGTGGAGTCGATAGAGTCTGCATAAAATATTTAGATATAGATTTTTCTCAAGATTCTGAGATATAAAAATTTTCTACAGTACGTGTGCCACAAAGTTGACTCAGATGGACCCAACCTCATCTAAGGGGGTCTGTATTAGATAACAAGCCCCATTTGTCCTAGATAAACTGGACATTTTCTTTCATCTTCTTCTGTTGTTTATTTCTTCATTTAAGAAAGAGAGACCAATATTCTGAAGTTGACCAGGTAAATAGGTGTGAAAGATCTGGGAGGAGCTGGGAAGGGGAATGAGTGTGATCAAAATATACTATAAGACATTCTCACAGAATAAATAAAAAACATTATTTCCAGAATCTACTTGGGGATAATATTAATACATTTTAACAAAAAAACCCTGGGTGCTGTTTAATATTGGGAATGTTTTCATTTTTCAAATTCTAAAACTGCAAATATGTTTGATTTAGCCCATAGAATTTAAGTAAGAAGAGTGAAAAAAAAATCTATGTTTTCACAGAATCTAGTCTTGAACACATTGTGAGCACAGTATGTTCAGTGTTACGGCATGAAACCCTAACTAATCATTGTCTCAATGATCCCACAGGTAAACTGTCACTTAAATCCAAGCCTTGTAAGAAGGATGAGTTTACATGTAGTAACAAAAATTGCATCCCCATGGAGCTGCAGTGTGATGGGCTGGATGACTGTGGAGATGGCTCAGATGAACAAGGCTGCACAAAGCGTGAGTGGCCTCTATGAAGGGACTACAGGGAGGCATATGGTCGGACATGAATTATTCTTTCTTGCCTGGAGACAATGCTTCACAGTGTACTTACACCAGGATTTTGCTAAAGTAGCATTACGTTAAGCAAAACTTGATTTTTGGACTATAAGATAGAACAGTTTGATTTTACCATGAATTTGATGAGTTGATTTGTAGTTTAGAGACAACATGTTGTTTTCTCCATAATAACTCTCCTCTGGTTTATTTGCATTAAAAAATACTTTCCTTTAAGGAAGAAAAAGAAATGAAATTAAAACTACTGTACTGAAAATACAGGAAAGCCTTGCTTTGTTCAAACAGCACTGCAACCCAGTTTTCCACTCAGATGTTATTTTTGTATTAGTCTGTCCAAACTAAAAATGGAACAAGCTATGAATTCAGCCTTCTGGCCCCTTATGAATTCATCTGCAGGGAAATAGTAAAAATCTTGAGGTCATTTCTTCTAGCTCTTGTTTAAGGATATGGGATAGGTAAATATTGTTCTGAAGATGACCTTTCAGGAAAATCACTGACTCTTCACTAAGTTTAAGGAAGTAGTGTGGAATGACAGCAGCTGTCAATATCAGTGTCCACAGCTGTTCTCAGCTGTATTTTGTGTGATGAGTTCAGTCTTTTTCTGCCCCTTGACCTTTGTAAGAAAGGAGAGTGTACATGCATAGAAAACTAAACTATTTAATGGGAGTTACCTATGTAAAAATGGTTAAATTTTATTTTTTAAATTTAAATTTAAAATCCAGGATCTTATTAGTTCTGATTCTACTATCTTTATTTTTTATCTTTATTTTTTACATTCTTTTTTTATTGAAAAATAAAATCATTCATATTACATCTCAATTGCTATCCAATCCCGTGCATCCTCCCATTCCTCCATCCCTCTCACTTACACCCCATTTCCCTTCCTTATGACTGTGACTGAGGGGGACCTCCTCCCCATGAATATGATGCTAGGGTATCATGTCTCTTCTTGGTAGTCTGCTGTCCTTTCTCTGAGGGCCATTGGGCTTCCTCATCAAGGGGATATGGCCAAATATGGGGCACCAGAGTTTGTGTGAAAGTCAGTCCCCACTCTCCACTTAACTGTGGAGAATGCTCTATCCCTTTGCTAGATCTTGGTAGGTGTTTGATGATGACTGCACGTATTGTCCTTGGTTGGTGCCATAGTTCGAGCAGAACCCCTGGGCCCAGATCTGCCCATCTTCTTGTAGGTTTCTAGGACCCTCTGGATCTTTCTATTTCCCCATCTCCTATATTTCTCTAACCTAGAGTCCTAATAGGATGGATGTCCTCACCTCTATCCTACTTTCCTGGTAAGTGAAGACTTTCATGTGAATGCCCCTTGGGCTAGTGTCAAGTTATAAGTGAGTATATGCCATTTGAGTCTCTCTGCTTCTGGGTTAGCTCACTCATTATGATCATTTCTAATTCAATCCATTTGTCCACAAATTTCAGAAATTCCTTATTTTTACTAGCTGAGTAGTATTCCATAGTGATTCTACTATCTTTAAATCCTAGCTCCCATCGAACACACCTGTGAGAACATTGGGACTCCCTGCGGCGATGATGCATTTTGTAATCAAACAGAAACATCTGTTTTCTGTCGTTGTAAGCCTGGATTTCAGAGAAACATGAAAGGCAGAGCATGTGAAGGTAGAGTACATATCCTTAGCAGCTTGTGCTCAAACCCGTGGCTTATAAAGACCCCGGGACAGTTAAGTTGTGAGATGACCGAGAACTCATTTTCATAAAAGCCATCTATATCTATGGGCGACCAAAAGAGAAGGAAAGCCTCTGAGGGGAAGAGTAAGATTACTTGATTAATAATTACACATGTGTAATAAAATAAAAGTATATATAAAAAATCAATAAAAACTAACAAAAATTTTAAAAAACTGAAAAAAGTAATAATGGACAATGTAGAGCATGCTTGCACTCCAATAAAACTTTATTTTCAAACACACACAAAAAAATAATTGCACAGCTAAGCTAGCCATTCCTGAGAGTAAGAAGCCTCTCTGAATGAACTCAGCCCTACAGGAATTACATTTGTGACATGGCAGTTCTGTTTTGAAGCGCAAATGATGAATTTATTGATTAAGAACTATTAAACTATTAGACTTGTTTCATGAATGAATATATTTGAGATGATCTGTGGCATTTTTCATGCTGTGGTACATAGTTCACTTTGAGATGTTTGTAAGCTTTTCTCTGAGCAACATGTTTTAAACCATCCTCTATGGCCTAATTAAAAGTCAGTGTCTAAGTGGCTTTCTTGTAAACTTGCTTCTGATCATGTACAAATTAGGCATGAATTAAAGAGACAATACCAGAGTAAGTTATATGTGAATATAACTTACATCAGGGCTTTAGCTACAGAGCCAAGAAATACACAAATATATATATATATACATATATATGTTTGCAGTTTTTCTAATAAAAGCTTTTAATGGTCATATTTACATGTTATTATAATGTGCAATAATTTCAGAAGTCCCTCTGGCATATTTTGCTAAATTAAAATAATTTTGTTACTTTTATTCTAACACTGTTAGATATATGTACATGTGAGTTTTTATGAGCACGTGGAGGCTAGAGATTGGCCCTGTTCCTCTGTGACTCTCCACCTTGTTTTGGCAAGATAAAATCTCTCACTGAACCTGAAGTGCTCTGATTGGTTAGGCTGACTGGCCAGCAAGCTCCAGGGTCCCTTCTCTTCCCAGTGTTCCTCTCTGCCCAGTGCTGGGGTTACAGGTGCATCTCCTGCTGCCTGGAATGCGGATCTAGTCACGTGTTGTTACACATGTGCATCAAGCATTGTATCGAGCGGGTCCTCCGCTGAGCCCATAGCAGTTGTAAAAGAATTTATTCTCCCTTGTAGTCCTGGTTTAAAAAGACTTCATATTTTATCAGTCAACCTGCGTGAAAACTAATTCACTATATTCACACAAAGATGAAAGCCGTACTTCTGTTTACCTTGAGTAATCAGCTCATGTGCTCCATTTTCTTATCCTGTGACACTGAAAGTTGAATAACTAAGTTTTCTCTACACTATTTAAAAAATGTTTTTTACGACTGCTTATCAATTATATGTAAACACACACACACACACACACATACACACACACACCCTCTTTCTTCAGAAATTAGTTCTTACAATAGTGATCACTCAAAGACTCTGAACAGTAGGCTCTGTTTCCTGTGTAGTATATGTTCTCTAACTTTAGAAATTCTGTTCATAATATTTTCTTATTTTAGTCCTTCACAAGGAAAACATAACCACAAATATATTCATCATTTCATTATAGCCATGTGTTTACCATTCTTATATAACTAGTTGTAGATACAAGTCAATCCTGAACGTTATTTAAACATGTGTGTACAATAAACATATTTTTATAGTAAAGAAAGCGATTTCTGTTTGATATTGAGAGGGGAAAGGCATTACCTAGATTTTGCAATTTAGTTTGTTAGGGTCCTTCATTTGCTTATATAAGAAAATTGCATAAAAATTACTGTTTTCTATTAAAACACTTTACTAGAAATAATGAAGGGAAAGAACGACCATAGCATAGAATAGAAACAGAAAAGATTTAACAAATGCTACATGCTGGCATGGTGAATGTGTGGAACCAGAATGGCCATATTAAAAGATAGAATCCTTCTATAAAGTAAAGCACGGATTTGTCTTAGAAACCATGCCAAGGATAAGCTCTAGAAGAGTCTGACTCCCTAACCAAAGCAGGACACTCGGCAGCAATTTAGATGATTAAGTGTTGATATTCTCGCTTTACTTCATCTCTGAACAATTCTTCCTGAAGACAAGCAATGTTCATTTTCTGCTTATATTTCAAGAAAACACAGAAAGTGTTTTGGTGGCCTTGGGAAGTGTCATAGCACAGGCAACAGGACGTACAAAGTTGAGTGTATACTTTCACTGTGTCATCTGCAGGTGTCACTGTGAATGGTTTTTGTCTAGTATTGAGCCTTTAGAGAGGAAAATAATGGAAAAACAAAAAACGTTACTTTACTGTGCTCAAGCTAATGCGAGGCAAGTATTTCTCTTACAGTCTTATTACATAATTCAGGGCAAGTATACAAGATGTAGGTAGCAGAGGAGTATGTGTGAAAGTGAGGGAGGAAACACATGGCCCACCATCTACCTGACCCTGCATCTTAGCTCTCAACTCTAATCACTCCCTTAATTCAGGGTCATGTTTCAAGTAACAGCCATAACCTGTGGCCTCTTTACTTATTTCTGAATTAGCCCTGCTTCTTTGCAGATGCGTTTCCAGGCTTTCTGTTTAGATCTGAATAGTCTTTATTTTGCAATGGTGAAGATGGATTCTGAGCTCTTGTCTTGTAGATCTCAATGAATGTCTGCTGTTTGGCGTATGCTCGCACCAGTGTCTAAACACACAAGGATCATATAGATGTGTCTGTGACCAGAACTTTCAAGAAAAAAACAACAGCTGTATAGCAAAAGGTAAGGTAATTAAAAAGTCATTTTAATTTGGTCATGACTATTTCATGGGGAAAGTTTTGTATATTGCATTTTATCAAAAGATTTATTCCTATAAATATATAATATTTATATATTCAAGCAATCAATGTGGCTATTTTATTTGTATTTTGAAATGGAAAATACATTCACATTTAATTAAAAAATATCATTTTTTCATCTTGTAAACTTCCGAAAGCTTCTTTGTGAGCTGCAGGAAGTCCTTGTGGCTTGTGTTGCCCCACTGGTCAGCATGCCACTAGAGTTTGCTCCCTTGTGTCACTGCCTTGTCTTCTTAAATAGTCTAACTCAAAGTGTTTTACTGGGAGAATGATTAAATACAGAGCGTAAGGGGTTAAAATGCTTTGTGTATGAAGCAGTTTGTCGATAGAATAAAAAACTTAAACACCGGTCTCATGGCCTAAATACAATGTTTTCATTGACAATTATGTTTCAGCCAGCATAAAAGTTGTTCTACCATCACCAGACAATAAGGGCTAGGAATATAAAGAGAAGGTGATGTGGGTATGATCTTTAAAAGTTAGATACAAAATATTTTACTTTTTAAAATTTTAAAATAATATATTCACATTACATCCTGATTGTTATCCCCCCAACCGGACCCCACCCCCAGCTCTGCTTTTATCTTCCCTTTCCCAGCATCCCTCCCTCTTCCTCCCTCCCCCTCCCCTAGACCTCTGGTAGAAGGGGACCCCTTCCCACACCATATGAACATAGCCTATCAGCTTTCATCTGGATAGCCTGCTTTGTATATAAAATCTTATTTCTAAATCCATATCTTTTCAATTTGTCGATATAATTTTTTAAAAGTTAAAAGACAGGTATGGGTGCTAGACTGTTTAATATATATGTATTTCATTGTTCATGCATTTTTATAAAATTATACAGCTGTAATATTCTCTGCTATAGAGTGTGACTATTAAGATGTAATTTCGGGATAAAACTGACTTGCTGTCAAGTATCATGTGTGTGAATGGTGTTACGTGTACTTAAAGTTGAGTCCTAAGGCCATACTTTCCACACTATCTAGCCTAGAGGAAGTCATTGAGATCTTTGAGGCTTGATCTTTCATTTATAAAATCAGAGCACTCATATCTGTTTCCATTATTTCCTTAGAAAAATGAAATAAATTGAAAAAAATGACCCTAATATCTGAGAGATAAATGTTGTGGAATACTTGGTCTATTGAATGAATTGTTGTATATTATCCAACTGAGTGCCATAAAATGTGGCTAAAAGAAAGAAAATAATTCAGGCCATTTGTACATACATGTGATGTATACAACATTTTAGGACACATTATTTATTATTATTATTATCATTAATTATTATTATTTGCTAAAACTATATATGCAGCTCAATTTTCTAGATTGTAATTAATATTTTAATAATATCAGAATCATCACTGTTGTTTTCCTTTTCAGTCAGTGTGAAATTGATATTAGTATGTGTTACGGGTGTCAAATCTTAGTGAATACTGCCCCATTTGATTGGAAATAAATTAGAAATTACAAAACTTTAATGTAACAAAGAATGAAATATGTTCAAATGAAAATAAAGCAGGATAGGATGTAGCTGGATGGCGGAGTCTGTAGAAAGCTCTGGGTTGAATCACCAGCCTTGGGGGAGAGGAAGAAACTTCAATACTTAAAGTTATATGAACATATGACAAGAAGCTTTTTCTGTCTTAATTTTTAGTTTTAGCTAGAAACAGCAGTCATTCAGGTGCATCTACTATATAACCACTTACGGTTGTTGTTGTTGTTAAGTTAAATGCCTACATAGGATAGTATCAAAATATCAAGAATGAAATCATCAGAACACGGCATGTTGTGACTTGCCAAAGCCATCCTTAGAGGGGCATGGTGGCGATCACTGTGAGTTCGAGACCAGCTTGGTCTACAAAGATAGTCCAGGACAGCCAGGGCTTCACAGAGAAACACTGTCTCCAAAAAAAACCAAAAATAAATAAATAAATAAAATGCCATTTTTTATGCACATAAATTTATAACTAGAAAAAACTAAGGGACTATTATAAACGATTGTAGAAAAGTGTTAAGCAGAAATCAAATATTGTGAAGAATATATACACATATATATGATTTTCACTTTTTTTTTTACTTTATAAAGAATAGCAAATCAAGATAATTTAAAGTACATCATTACTTTTGCTCTAGTTGAAATTTCTTCTATTTTGTATTTTATTATAAAAATCTGCAGGCTCTGAAGATCAAGCTCTCTACATAGCTAATGACACTGACATCCTGGGTTTTGTATATCCATTCAACTACAGTGGCGGTCATCAGCAGATTTCTCATGTTGAACATAATTCAAGAATAACAGGGATGGATGTGTATTATCAAAGAAATGTGATTGTCTGGAGTACTCAGTTTAATCCAGGCGGGATTTTCTACAGAGCGGTCGATGGCAGAGAGAAGCGGCAAGCGAATAGTGGCTTGATAGTAAGTAAATACGGACTATTTGAAGGCTGAACTTCTTTCCACATCCTTACTTTAAAAAAGTCAAAGTATCTGAAGACGTAAGATAATCAGTCAGTCCTCCCATACAGAAGCACACGTTTCTCTCTATTTTTATAGCAGTCCGTTTACTGTAAATTCTGGCTTATGTGTTGTTTGAATGTGTTTACGTTTGCTACTTAGGGATGAAAATGAAGAGGAGAAGTCTTGAGCATATTTTAATTTATTCCTAAAATGGGATATATATTGTGAAGAGAAGCATTTTTATCTCAATGTGGGGATGGGGAAACGTGTACCTTTTGCATGAGAAAGGAATATAACGTGGAGAAGACTTTTTCAGTCTTGATAATATCAGAAATCTACTTATGGAACAAGAACCCAGCTAGAGTTTCACTATTCCTCCCTTCTTTTGAGAAATGCACGTTGGAGAGCATTTGGATGACATGTGAAGGGCATGTTGATTTTCTTTTTTTTTTTTTTTCCCATTGTAATTCTTTTTTTTTTTTTAATTTATTTATTCTTGTTACATCTCTATGGTTATCCCATCCCTTGTATCCTCCCATTCTCCCCTCCCTCCCATTTTCCCCTTATTCCCCTCCCCTATGACTGTTCCTCAGAGGGATTACCTCCCTCTGTATATGCTCATAGGGTATCAAGTCTCTTCTCAGTGACCTGCTGTCCTTCCTCTGAGTGCTACCAGGTCTCCCCCGCCAGGGGACATAGTCAAATGTGAGGCACCAGAGTACTTGAGAAAGTCAAATCCCTCTCTCCACTCAAGTGTGGAGACTGTCCTGTCCATGGGCTAGATCAGGGTAGGGGTTTAAATTTTACCACCTGTATTGTCCTTGGCTAGGGCCTTAGTTTGAGCGGGACCCCATGACCCAAATCTGCCTATCATAATGTTCTACTTGTAGGTTTCTAGGACCCACTGGATCCTTCTACATTGCTATTCTCCCAATGTTCTCTCATCTAGAGTCCCAATAGGATGTCCTCCCCTCGGTCCCAGTTTCCTGGTAACGCAGCCTGGGCATGTTGATTTTCATGTTTAGTTGTAAGAGAGAAAAAAAAAGCAGACCACTTGCTTGGACCTGTAGTTGTTGACAATCTCTATTTGAATTAGAGCATATCAAGTTATTGTGTAGTTTGTATTTTGAAGTAACCTGGGAGGAAAAGACAGATGGATTTTTATTTTGAAGGAGCCTGGCTTTTCCCCATACATTCAAAAGTAGAGTAATACCACAGCAAGGTCTAATTGAATTCGTACACTTGAAATGTACCATGGCACCTGTTTGAATTCCTGACTATTGTTAACAGAATCTATCACAAAGATATAAGCCAAACAGTTACTCTTTGATGAGGTGTGGAACACATTTTAATTTTATGCTAAAATAAAAATGTACGCCACATGGATGCCATTTGATGTGATGTTGACCACATTTAAACTAGATGTTTAATATATTTTTATACTTTCAGTGCAGTGAATATATTGTGTGGGTGGGTGGGTGACTGGGATGTGCCCATGAGTGCAGTTGCTTTCAGAGGCCAGAAAAATTCATGGAGCTCCAGTCACATGAAGTGGTGAGGCATCCAACATGGGTAATTTGAAAACTTGGTCCTCTGCAAAAGTAGTTCACTCTTTCTGCTTCTGTGTTAACTCACTCATTATGATCATTTCTAGTTCAATCCATTTGTCCACAAATTTCGGGATTTCCTTGTTTTTAATAGCTGAGTAGTATTCCATAGTGTAATTGTACCACAGTTTCTTTATCCATTCTTTACTGAGGGACACTTAGGCTGTTTCCATATTCTGCCTATTATGAATAAAGCTATAACATGGTTGAGCAAATGTTCTTGTTGTGTGCTGGAACATCTTCTGGATATATTCCAAGGAGTGGAATAGCTGGGTCTTGAGGAAGCCCTACTCTCAGTTTTCTGAGATAGCTCCAGATAGATTTCCAAAGTGGTTGTACTAGTTTGCATTCCCACCAGCAATGAAGGAGTGTTCCTCAGACTTGATACCCTATGAACATATACAGGGGGAGAAAGTCCCCCTCAGTCACAGTCATTGGGGAGGGGAGTAAGGGGAAAATGGGAGGGAGGGAGAAATGGGAGGACACAAGGGATGGGATAGCAATTGAGATGTAATATGAATAAATTAATAAAATATATTAAAAACAAAAACAAAAGTAATTCACATTCTTAATTGCTTAAATATCTCTCCTGGCACAATTTTAAATTAAGAAAAAATGAACTAAGGAAGACAGCTTTAGGTTAATAAATCTGTTTTTAGAGTTTCATGTGCAACTCAGCTCTTTCTTTGGACCTTCCAGCAATAAACAGTGTTAGGTAAGTTTCCTTTGTCCTCAGAATAGGTCTAGGGCAGAGAGGAGTCATTTAGCAGATCATTTTGTCCTCCAGCCCGCAGAACTGTCCCTTCTTTCTATCAGACCACTTGACACAGTATCATCTCATGCGCAAGCTTTAGCTCTAAAAATGAAGTCGCTTTCATTTCAATCATAAAAATAAAGGTTGCCTGTGAGCTCATTTACTTGCTGCTGGTGGCATGAAGTGCATTGATTGGCCTGGCTTTGAATTCTGTTCCTAATCTCGATCAGTTCTTTACTTTCTCTGAACTGATGATTTTAGGTGTTAGATTAAAAACTAATTAATTATTTGCCACAGACTGATCACATGTAATATATTTCTTCTTTATATTAACGAAGACACTGTGTGTACTATGTAACTGTTTGCAGTGACTATGTTGATGCAATTGATTGACAGGCTGTTGTGTGCTGCATGTTGTACTTAAAATGCATTGCAGCTCTTACATCTGATCTGGTGTTTCCTTTTAAAAATCACTTACATGTTTAATTAATTTGGTATAATTTCCTATTCAAATTATTTTATTTGATTTTGCTCTTAAGTAGGATTATCTACAATCAGTGTTCTTTAATAAGCACTACATTTTATAGATTAGATGGCAAAATCATTTAATATCCGATAACTAACTTTTACATTTATTAAGGCAGATGTACGTGCATGTATATTTTATATGTACACTGTACATATTTATTTGCAATCTTGTCCACAGCTTTTTCTAACTTCATTACAAAATTGCTTTTAATCAGTGGTAAAGGTTTTCATTATGCTTGTCTGAAACAGGATATGAAACCTAGCTTACACTTTAATGGCTGTAATGACTTTGTTACAAGCTTTAGACTATTTTTCCCGTCCTTTTAGAAGGAGTATAACCAGCAGTGGTAACCACTGAAGCTGAGAATTATTGTAGGAAAACACTTTCTACCAAGGAGCATTAATGTGCTGCTAACTGAGTCAACTAATAGCTAACAGCTGACTCAGTGTCAGTATTATACAATGGGGACTCATGAGCCATGGGTTTTACCAGTTGTCTCTACTCGAAATTCCACAGAGATCTCAGGCTCCATAATATCTTTTAAAAGTGAAGGCTACTCCAGTGAATACAACTGAATTGTGCTCTTTCCTATTGCTCTACAATCCTAGTATCTTAATGTATAAAAATGGAAGAATGTCCTATGACCACCTTGATGTGGTATAAATTTCACAGCAATTAACATCTTCAAAGTGCACAATGAAAAATAATTACAATATTGAAACACATACCTTCTAAAGCCCATTCCAGAAAATAAACATGTAATTTGACAAAGGTATGCAGCCTTGTATATGTCTGTTAAGTTCTTCCCTGAGCCTGTTATTTCTCTAAAATCCACATTTAGTATGCCAGTTAAAGGTATGTGTTTCTTTTTTAAAATTTTAATTTATCATAATTTATTCAGATTACATCCTAATTGCTATCCCCTTGCTTGTATCTTCCTGTCCCCACCCTCTCCCCGTCCCCTCTTCGGCCCTGTTCTACTCCCCTAGACCTCTAACAGAAGGGGATCTTCTCCCCTGTCACATGACCACAGACTATCAGGTCTCATCTGGCTAGCCCCTTCCTCTTTGTGCCCACCAGGCCTCCTCGCCAGGGGAAGTGATCAAATTGGGGCCACCAGAGTTCATGTCAGAGGCAGTCGCTGTTCTTCTGACAACCAGTGGAGAATGTGCTGTCCATGGCTAGATCTGAAAAGGGGTTCTAGGTGTACTGCAGGCATTGCCCTTGGTTGGCGCAACAGTTTGTGCAGGCCCCTCTGGGTCCAGATCCTCTTGCTTTGATGGTCTCCTTGAGGGGCTCATGGACCCTTCTGGTCCTTCTAGCGTCCATTCTTCCATATGTCTCTAAGCACTCCACCCTGAGACCATCAGTGAGTCCCAGCATCTGCCCCAATGCCCTGCTTGATGGGATCTCTCAGAGGACATCTATGTTGGGCTAATATCCACTTATAAGTGAGTATATACCATGCATGTCTTTCTGGGTCTCGGTTACTTCACTCAGGATGATCTTTCTAGTTCCATTCATTTGCCTGCACGTTACAATATTTCCTTGTTTTTAATAGCTGAAAAGTATTCCATTGTGCAAGTGTACCACAGTTGGTTTTTTTTTTTTTTTTACCCATTTTTTGTTTGAGGTACATCTAGGTGTTTTCTAGATTCTAGGTATTACAAATAAAGTTGCTATGAACATAGTTGAGCAAATGTCCCTGTTGTATAGTGGAGCATCTTTTGGGTATATGCCCAAGAGTGGTATGGCTGGGTCGTGAGGTAGCACTGTTCCCAATTTTCTGAGAAAGAACCAGATTAATTTCCAAAGTGGCTGTACAAGTTTGCACTCCCACTAGCAATGAAGGGTTCCCCTTCTCCACATCGACACAAGCATGTGCTGTCATGGTTCCTAACAGTTTCTAGCTGGTCACCAATTTGTTCAGAGAATGTACAATCTATGTTATCTTCTAAGTTTTGATGTAAGTGTTGAAAAATACTGACTGAAGATTCTGTAATTATCGAAAAACAAAACTCAAGACTTTCCCCAAAGATGATAATAACACATCGATTTTGCTCTCTAAAAGAAAGAAAAATTATAAATACATTATGGTTGTTGTGGAGTTTTTTGTCAATTTATTTTTATTTTTTAAACATTTTAGTAAAAATTTTACATATAATATGTCTTGATCACATTCTTTCCCTGGCCTCTTCCCAATCTTCCCCTGTTCCCTACCAACTCAACTTCATGTTCCTCCCTCACCATCACTCCCTCTAAAACAAACATACACACACACACATACATACATACATACATACATGGAAAACACAACAGAGCCAGAAAAATATAAAAAGCAAAGCATACAATGTAATACAATTAAATCAATATAACAAACATGCCAAAACCCCCCAAAAAGTACACAAAAAATAAAGCTTGGTTTGGATTGGCCAATTATTCCTTTATATAGAGTCTGACTTAGATTGTAGTTCACACTCCATTTGGGGAAAGTGGTTTTTTTTTTTTTCTTTTCTACTAAGTATCAATTAGAAATAACTACTTGGCCATGGTGGCGTCTTGTGTTCCCTTCCCCCTTCTCAGATCTAGGATTTTGTCTGTTTAGAATCTGTGTGTGTATTGTGTATACTGTATCTGTCTCTATGATTTCATACCTGCATTAGTCCTGTTGTGTCTGAAAAATGTTGGCATCATCTAAGACCTCTGACTCTTAAAATCTTTCTGCCTCCTCTTCTTCATAGATCCTCGAGCCTTGATGGAAATAATTTGACTTCTTCCTTTCTAATTTTTAGTCCTTTGATCTCCTTCAGTTGCTTATTACTTTAGCTAAGATGCCAAATACTATATTGAGAGAGTGAACAAATTTGCCTTGCTCCGAGGTTGCTCTCCATTTAACATGATGTTGGCTATGGACTTGCTATAAATTGCATTTATTGTGTTTAGCTATGTTTTGTTTTTGTTGTTGGAAGGTTCTATATTACTGTTTTGTTCTTTGTATTTGTTATGAATTTGTTTAGGATGTTAATCTCTTTTTGGTTTGACTTTGGTGGTTTTGATTGATCTCAAAATTAATCCATTTCTTTTAGATATTCTTGTTTTACATGAGTATGGGCTTTTAAAATGTTCACTTATAATATTCTTTTTTCTTTTTTCTTTTTTTCTTTTTTGAGACAGGGTTTCTCTGTGTAGCCTTGGCTGTCCTGGACTCATTTTGTATACCAGGCTGGCTTCAAACTCACAGCGATCCACTTGCCTCTGCCTCCTGAGTGCCGGGATTAAAGGCGTGCACCACCACTCTGGGCAAATATTCTTAACTTCTTTTATAGCTGCTGTCCTGTTTCTCTGGTCAGTGGAGAGTTTGTTGATTTCAGTTCCTTTTCCTTTGTGTTTATTTTGATAAGGGTTTGTTGATCTAGTTTATTTTCTCATAAACTAGAGAACCCACTATTATATTGTCTGAGTCTCAATTTTTTTTTTGTAACTCTCTCATTAACTTATATTCTAATTTTTATTGTTTCTCACAGGATTTGTTTTGGCTTTGTTTATCCAAACTTTTGAGTTATTTACATTATTTATCATGCCTTTTCTGATTTTTTTCAAAATTATTTTCTGAGCGTCTAATATGATTCCATGATTCTTCCTTTCCTTTTCTTCCTCCAAATTCTCTTATATATCTCTCCTTGCTCTCTTTCAAATCCATGAGGTACTTATTCGTTTTTTGTTGTTATATAATCTGATTGCTTTGTGTAATGCTAATAAATTTCCCTCTTAATGGTTTAGAAAATTTGTTCCAGAAGGTTTGCTGTTGTGTTCTTATTTTCAGTAAATTCCATGAGAAATTTCTAACTTTTTTATGGTTCTCTGCTTTGAATTACTTGTCATTCAGTAATACGTTGTTTGAGCTCTAGTAGTTTGTGTTTTTACTGCATGTGTTTGCTATCAGTTATAAACGCTATAACATTGTAGTTAGATAGAGTACTTGAGTTATTTCAATTTCCCTATCTTTTGGGGGTTTTTAAAATCTGTTTTGTGTTTCAATATGGAATCTGTTTTATACACTCTGTCTTGAGATGCTAAGTAGAATGGGTATTTTTGGATGTTTGGGTGGGATGGTGTAGATACCTGTTAGGTCCATTTTATACACGATGCCCTTCAATTTTAACATATTTATGTTTCTTTGCTTATTGTTTGTTTATTTGTTTGATTCATTTATTCATTGTCCAAATTATCTCTGTATAGGAGAAAACAAAACATTGAAATCACCTACTATTTCTGAGTTGATCTATGTCTGTAAGTCCAGTAGTACTGCTTTTATGACGTTGGGTGTGCCAGTGTTTAGTGTATCTATACTTAGAATATTAATGTTTTATTGGTTAATTGTCCCCTTGATTAGAATGAAGTGCTCTGATTTCTTCTGATTAGTTTTAATTTGAAATATATTTTGACAGATATTTAATATGAACACTACTTACTTTCTGTCTTAATTGTAAAAATACTTTTACTTGGTGTTTTTCTTTTGATGGTTCATATATTTAAAGTTAAGTTGAATTTCTTGTAAAGAACAAAAAGATGGATTTTGTTTCTTAATTTTTCTAACCTGTGTTTTGAGGACAGAGAGGTGAGACCATCAATATCTTATTATATTACTTTTTAAAAGTGTGTATTGATTGTAATTTTTTTTTCTATTTGTGTTCCTATTCTTTTTCGTGTTTGGTAGAACTAGCCTCATTATTTTTCCACTTACAGTCTCTTGGCTATGCTTGTTCCTCTCTTCAGTCTGAAATATTTCATACAATATGATCTGTAGGGACAGTTTCATGGAAATGAATCTTAGCCAGTTTATGTCATGGGAAATGTCTGTATCTACGACGATGGCAGAAAGTTTTGAAGGATTTGGAACCCTAGCTTGACTACCATGATAGATTGGAGTTTGTAATTCCAGGCTCTTTTGGCTTCCCAAGTTTCTTCTAAGAAACCAGCTGTTATTCTGATAGGTTTTCCTTTATATGTAACTTGTGGCTTTTTCTTCTTTTGATGTTTGCAATATTCTTTTTTTTTCTATAAAATTCTTATTTTAACTATGATGTTCTATGGAATATTTTTCTGGTCTTGTCTGATAAATGTTCTGTGCATTTCTTTTATGTATATAGGTATGTTTTCCTGAATTTGGGGACATTTTCTTCCATTGTCTAAATGAATACCTTGTTTATTCTATTGGTCTAGGATTCTTCTCCTTCATTTATGACTGCAATTAGAAGACTTTGTATTTTAATGGTGTCTGAAGTTATTCTCTCTCTCTGTCTCTTTGTGTCTCTGTCTCTCTCTCTGTCTCTCTCTGTCTTTCTCTGTCTGTCTCTGTCTCTCTGTCTCTCCCTGTCTCTGTCTCTCCCTATCTCTGTCTCTGTCTGTCTCTGTCTCTGTCTGTCTCTGTCTCTCTGTGTCTCTATCTCTGTCTCTGTGTCTCTATGTCTGTCTCTGTGTGTCTGTGTGTGTGTGTGTGTGTGTCTACATTTCTGTTTAAATTTTGGGTATTGTTAGTTTGTAGGGTCTAATTACTTTATCTTCTAGTCTTGTAATCTATTTTCTACTCATTCATTTTCTTTATAAGGTTTTCTGGGCATTTTTAATTGTATTACTGAATTTTAAATTCCGTCTCCACTTCAGTTTGAGTTTTCTTCAACATTTTTAGTTCTTTACATTATTCAGATTTTAAATAATGGACTGCCTTCATCGTTTCATTAGGACATATATTTGGGATTTCTTTGGATTGTTGTGACATCTATTACTGTTTCATTGAATTCATTTAAGTCTTTATGTCCTTTTAAAACTCCTTACTTTGTTGATGACATTTATGATTGTCCCTATAAGTCCTGTGTCCTGGTGTTCATTTGGACAATCTTTTTACTTTTTTACTGTTTTTTTTAATTGAAAACTAAAATCATTCCTATTACATCTCAATTACTATCCCATCCTGTGCATCCTTCCATTCCTCCCTCCTTCTCACTTTCACCCCATTCCCCTTCCCTATGACTGTGAGTGGGGGGGCTTCCTTCCCTGAATATGATGCTAGGGTATCAAGTCTCTTGTTGGTAGTCTGCTATCCTTTCTCTGAGGGCCATCGGGCTTCCTCATCAAGGGGACATAGCCAATATGGGGCACCAGAGTAGTTCGTGTGAAAGTCAGTCCCCACTCTCCACTTAACTGTGGAGAATGTCCTGTCCTTTGGCTAGATCTTGGTAGGGGTTTGATGCTCACTGCACGTATTATCCTTGGCTGGTGCCATAGTTCAAGCAGAACTCCTGGGCCCAGATCTGCCCATCATAGTGTTCTTCTTGTAGGTTTCTAGGACCCTCTGGATCCTTCTATTTCCCCATCTCCTATATTTCTCTAACCTAGAGTCCCAATAGGATGGACGTCCTCACCTCTATCATACTTTCCTGGTAAGTGAAGACTTTCATGGGACATGCCCCTTGGGCTAGTGTCCAGATATAAATGAGTATATGCCATTTGAGTCTCTCTGCTTCTGGGTTAGCTCACTCATTATGATCATTTCTAGCTCAATCCATTTATCCACAAATTTCAGGAATTCCTTGTTTTTACTAGCTGAGTAGTATTCCATAGTGTAAATGTACCAGTTTCTTTATCCATTCCTCTACTCAGGGACACTTAGCCTGTTTCCATTGAGAACTTTTCAATATTACTGGTTGATTTTTAGAGGTGGATAACATATTATAATCACAATTCAAATTATTTCTGATTTTGTGATGAGGCCTGGGCATGAAAAGGTCTTTTTGTGGTTCTGTGTCAGATGTCTCTTGCTTAACATCTTCCTCATATATTTTTGCCTCAGACTGAACCTAGGCATAGAATGAGTGCTTAAGGAAAGGCCTAAAGTTTGAATGTGGCGCCAGTAGATTAGTGTGAACTGAGTTTACAGATTAGGCCACTAAATTCTCTTTTTTATTAATTAATCATTTTTTTATTTTTTACAGGTATATTTATATTATTACACATATGTACAATAGATTACCTATAGCAAGAAGAACCATGACACAATCAGGAATTATATAAATGTTACATTCTTAGTGTTTTGGCTATTTGTACGTGACAACCTTGAAGAAAACATTTTTTCCTATCTTGGTGGGTCTAAATTTCTGAGTGTAAATCAATCTCATCACATCTTGTCATTATCAATTTAAAACATCTATCTACACAGAAAAACATATTAACCCCTAAAAAACTAAGCTTCATTGTAAAACTAAGCTACCAGGTCTTCAACTCCATCAGAGACTTGAGAAGGAATAAAATTGATTATCCGAGTAAACTGGGAGTGGAGGTTAGTAGCTTTCCAAATGAGAAGATGACAGAGACAGTTTGCTACCTGAATAGTCATCCAAATTTTTCTCTAAATGTTGAAGCATCTTGTTCAGCCTTCTGGCCCAATATGTCTGACAGACATTTTTGGGAGGCAGGAACTATTGAGGACTTACTCTGTCTAGGCAGAGTTTGTCTGTCGACTCTGACTGCATTCAAGTTTGCCCCTTTTTAGGCAGAATTCTGTCTGTGGTAGAAACAACCCAGTGGCTGGATTGCCACATTTGAAGCCATCTCCATTAGGAGGTTCTTTGATGCTCATCATTCTCTTTGAGATAGGCTGGGTGTTGCCAGGAGTTAACCTGTCTCATTGTCAGTGAATCTTTAAAATAATAAAAAACCTTTTGAAAATGCCATATTATGCATGTCTCTTTCTATAGAATCATATCTATATGCCACACCTAAGATGTATATTCTTGTGATAAAAGTAGACTAGTAATTAACATGACCATAATTTGATCAACTAACAATTAACTTGTGTAACTTATTTATCATAAACAGTCTGCAATAGCACTTTCAAAGGATTGGAAGTAAACCTTGTATTATAATTGAATTATATGGGTATAATACCTCATACTAGAGTATATATATTTGTGTGTGTGTGTATGTGTGTGTGTGTGAAGAATAAACTTACATTAGAATTCTATACCACTGTATCTAGAATTAAACTTATTTTGTGTCTATATACAAAATTCTATACTAGTGAATTAAAAATAACCTTATGAGTGACAATTGAGGCTTTAAGATGAGGAGTAGGTTCACTAATCTACTTTTTGTTCTATGTTCCCTAATATTCTTAAAATATATAGCTAGCTATAGTATTTATAAAAGAAAACATAGTTTCCAGAGGTTTAATGCTTAAACTTCTCTTTTAAAGATCTATTTTAAAACAAATGTGTTCAGTGATGTGTCTTTATTATTGAAGCAGGAACTGTTACAGCTAGTATGTACATAGTATACATAATTTAATATTAAAGTAACTTCCAATTTTGTTACAGTTAAGCTGACAGTTTTTCTGTAAGGCTTAATGACTTCATTCATTTGACTAATATATTGATAGGAAGATGTCTCAAGGCCCCTAGCTTATCTGTGTATTTAAAAGCCTTAACAGAATAAAGACCTTTTATTTTCTCTGAAGACATCAGTCAACACATATCTTCTATTTTGTGCAATAATATTAACAAATTCCTTGTTTGTCAGAATCGTGTAGTGCCTACTGCTCTCAAAAGGGGCATGCACTGTGATGTGAGATGTGCTGACATATTTGTTGACCTTTCCTAAGGAACTAACTAACAATTTGGTGTTCTTTTTCTTTCTAATATAGAACATGATTTGATTTGTTTTGCTTTTCTTTCTAGTTTTTAGTGGTTAAATGGTTTGTGCTGCACTGTTCTTTATTCCCAGGCCATTTTCTTTTCTGTCTCTGAGAATCAGTTTAAATAATTTGTTTTTCTAACTTTTCACATTTATTAGATAAAGTTGAAACTGTAACCAAAGCTTTGCCTTTCTCTCTTTTGTCAACATCTGTTTAGTATGAGTCACTTGCCCCAACACTACACAAAGCACTACAAGAGACTGAAGAAAGCTGAAAGTGAGGGGAATAGTCCCATCCAGGGAAGAACAGAACAATTGATTACCTAATACCAAATGATCAGCCATGAAAACATCTATACAAGTAATCTTATGTAGATTATGCAGGTTATATTTATGGTTTCAGAGGATACTGGTATGTAGATATACATATATTCATGTATGAATACTAAATGAAGTGACTGAATTTTACAGAGTACAAGAAGGCATACATGGGAAAGTTTAGAGAATTTAAAAGGAGAGAAGGAAATGATGTAATTGCTTTATAATCTTTAGGACAAAGAAAGACCCTTTGAGTAATAATGACAAATTTCCTCTGCCTTATCACCTGTATTCTGTAAATAAAGTCTTTGCTGTGCTCTTCAGTGAACACTCAGTGTTGTGAATCACTATCTCCAGTAGCATGTGTAATTTGCTACCGTCATACCCTGAATGTATTGTCACTGATGCTCTCACCATTTCAGTTATAATTAATTGAATATAGCAATCCTTGACACAATAATCAGCTTTAGTAGCTATAGTAGCAGTAAGTATTCCTTGATCCAGAAATGAGAATATAGAACTAACAATGAACGCCCACAAGCACGGGTACCATCCATCACAGAACCACAAACAGTAGGAAACTCTGAAATAGTCTCACAGGAATTTTTTATCCACATGCTTAATAGAATTTTCTTAAATACAAATTACCTAGATGGACCTGGGGCACAGAACATAAAGGATCAGTCATAAACATCATCAAAGAATCATGGGGTTAGAAAAAAAACAAAGCAGGAGCAACCACCTCAGAATGGATTACTATGTAAGGATCAGTCATAAACAGCATCAAAGAATCATGGGGTTAGAAAAAAAACAAAGCAGGAGCAACCACCTCAGAATGGATCACTATGTGCCGTACTACCAGGGTCTATGTGGCTTAAAGTAAACGTCAGCCCTTTTCATCTTTCCAGACATGCACTTTAAACTAGAAATGAGAACTAAAGTCGATTTGTATTTAAAGAATTTACTGTTGGTTCAGTTGTCAAGACACCATTTACCTGGAAGAAGAATCACTAAATCCAAAATTCACGTTCTCTTAAATGTGGGAAATGGAGTTTAGGAGGTGACAGTGGCTCGGGGTTACACATGTAAAATGGAGGAAGAAGCAGCATTTTCAGCATAAATGAAGTAAAGTGAAAAGGCTAATTTTAAAGAGTAAAATTTTGTATGACATTTCCATAGTTTTTGGCAGTGATAGTATTAAGACAAGAATTTGGGTTTGTGTTTAAATATGATAAAAGTCATAGTAAATATTTTCTTATGATCAAGCTGGATGAGGGGTATCATACTTTCTGCACAGCAAAGGTTTCTTCTGCCTGTGTTACAACGTGATGAGTCTTCAATAACAGACTTGAAACGGTGTAGAATGACAAATTAACACCCGGTCTTTCATGTTTTTAAGATTATGATTTACACTGACATGCAAAGTAGATGACATTTGGTGATATATTTACTTTTATATTATGCAAAATCTAAGCAAATACAGCTAATGGTTATGCATGTTTTCCACCTTTGCTAAATTCCTTATACCACAAGAGGAAAATTGCTTCTGGGTGCCATGGTTGAGTGAAGGCAGCTTCCTTTCTCTTAGGAACTCATAGTCTACAGCAGACAGTGCCGTGAACTATTGTTCTCTGATTCCTTGTGGCCTTTTTGTTTCTTTTGTGTATATTTTGTTTCTTTGCAGTTTCTTTTTTGAGGTAGCCACTTTCTTGTGTTCCTCACTAAATCATGCAAAAGACTATCATGTTAACATGGTATTTTTCCATTGTGATGAATTCCTAATGGAAATCACCAGGAATCATTAGGTTTGTTCTTGATATAACCTTAGGTATTCCTTCTTACTTCTGGTTATGCACTATAAACCTGACCTTGTGAAATTTATTACTATATTAGTTCCATTCAAAGTGACAAAATTAACTAACATCTTCAGAATATATATTTTGATAACACTTTCTATGAATTCTTTTACCATCTTATAGCTATATAAAACAGAATAACTAAAAGAGCCAAGCTCTCAAATAGATATTTCAATTTTCCTAAAGAACACATTGAAATGTTTTTGCTCTGTTAATGTGTCTGTCAATACCACTTTTTAAAAAATGCCAATTGTATGTGGCAGAGATCCAGAGAAATCTGTGCTCTCCCACATTGCTGAAAATATGTACTAGGCAAAACCTTTGGAAAAGATTTTCTAGCACTATATATTTATATGTTAGGATTCAACTGTTATATTCCTGAATAAATATTTTTAAAAACATGATTATGTATCCTCTGATTGACACATTGGCCTCAAACTCACAGAGATCTGCCTGCCTATACTTCCCTGAGTGCTCAGATTACAGGCGAGTGCCAACACACCTGGCTTAGGCCTGACCGTCTCAATGACAACATAATCACACACATTTCTCATTAGGTTTCTTCTAAAGTAAAGCAACTCTCTGGCCTCAATGATTTAATGTATAAGAGTGTTCATCATGTTAATTGTGGTGGCCTAAACTTGTAAACAAATACAAGCAGACACAAGTGGCTGAATGTTAAGCAAATCAGTATATTATCATAAAATGAAATTGCATCCCTTAATAAGGAGCATTGGTAACTGATACACTAAAAGAGATGTATAAATTTTACATGTGACATTATACAGCAGTTAGTAATAAAAGATATTCTTCTTTCTCAATGAACAGATTGACTCTCTAATGCTTGAGAAGAACAAAATCCTATAGTAACACCTAGAATACTCCCTACCCTCCCTACAATTCCAATGTGAAGATACAAAAAATTCATGCTAATTTCTCCTGAGAACTACTGTGGTGTATTGCTTTTCTGTTTTTCTTCTAGTGTCCTGAATTTAAAAGGCCGCGAGACATTGCAGTTGACTGGGTTGCAGGAAATATTTATTGGACTGATCATTCTAGAATGCACTGGTTCAGCTACTATACGACTCACTGGACCAGCCTGCGGTACTCCATCAACGTAGGACAGCTCAGTGGCCCCAACTGCACCAGACTCTTAACTAACATGGCTGGCGAGCCCTATGCTATTGCTGTAAATCCTAAAAGAGGGTAGGTTGATATTTTGGGTTTCTGTTCTCAATATAATATTAATATCCATATTTATGGCTTGTGCTCAGTAGTTTTGTTCAATGTGTAATGATTTCTGAGACATGAAAATTCCCATACTTCTCTCTCAGAACTGTTTCCTATTCCAAATATTGACACAAGATATTTTAATGAATGTTCTTCTATATTATGAGTTTAGTACATGTGTGAGAACCTCTTTTCTTGTCTCTGTGTTTATGTGCATTGATTACAAAACAGTGGAAGATCACGTGACTAATACTATTAAACCTTAATTGAATTTTCTAAACCTTATATATATATTAGTATATTTTATTAATTTATTCATATTACATTTCAGTTGTTATCCCATCCCTTGTATCCTCCCAATCCTCCCTCCCCATATATATATATATATATGTGTGTGTGTGTGTGTGTGTGTGTGTGTGTGTGTGTATATGATAAAAACAACAAAATATGAAGACATATATTCAGATTTAAATTTCTTTATACCTTGATGATTTAATCTGAAGATATCTTTTCTATAGTATCAGATGAAAAGTACATCCCAAACAGTTTCACTTCTCTCCACTTCTCCAAGCTCCCCTCGACTTCCTCAAAGTATTTCATACATGTACACAAGGTGTTTTGATCATATTGACACACCCACTCCCCATTCTGACTCCCTTTAGACTCTTCTCTTCACCACATCCTTATTCTAATTTCATATCAAAAATTTCATTTTACCTTTTCACCCACATATTTGTGTACTATATACAATAAGTTGAATAATATATCAATATAAGATAATTTCAAGTGAGCACTCTGTCACTATAAGATACTTGCAAGTCATAGAAATAATTTTCAGGTTCTTGCAGATTTTTCAGAACTAAAATGATAGTACAAATCATATGCTATGACATATATTATTAAAAATGTATCTCAAAATTTATATTTGTATACATTTTACCTTATTGGGGTAGATTTTATTTTCAATATTGATTTGCAAGACTCGTTGAAGTTGGACATTATATAGTGTTCAAGTTGGGTCAGCAATCTGCTTAATGAGTGGATTGGGTTCCTCTGGCACATGATCTGAGCAGACACCTGTAAATAAAGGAGACAGTTTTCACAGCATTATCTCCAAGCTAATCTCTTTGACCTACTCTCTTCAGGATGATGTACTGGACTGTAATTGGGGATCACTCCCATATAGAAGAAGCAGCAATGGATGGCACTCTGAGGAGGATTTTAGTACAAAAAAATTTACAAAGACCCACAGGTATGATGCGTTCACACATATTAAATGTGAAACAAGATGCTAAGCATATTAGTATTAACAGTTCATTCTAGTATTATTCATGAATCAACAATATAGCAAGTAGATAAAAGAATGCATAGTATGATGTTATAAAAGTCAATTTTATAGTTTCCTAACTCTGAACTCAGGTTATTATCATGCTGATAGCTACATTATAGGGTATTATTTGAAAACTGCCAAAGTTGTAAGTCTATTAGTAGATTCTTACATAAATAAAAATTTGACAGATCCTAACAACCCATTGGGGTATTTTTACATGTTAAAGTTACTGAATTATACGGTAATATTTCTAGAGAATGTCAAGAGAAGTGAACTGAAAGGTGGCAAATATATCTACATTCTTTAAAGGCCAGCCTTCATAATGCCTGTCCCTTATATTCAGTTTTTTTTTTTTTTTTTACTCTTGTATCCCATTCTCCTTCCCTAATCACATCTAAGACTCCTATACTCTGCTCTCACAGTACCACTCAGGGCATTGACATTTCAGTAATAATATATTTGCAAACTGCAAGAGTCCAAAGATTCTGTGCCAGCCACCCTACTCAAGGTACCCCAGTTAAAAGAACAGAGTCATGGTTCGTGTGCATGATTTATTCTGATTTTTATTTATGCTTGATTATTTTTGTATGTTAAAATAAATTAGGGAGTTAAATATCCATTGCCTTTTAGACTGTCTTGTGAATTGCATTTGACTCTACTGTTTTTATCTTTCATGGAACTGAGCAGTTTGGAGGATTCAGTCTATCCATATACGTCTTCCATTTAAATTCCATATACTTTTGGAACTGAAGAAAATGTTTCTATACTCATGAAGCAGGAGCTAGCCTTTGTGAAACTTATGCCATAGTAGAAATTACAGTGCACACTTGAATAATTGTACATAGTTATAATTATTGTATAGAAAAGAATAGCAGTATAGGGTGGATAGCCATTGGGAACACTATTTGATTATGAGTCCACAAAACTCAATTCTATAATATGTTGCTTAAGAAGTTACCTGAATAAAGAGAGGCAGACAATTATGTGAGGTTTTGTTCACCATGATAGAGGCCTGAGTGAAATATCTTCAAAGAAGGAAGGTTACTTTAGTTCAGGGTTTTAAAACTCGCTAACAACATGCATATCTCGAGCCTCAGGTGAAGAATAATAAAATCGGGTTGCCAGTGTTTTCCCGACACTGCTTATACAATGGAAGAGATGAAGCCGAGAGAAAGGCGTGACCAAGGACCAGGCACAAGCTTGAAAGTTTTGCTTTCAATTCCCCACATTTCCACAACCTCCTATAATACCCTCTGATTTGGTTTCGAGTTGCTGTGATATTCTGACCAAAAACAAACTGGGGGGGGGCGGCATTTGCCTTTTTTTTTTTTTTTTAACATCCTAACTAAAATTTTCCCTCTTACCTCCTCATCCCCACCAACTCGTTTCCCCTCCCCCCATCCAGGACTTCTTTTACTTCAAAAATGGCAGGCATCCTGTGGAAATCAAGAAGCCATGGGATATCAAGTTGCAGTAAGACTAGGCACACCTCTCCTATTAAGGCTGGAAGAGTCAACCCAGCAGGAGGAACGTATCCCCCAGTCTCTGGGGACTGGACAGCAGTCCTCCGTGTATCAGTTGGATGGCCCAAAGGCCAGACCCACCTGTGCTCTGCACCTAGGGCTCTCCATCCTGTGGATGCCTCTCACTAAAGATTCTCCACGTCTTGTGGTCTTTAGCTCCCAGATTAGCCCCTAGGCTCTGAACCATCACTCAGACACAGTGTGTAGTTTGCACCACCATCTTCCTATTGTTTTGATTCTTTTTGTGACTAGGAGACTGTCTTTTCTGATCCAATCTATTTCTTGTTCTATATCTTATACTTTTATAGGCATGTTCTTCTTTAGGTTAGACATTTTTTTCTATGATTTTGTAGAAAGTATTTTCTGGGCTTTTGAGATATTTTTCTCTTTCCTCTATTTTTATTATTCATGGGTATTTTTAAAATAGTGTTCCAGATATCCTAGCTGTTTTGTGTCAGGAATATTTTTTTTTGATATAACATATTCTTTGGCTGATGTGCATCCATTTATTCTAACAAACCTTTAATGCTTGAGGTCTGTCTTCCATCTCTTGTATTCTGTTGTTTTGTTTGTTTGTTTTCTTTGTTTTATTCCTTAATTTTTCATTCCTAGGATTATCTCCGTGTGTGTGTTTTTATTCCTTCTACTTTTATTTTTCAAGTCTTTAACAGATTGTTTGCTTCACTTGTTTGTTTGTTTTTGTTTGGGGTTTCTTTAAGGTATTTACTCATTTCTTTTAGCGTGCAGGTGATTTTGTTGGCCTCCCCTCAGAGACTGAGCAATTGCTTATGCCATGACCTGCCACTGCAGACAGATTCAACAGGTGTGTGCAGGCTGATAAAAGGACTGTCCTCTGTCTTTCCCTGCATCTTCTTCTCTTTCTTCATGTTCCCTCTCTCTCTCTCTCTCTCTCTCTCTCTCTCTCTCTCTCTCTCTCTCTCTCTCTCCCCCGTCTCTCTGCATTTTCCCCCTCTTTGTATGCACCTTTTCTCTCTCTTCCCTCTGCTTTTCTGTCTCCCTCTGCACGGTGACTTCACTGGCCCTCTTCTCTGAGGTTGCTGAACCCACCAAGACCAGCCTCCAATAAATCTGAATTTATACTTTAATTTGGCTTGAATTGGCTCATTTGGTCAGTGGATAAAACCTATCAATTTTTTCTTCAAAGTCTTTATTTTTTCTTGTGCTTCAGCTTTGTTGTATTATTCAGGACCTGTTTTGGTAGGATAGCTGGGCTCTAGTAGAGACATATTTCCCTTGATGCTACTGACTTTTTTTTATGTTGCCATCTAGGCATCTATGTTAGGAGTGATTGTAGGTCTATGCGGTGGTTTGGAGTTTGTTTGGTGAGTGTTTTTTCTTTGGATTCTGTCTCCTCTTGGGGTTTTCAGAGAGTGTGTTGGCTGAGGGTTTCTGTTTTACTTGTTTGTCCAGTTGGTGTATTCATGGGGGAAGACTTGCTGGTGTCCAAGACTGGTTTTCTGGTAGGCATAGCTTGTGGTTGAGGAAAGGGATATTTGCTGGAGTTGGGGGCTGGGACATGGGAATGAGACAGAAAGGGAAGGGCAGGAGAGAGGGAAGGTGTGTGAGATCCATAACAAGCATGCATACAGGGGAGGGGCAGCTTCATCTGGTGCTCTGCAACAGAGTCAGTTGCACCCTAATAAAAACTGATAAATGAAATACTGTGAATGACTGTTATGTATTCCCATGTGTGTGTATGCTTTACATGTAGGAAATATGTTTACTTATATAACTATATCCACTGAGATATATTACCTCAGAGTACATTCTCTTTTCAAGGATTTTTAATAATTTAAACTTCCTGTGTTACAATTTTCTTTTCTTTTCTTTCATTTTTTTTGGTGTATATAAATATTTTTTTGAACTTTAATGTCACACATCATATAAAAATGAATATCATAAAGTCTCTTTGTAACCATATGTATACTTTTTTCTTTAAGTTCTACTGTTATAGAAATGTTACATTTCTCTTATCTGCTTAGTGCTAGATAAGTGACATACAGTTAATTTAATTATGGCTTTAATTAAAAATAGTATCAACTAGATGAACAATTAGAATACACGTAAACCTGTCTCTGTGCATTTGTGTACTTCCTGCAAATACTTGGTACAGTAGTCTACCATTGACTCAAATAAGATATCACCAGAACTCTAACTGCAAAATTCACCAGAATTGTGGAAACATATCAATTTTTTGAGGTTCATAGCACTTATTCCTCCACTGTTGGTACTCCATTAGTTATGGTTTTAATGATACAGTGTACTAGTATGTCTTCCACTAATATTCTATATGTCCAATAGTAAAAATAATGAAAATGTTATTAATATTCTTTATTATCATAATTATGTGCATAAAATTAAGTATAAATATGTAGGGAAATATAATTAATGTAGTTGAGAATCTAAATAGCTAAATGTTTGTCAAAGTATATAAATCGAGATTACAGAAGTACATATTTCCTAGTATTTAAGGCAATCTTTTATTGATCCTGTAATTTTCTCTTTCAATTAGATTGGCAGAAGTTACATAAATCACATAAATGGAAAGATACATTCATGGATATTTCAACTGTTCATCTAATTGACACTATCTGTACCCTTTAAAATATATGCCATGGGCTGGAGAGATGGCTCAGAGGTTAAGAGCACTGACTGCTCTTCCAAAGGTCCTGAGTTCAATTCCTAGCAACCACATGATGGGTCACAACCATCTATGATGAGATCTGGTGCCCTCTTCTGGTGTGCAGACATACATGCAAGCAAAACACTGTATACATAATAAAATAAATCTTTAAATATATATATATATGCCATAATGAAATGCACTGTATGTCAGTCATAAGCTTAACCTTGAATGGAAAATAAAAATGCAACTTTTCTATAATACCTCGATATAAAAAACAAAAAATGCAAATGATTACAAAGAGACATGACAGTTATTCATTTTTAATGTGATATGTAAATTTGGGGTTAGTATAGATATTTATATACACCAAGAAAATTGTGATAAAACTATTGCCAAAAAGTTTTAAATATGGGAATACATAAGTTAATATGTTCCTATGCAAGTGTATCTCAATGGATACATTTGTATACATATACATCTCCCATATGTAAAGTGTATGTACACATCAAAATACGGAGAAGTGGTTCACAATATTTTATTATAATTTTCCATTAGTATGTCACTTATGAAATTTAAATTATCTATTATTTAAGGATTTTTGAAAACTACAGAGTTAAAATGATTTTCAAGTCTCTAAAATATAGTGGCAGCCTAGGCATCATGGACAAGGCTATGTTGAGGGAACAACCCTGAAAGTCTGCTGTTCTTCATTACAGCCTACTGAGCCGCGGTCTGTATCTTTAATGACCTTTTTAAACTGTGATACTCTTCTAGGAGGTTAACCCAAATAAGGACAACACCAACAGACATGCCAATGGGGGAAAGGAAAATCTGAAAGGCTTTACCCATAGACAGAAACCTCCAAGCAATTAAGAAATAATGAGGGCGGGAGAGTTCATTTTCCTCTGGGATGTAGCCTGAGTTGATTTTCTATTACAAAGTGACTTCAGCCATAACCTCATATACATAGAGGCAAAACTAATTGCCAAACTCAGTATATTTTATTTATATATTTATGTACAAATATGTGATATGTCAACAAAGATAAAGAAGCAAGAAAGGAAGGATGAGGCAGGGGAACATGAGAGAGCTTGTAATGAAGGATAGGTAGATGGAGATGATGTAACTGTATTTTAAATTACAAAAATAAAATGTTAAATTTAAAAATACATTTTATTTTATTTTTTTATACTTCTATTAATTTCATAACACATATATTTCATTGTCAGTTCAGATGAAAAAGTTTCTTTTCTGGGTTTTTAAAAAAGTCTATATTGTTATTGGCAGTTTATTAAAGGCAAAGAGGATATATTTTAAAGGAGAGATGAAATTATTATTTCATATAAACTTGACTTTAATTGCTATTGTACGAAATGTTAACTGATTCCTTTATTAACTTTTAAATGGAAAAGATACATATTTTTTTCTTTGTTACTAAAGGGCATAAAAGAGCAGTCACACTGATATATAAGTTTTAAAATAGAAATTCCACTTATCTAAAGCTTTTGTTCCTTATGATAATTTCTGTTTGGGTATAATTGCATCCAAAAGTATACTACTTGACAAGAATTGATATGGTTATGTGCACTAGTGATAAACTCATAATAAATATAAGAAATCTAAAAAATGGAAAACTAAGTTAATTGGGTGAAAGTCTTGTTTTATTTAACTCCTCATTATACTAAATTCAGAGAAGAGCAAGGTGTTTCTCCTTTCTTCACCAAGGCCTGGCCTGATATCAACAGTGGAAACCTGGATCATTTCAGAGTTTATGTTACTCAGAATTACACAGATGCAAAGACAGCTCAAACAGCAAGCTACACAGCACAGCCTCCATTTTAAGTCAGTCCATACCGTTCCTCAGAAAGTAGCTAAGCTAAGTGCATCTCTCTATTTTACTTAAATATCAATACATTCCTAAACTCAGATTATATTTCAACTAGGACTGTGTAATGAATTTTAAAAAATTAGCAACACATTACTTCTAATGCAATTGTTATTTTTTTCACAGTCTGACTATTTAAGTCTAAAATTTTCACACAAATCCAAAACTGCCATTTATTCAGTGGACCTTCACATGGAGGTATACCAACACTCCATGACGTTAATCTCCTAAATGCATTTCAATGGAAGTACTCCTTGAAGGTGCATATCGCACTCTGTGCAAAGACTACCACACAAATTAAGCATCTGCATATAATTAAGAATCACTCCAGAATTTATGTGTCATAGATAATATTTCTTTTTAACACTAGATAGCTTTATATTTTAAGAAGATACTGACAGAGCCTCAGTTATATTTATAAAACAAAGAATGGAGAATTAAAAAAAAAAACACCTTTAAGTGAAACCTTACTTTAGACCTTTGTTGTTTATTGGCAGATACCTACTATGAAAGTGATGATGAGCAGCCTTAGAAAACTTGACAGAATGGAAAGTGATATTATAATCATAAATCAGGAGTTAAATTCTCATTTTCTGTCCTCATTATCGATCTTTAGTTGCTCTGAGCTAACATACACTCAGGTGTCTCTCTGCACTCAAGCCACTTCTTATTGGCTTTATTTTATCTAAAGTCCAGGAATATTTTGGATTCTGAGCTCTAGAGCTTCAAAAACGAATTTAAAATTAGACAGTTACACCAAGTTTGAGTCACTGTTGTACAGAAAACTTCCATTATTCAAGACGAAAACTAAAATCGTGTAATAAACTAGCTATAATAACTCTGTAAGTAGGAAAAGGGTGCTAATGTGACCTTACCTGTTGGTATATGGTTATTCTAATTTATTGCATAAACACTATCTGATCTGAAAATGTGTTTCCATGGTAAAAGACAGAGAACTTCATGTTGCCTGCTTCGTATGGTACTGTGACAATGGATGTTCTTTTATGATCTTGAAAGAAATACATCATCATGATTAAGCATTAAAATAACAACAAGATTGTAAGTAATCTCCGTCTCTTTGTATTACTTGTCTCTGTGTGTTTGTTTCCCAGGTCTGACTGTTGATCACTTTGGTGAACGCATCTACTGGGCTGACTTCGAGCTCTCCATCATTGGCAGTGTCCTGTATGATGGTTCCAGTCCGGTGGTCTCTGTCAGCAGCAAGCAAGGTGTGCAGAGTACTTTTGTTATTGAGACTACTAATTCATGATACAGACATAGATGAACAGGGATTCTGCCACCTGCATTTTCTCTGATTCTTTCAAGTTTCAGTGTTTATGTTAATTGAAATGTTCAACCCCGCTGCTCTATTGTAGAGATCAGGTCAGAGAACTCCTCAACTTGGACAAACATGGGTACTTGCTGTCCATAGTCAGAGTTTATTTAGTCCTGTAAGTCATTTATTGCTGGTGCTAGCCAACACCATTTTTTTTTTAATTGGGCTGATGGTCATAAGGAAGCATGTTACTATGTCTTTCATCAGGCACATGGATATCAGGCCAAGAGAAAAGTAAGATAGCAGATAGCAACCAGTAACCCTCCCACCAACACTTGGATCTTTTGTGCCCCACAGTTGTGCCTGTTTTTCTCTTTTCTTTCTTTCTTTCTTTCTTTCTTTCTTTCTTTCTTTCTTTCTTTCTTTCTT
>OU015750.1:16417605-16496887 GCA_907169655.1 Acomys percivali | reverse complement strand
TTTGTTTTGTTTTTGTTTTCTTGTTTTTCTTTTTCAAGATGGGTTTCCCTGTGTAGCCTTGGGTACCCTGGACTTGCTTTGTAGACCAGGCTGGCATCGAATTTACAAGGATCTGCCTGCCTCTGCCTCCCAATAGCTGGAATTAAAAGCCTGTGCCACCACACCCAGCTTTCTCTTTGTTTTCCTAATTGCCTCCTACCTTGTTTTCTCTTTTTCTGTTTCCCTCTGATGTATAACTCTTCCCCCAGCCAGCGCTCCCCCCTCCCCCGGCTGTCAAGAACATTTACTATATTTTCTTTCCTTTGTCTTTTCTTCTTCTTAGCTCTCTCCAAAATTTACCACAAGTAAAATGCAAACTTAAAAAATATTTTTATTATTATATTAACCAATTATAACATTGTTTCCCATAGTTTTCATAATAAAAATGAGGAAGATGAAAAATAATTAAATAAAAACTCAATGATAACTGATTAAATAGTGTGTTTTATTACTGTTGCCATTGCTTTGTTTGTTTGTTTGTTCAGTTTCCATTTTTGAATATTTAGAAGATATTCTACTTTTACTTTCGTATAGTGTTGCAAAGAAAGTTAGAACTTAGAGAAAAAATATTTATGATTTTTTAAAGATTTATTTATTTTTATTTTCTGCATATATATGTTTTGTCTGCATGTACATGTGTGTGTACCATGTTCTTGTCTGATATCAATGGACGATATATGAGGGGAGGCAGATCTCTGGATGTTAGAATTATAAATGTTTGTGAGCCACCAAGTGGGTGCTAGGAAGCAAACCAATGTCCTCTGCAGAAATAAATGCTCTTAACTACTGAGTCATCTTTCCAACCTCTCTTCATCCCTTTTCTTAACACAGAAGACAATAACGCCTTTCTGTTGTTTTACAGTGTCTCATTCTGACCTGAAACTTGTGCTTCTCTACATGTTTGTATCCTGAGTGCTAACATTACAGATGTATGCCAAAATAAAAATGTTTATTATTTAAAATCATCTTGTAATTACATGATAAACCAATGAGTCAAATAAAAAAAATTCAATCTCAAACATGATCCATGACTTTTCTGAATAACAACAGGCTTTGGGCTACAGATTACGTTTTTGTGCTAAGGCTTAACATTCTTCTTGCTAACAGCATAGAAAAACAATTACTCTAATAATAACCCTAAGCAATTTTAGGTGAAGTTGCACACAGTAGATGAAGATGTTTGTTCAGTATGTTTTGAGTGACATATTTATCATCTCACAGTTACCATTAAATATACTTTTAATTCTGAAATTGATCAAAAAGTACTTGGATATTAGATAAATCTAGATATTTTCAAAATTTGAGTGTCTATACAACTTGTGTTAGTAAATATTAAATATAACATATAACCACTTCATCATGTCATGATTGTATAAGAGTCTTTGATGGCACTCACCCTGGCATTAGTTCCTCTCTTTTGAACATTCTAGGTTTGTTACATCCTCACAGAATTGATGTCTTTGAAGATTACATATATGGAGCAGGACCTAAAAATGGTATATTTAGAGTTCAAAAATTCGGTCGTGGTTCAATAGAGGTCCTAGCTCTAGATGTTGACAAAACAAAGAATGTTTTGATATCACATCGCTATAAACAACTAAATTGTAAGTAAAATGTGTCAAACTTTTCCCTATGTTTTTTAAAAATAATTTATTTATGATTATGTTAACTATGTCTATATTCTTAGTAAGCTCTCTAAGTTTGCGTTGGTGTCTCCAGACATATTAAAACAGCAAACAGCATAGATGTTTCCATGTTTCCATAAAAGATATGAATAATTTACTGCATTTTCTTAGGATTAAAATTGTCTGTTTAAATAATTTTTAAAATGTGTAAATATATAGTTCTACCACGGAGTTATGAAAATCCATCAGTAGCCATTTCTCACTGCTTCTGTTAACAATCATTGACTACTTTACCATTAACATTTCAGCCTCAAGAATGTTAATAGAGATCTCAGCCCAAGAGCTGTGTCTTCTCTGATTCATTGTTTATGATTTATTATAAACATAATTCCCCAACCTAGAAAGGATTCAATAAGTAAACCATTGTGGACATTATGTAGAAACTATGGTGCAAACTCATTCAAGGACAAAGTACAAGGGTATGATTGGAATTCTAAAATAATGTGCAAACAAGTTAAGTGTTTATTAAATTGTTCCACTTTATTTATAGACAGTCTTTAAGGCAAGTTACAACAGATTTCATCTTGAGTTTTGCAATTACCTGGAAAGACAACAGTGTTTTTCCAAGTCAGTGGAAACAATGTCTAGCAGGACCTAAAATTCCTGAAATACCTCCTTAGGCGCTGCTGCCTTTACTTAAAACCACTTATGCTGGATCTGTGGTTAACAGACACTTCATGACACCTGACAGTTCTATCTAATTCAAAATCATGACTGAATATGGATTGAAATACAATCTGAAATTAATTCATTACTATCCTAAACAAGTAGGATGTGAGCAATGGATTTTAGCAGAAAGGTTTTGTGATCGGGCTAGAATCTAGAAAAGACTATGACTCACCTCTGACCACATAAGATGCTCTTAGATAAATATTTAGATGAGATAGCTTTAGTGTTCAGTCTAACATGTATGCATTAGATGAGATAGCTTTAGTTTTCTGTCTAACATGTGTGCAAACTCCCACACAGTAAGAATGCAGTCATGTTAACAAGTTTCAAATCATATTCCTTTCTTATATTTTAAACTTACAAAAGCATGTGAATTTTTAGTCATAAGTTGTTTTGTTGACTAACAGTGTACAATAAAGATATAAATTAAGGTTTGGATCTCCAAATACTTCAGTTGGGGCACGTTTGTATGAACATGAAGGTCCACTGAAAATTTAAAATAGTGAGAGTTCAGCAAACTGCTCAGCTGATAATTCCTTGTCTCATAAGCTCAATTTAGACTAATCACCTAAGGTTGAATCTTGAATATTCTGAAAAAGGCAATCACCAAATCATCATACATAATTAACTAGAGAAGAAAATAATCAACATAAATAACTGTACATGAACTGAACCATAAAGGACTCCATATTTCTTTCCTTTAAAAACTAAACTAAATTCATGGAAAAGTAACCTGAAGTATGCCAAATGTATAAATTAGCAATCTTCCCCTTTTATAATGGAAAATTTCATATTAATGAAGGTATTACATGATGATTTTTTGTTACTTATAAAATAGAATTTTTAAGTTATTTATTTATTTTTTAAATGGTTATCCCATCCCTTGTATCCTCCCTCCCATTTTCTCCTTATTCCCCTCCCCTATAGAATGTTAACATTAAATGTGATAGCCGCAGTCAAAAATGTCTTATTTTTCACATTGCCAGTTCATCATTTCAGCTTATTGAATTTTATGCTTTTGAAACTTTCTTCAACTTTTATCCCACATGTCTCCTTTTCTTCATTCTGTTTCCATTAGTACCCAACCCTTGCTTGGATTTGTCATGTGATTTCCTCTGCTTGCTGAATCCTTCCGGGGCCACATGTATTTGCCCAGAAGGAAAATATATGATGAATGGAACCTGCAGTGATGACAGTCTGTCAGGTGGGTACTTTCTGTTACTCTATAAACAGCCAGATGAATTATTGTATAAGCAGTGAGGATGCATCCATATGAGTTTTAGAGCCAAGCAGTGGCTCTAAATCAGTTCATTTGCCGTAATGGCCGTTGCTCTTGAGTTTCTGTAAAAATAGGTCTCTTAAAGAAGGTTCTCTACCTTCCTGACTCTGTTAACAGAATACTGTAATTTCAACAAGTATTCAGTGGATCAGTAACTGTAAAGCTATTCTTAGAATTTAAATAGATTATTAGATAGCTCTTGTTTTATACATAATATTTTGAAGGCGACTTTCCTATATGTATAAATTCTAGCCCCAAAGCAATTTACTCATTCCATGCATTTATTTTTAATACTTCTGGTTACTTCATTTATGCGGGACTATAATTTGGAAAATACAGGCTTCTTTAGAAATTACCTTAATCTTTCCATGTGAAATGTTATTTATATTAAATACTATGAGTAATCAGAATAAACCTAATACACATTTCAACTTTTATAAGCAAGACAGAACAGTAGTTTACTAACTAATGATGAATCTAGAAGTGAACCTGACAGTATTTCTTCATGTAGCTTATATTTTTGAAATATAAATTTAGAATGAGCAACCGTTATTTCAGAAAGTGATGTTTTTAAATGGTGATATTTAAAACAAACAGTACTAAGGGAAAAAAAGGAAAAGTTTTCTCCTGAGAGTTCTGTTGGTAGAACTCTCTCAACCTCAAGGCATTAGTCATAATGGGAACAATTTATTAAAAGAAAAACCCAGACTTACTAAATTTTATCTCGCAGACAAAAACAGCATACTCCACAGCACTGTTGGATCATGGCAAACACTTTGGGATAAGTGATAAGTTTAGAATATCTTCATAGCAGGATGTCTTCCACACTTGTTTTCCTCTGTTAGGATTCACTGCTCATCTAAGTTTCATGTTTCCATCCTCACATGCCCTTTCCATCCCCAGACCAGCAGCTTCTTGTTTTCTACTCTGGGCTGGTGGTTGCAGTCAACTGAAGCAAGTTAGTAAAAAATCTATCTAAGTCAGTCATATTTTTATTTTTTTTAATGTCCACATTTTCAAGATTGAATATACAAAGAAGAAATTAAAAAAAATGGAATGATGACTAATGTACACAAATGAGTGGTATTTATCTGCGCAGACACAGCTGTTATATCAGGGGCCTAATTCAACTCTTATTAGAATTTATATCAGTATGATCATCTTAATTTCCTATATATTATGATTTTCAAATAAGATATGAAAGACTTTGGCTTTAGACTTAAACCGAAGCCAGGGGAACCTCTGAGACAACTTGGAATTGGGGTGTATGTGGGATACCCTGAAACATTTACACTGTCAGGAAGAAGAGTGGAGAAATGCTGTGTGGGAAGCACTTTAGCGGTTTCTAACAGAGAGCCGTGGGTCATTCCAAGTGTTTAAGTTTGCTTGCCAGTCACTGAACATGTTCTGTTTCTGGAACATGATGACCTTGATGCTTAGTTGATCATCTACTGTCTAGAGCATCTATGATCACAGTCGTGATTGGGGAAATTAAGTATTTTCAGATTGTCAGCAATCTTTTATTATTTTCTGTTCTGGTCAAGGAACTGCACTGTGTGGGAGTGTGCAGTGTATGCAACCACTCAGAAACAGAGTTTCTTAAAGTGTCAACTACTATTGTCAAGTGAAAATACCTTGTCTCCCTAGCCTTCTGCCCACATACATCAATAAACACTGCCCCCACAGGACCTTACTGTGTTTTATTCTACTTAAGTATTCAAGTTAGTCTCTCGGTCTCTGTCTCTGTGTGTGTGTGTGTGTGTGTGTGTGTGTGTAAACAGAACAATGTGTTAGGAGTATAAATAAGATCTCCAGGTCATTTTTTTTGTTGTGGCTAAATCCAGTTATCTTTTTCTGTTGTACACTTTAGGAATAGCCCAATACTTTAGCTCTTCCCATGTTACTTTCTGTAGCTACTATTGTTAAAAGATGAGCACATAATATTTTAACCTTCATATGAGAATTGTAAATTCAAATATTCCTCAGCCTTGGGAGGATATTTGCCTGTTCTTTCCTAAAGCTGATTATAATTGCTGCAGCTTGGCTTCTGCTTATTACTTAGTTACCGACAAGTGCAGCCTTCTGTTTAAATATATAGAACTATTCACATAATGTTAAAATGATTGTAACTCAAGTTTGATTTCATTAGCGTCTTGTCCTGTTTTAAAATTTCTAGTGCCTATAAATCCTAACACTGGAATGTTCATTCTCCATAATGTGTAGATTTGGGATGTCTGCGTCATTCACATATAATAACCGTAGTTGAGAATCAGTCTTCCTAAAGTGTCTTAAATTTTTATCTCTAGCATTCTTACTCAGAACCTACTTTTTTCCTGAATAAGTTAGAAATGTTTTAGGAAGATATAAATGAAGGAAACAGGTTTCCACAGTGAATATGTGAAATGTTACTAATTTCCCCATAATGAACATACAGTAGAGAATCCCATGGTCAGCTGTGATGGGTTCATGCACTTAATATGCTAAGAAGTGAGGCAGCCCTATCTTCCCATCTCCTTTCTGTGTCACTGATTTCACTTTACCATTCCCTCACAATTTTCCACCTGCGTTCATCATACATTCGTGCATTAGGTCATCCTCATACTACACAATCAGCACAATTTTCAACATCTTCCTCATCATTCTGAGTTCAGTTAACAAGATAAATACATTCGCAAGCGTTTTAGGCTCCGCAAACTATTTAAACCTGGGCAAATAAGCAAAACGCAGTGGTCCTCTTATTCCATCCTCTTCAAAGCCTTGATTCTTGTCAACTTTCCCTCACACTCAATAGCTGAGTCCAATCAGACATTCATTCTTTTTGTCTCCCATGCTCTGGATTTTACAGATATGTTCCCATGAGCTGGTGTACTCTCAGTGAATGTTATAGGAAGTCAAGAAGTAATGTTTGGAAATAATATTATTCCAACACTTCACCAAATATGTGATGCCATTGCTTTGTAGATAGGTGGAATTCTTATATGTCATGTTATTGCATGATTGCATTTATTGTGTTTACTTAGAAATTAATATTTATAAATTTAAAGTTCTTTCTCACTAAAATATTTGATTTAGTATTCTTAGTATATTATAATTTAGGTTTTGACAACAATTCCATTTATCTAAACAGTCCAGTCAAAGACTAAATAGATTACTTCACATACATAGTAAACAATAGCAGAACAGAATAGACTACCAGAAAATCTACTGGCAAAACTAAGCCCAACTATGTGTTGAATGTGGCATAAACATGTAGTTGAAAACATAGAAAATAATCCTCAAGATGTTGGGGCAGGCAAGAAGCTTCTGAGAAGAGCTCAATTAGCACAGAAACTGACTCCCAAAATCAAATTAAATTAGAACTGGTTTGTACAAGAGAAACTAACTACCTACAGAGCAACGAGCACAAAAAAGAACAGAAGAAAACACTATGCCACTGATATTATATTCAGGGGACTATATCCAGAATTAACAAAGAAGTACAAAATTAACTATCAAGGAAACAAATTACCTAACAGTAAATTGGTTAAATGCAATAAAAAGACTCTTTAAAAAAAAAGAAAAGAAATAGAAAGCAAAGGAAAGGGAAACAAAATGGACAGTAGCTATTTTAAAAATGCTTAGCAATCCAGGTCATCAGGGAAAAACAAATTAAAGCTACTTTAAAATACTGTGTTATCTTACAACGGCTATCAATAATAAAATTGACAACAATGTTTCAAATATGAAATATGAAAAGAGATATGCTTTCTTAATGTTGGTGGGGTACAAATTAATACCAACATATGGAAACTAGTTTAGAGGCTCTGCAAATTATTAAAAATAGAATTATCATATGACACAATTATGCCATTTGTAGACATTGTATTTATTTATTTATTTATTTAATTTTTGTGACAAAACACTATGATCAAGGCATTTATATATAGCAAAGCATTTAACTGGGCTTTCAGTTGCAGAGGCTGAATGTCCACAATGGTTAAATGGAGGCATGGTGGCAGGAATAGCAGAGAGCTTTCATCTCAAACCTTAAGCAAAGAGGTAGAGAGGACTAGTATGAAAACTAGTCTTTTAAAACCTCAAAAACATCTGCCTCTTCTATCTTATGTGGAACCAAGGTTATAACACAAACATGTATACATGTAAACAAATGTGGGAATAAAATCCAAAAATTGAAAGAGGAGTTGAGAGATAATAAATAGTATTAGGTGATGATAAAGGATGGGTTGTAGGCAAATGGACACTTGAGCAATAAAAGGGATATAAACCTAATGTTTATATCCTAATGTTCTAGTTTTCAAAGTGCATGTAAGAATTCAATTTGTTTTGTATTGAAGTAGCAAGAACTATTTTGCTTTCCAGAAGGTCCCAGCATGCATTAGTTCTCTGAGGCAGTGGCTGCAAAATGTGGCCTTTCTTTCTAACTCGATTGGCCATCATGGCACTAGGAATTCATCAGGGCTAATTGAGTACATGTGTCACATTGACCCACTTAAGATAACTGAAATTTTAAAATTAGGTCTGTAGTGAGGAGTTCCGCAACCTGATCTTTTTTCTCTCTTCTAGTTAAAACTATACAAAACCATTTTATTTCAATAGCATTTAACACGTCAATTGTATTGCCATCCATACAGCATAATATTAAAAAGAAATGTATCCTTTGTAAAATATGTTATATCTAGGAACTTTTAGTTAGTAACCAGGAATATAAAGAATGACAACATTTTAAAGAAGAATGTTAAACAACTGCTTTTAGTTACTCTGTAATTTTTCAACTTTTATCTTAGGTATATTTTGTGAAAAAAAATTCTAGTATTCACACATATGTATTGATTTAGATTATTTGAAGCATTCATGAACAACATGTATATCTCTATTTTTCTTCTTATAACTAGACGACTCCTGCAAGCTGACCTGTGAAAATGGAGGAAGGTGCATTTTAAATGAGAAGGGTGATCTGAGGTGCCATTGCTGGCCAAGCTACTCAGGAGGAAGGTGTGAAGTCAACCATTGTAGCAACTACTGTCAGAACGGAGGGACCTGCATACCATCCACTCTAGGTAAATATCTGACCAGACTACATATGCAAATTATTTGCATTTTCATACTATGAGAAAAAATGTGAATTAAATAAATCCTGATAATCTTGACGTAACTGAAATCATCATAAATTAAATTTAAAATTAACTTAACAAAACCAAAGGGATTTATTTATTGTATCAAATTTCATATCACAAAATTAGTAATGCTAAGAAACACTACAATCGATTAGCTTGTTCTTAGTCGAAAGACCAGTGCTTGAGGAAGAATCAAACTCCTAGCACTACCAGTGCTTTTTAAGTTTCATTTTGCCGATGCATAACTATATATACACACACCTTGAAAAGTAGTAGAATTCCATATAGAATTTTGATATATTTTAATTAACTTTTCTTTTTCCCTTTTTTTGGCACATTATCTCCCTGTGCTGCTTTCTCCAACTCAAATTGTGCAGGGTGGTAGATGTGGACCTAACTTGCTTTTGTCCAGGTGGATATCCAGTTTTGGCGCCACACTTTATTGACTAGACTTTCTTTCTTGTCCACAAATTTTTGGCAATAGTGTAAATTTTAGTTTTTCTTAGGCGCACTGTTGTGCTGTTCTAATTATTTACCATTGATCTACATGTGTACTCTGTGAAGCTACTGTAATGCTTTTGTTATCATAACTCTGTATCCCAGCTTGAGGTCAGGTAATGTGTGTGTGTGTGTGTGTGTGTGTGTGTGTGTGTGTGTGTGTGTGTATATGTATATATATGTATATATATTTACATATTTATCAGTGTTTATTTGTGTATGATGTACATGTGTGTTTCTGTGGTTGTTTTCGTATATGCATGTAGGTGTTGGAGCTCAAGCAAGTATACTGTAATCTATTTTTCATCTCGACTGTCTCTTTACGATCAAGCTCACCATTTTGGTTATACTAGCTGATCAGTATGGCTCTAGAATTTACCTGTATCCACTTTCTGAATGCTGCATTTGTAAGCATGCACTGCTATGCCTTGCATTTATGTGGTAGCTAAGGGTCCAAATTTGGGTCCTCTTATTTGTGAAAGAAACACTAGGCTTTGTCCCTAGCACCATGGTTCTGGGTTTTTCTTTCTTGGCAGAATTGTTATCACTAATTCAGTCCCTTGCTTCTTATAGGCATGATGTAGTTGTATATTTCTGGATATATATGTGTTTACAAATTTGTCCATTTCCTCTAAATCATTGAGTCTATTATTTTTTATTGTTTTTTTTAATTAATTTATTCTTGTTACATCTCTATGGTTATCCCATCCCTTGTATCCTCCCATTCTCCCCTCCCTCCCATTTTCCCCTTATTCCCCTCCCCTATGACTGTTCCTCAGAGGGATTACCTCCCTCTGTATATGCTCATAGGGTATCAAGTCTCTTCTCAGTGACCTGCTGTCCTTCCTCTGAGTGCCACTAGGTCTCCCCCGCCAGGGGACATAGTCAAATGTGAGGCACCAGAGTACTTGAGAAAGTCAAATCCCTCTCTCCACTCAAGTGTGGAGACTGTCCTGTCCATGGGCTAGATCAGGGTAGGGGTTTAAATTTTTCCGCCTGTATTGTCCTTGGCTAGGGCCTTAGTTTGAGCGGGACCCCTTGGCCCAAATCTGCCTATCATAATGTTCCACTTGTAGGTTTCTAGAACCCACTGGATCCTTCTACATTGCTATTCACCCATTGTTCTGCAGATGATATGATTGTGTACATAAGTGACCCTCAAAATTCCACCAGAGAACTCCTACAGCTGATAAATACTTTCAGCAATTTGGCTGGATACAAAATTAACTACAAAAAGTCTGTAGCCTTCCTATACACAAATGACAAGCTTGCCGAGGAAGAAATTAGGAAATCCACACCCTTCACATTAGCCACAAGCAATATAAAATATCTAGGAGTTACTTTAACTAAGCAAGTGAAGGACTTGTTTGAAAAAAATTTCAAAACTCTGAAGAAGGAGATTGAAGATGACATGAGAAGATGGAAGGATCTTCCTTGCTCATGGATAGGGAGAATTAACATAGTAAAAATGGCCATCCTACCAAAAGCAATCTACAGAATCAATGCAATCCCTATCAAAATACCTACACAATTTTTTAAAGACATTGAAAGTTCAATTCTGAACTTCATATGGAAAAACAAAAAACCCAGAATAGCAAAAACGATCTTGTACAATAAAAGGTGCTGTGGAGGAATCTCCATACCTGATTTCAAATTGTACTATAAAGCAATTGTAATTAAAACAGCATGGTACTGGCACAGCAACAGGCTGGTTGATCAGTGGAATCGAATTGAAGACCCAGATATGAATCCACACACATATGGTCATTGAGTCTATTATAATATTAGTTTTTTTTAAAGCATTGAATGTTGATCTTATAGACTATTGGAGTATGTTGTGACAATTCCTTCTTCATCAGTAGTTTTACCAATCTAGGTTCATTTTCACTTCTTCAACCTTGTTCATCTTAGCAAAGAATCAAATTTTCATCTGATTGATTCTATTTAATGATATTTCAGTCTCTTTTTCTTTAATTTATACCATATAATTTTTATTATTTCTTCATGTATTCCATATGTCTGCTTTTAAATATTCATGCTTTTCTAGAGATTTAAGGTATACATTAAATTATTTCTTTTGTTTTTCTTTGATTTTTAAAATTGTAAGTGCAACTATAAACTCCTCCTACAACTGCCTAACCTGGGTCTCAGAAGCTGTTAGTTTGTGCTCTTAATTTTGTCTCTAATAGCAGCTTAATTTGTCATTCTTTTCTTCAATACCAAGTCTTCACTCAAAAGCATACTGTTCAGTCTCTAAACATTTGTGTAATTTGAACGTTAGTCTTGGTAGTAGTTTTCATTTTTATTCCATTGAGATCTAATAAAATTCTGGATACTATTCAATTTGTGGGTTTTGTTGTTGTTGTTGTTGTTGCAGTTCATTTGTTTGTTTGTTTGTTTTCTTTACTTATTCAGTAAACCTTCTTGCTGGTTTATAATGTGGCCAATTTTAGAGAGTATTCCAGTGTCAGTGAGAGAAATTTGTATTTTCAGTGTTAGAGCTGATTAATGTGAATATTGTTAATTATAGTTGATCTATTACTTAATTTAACTCTGAGGGTTCTTCATTGACTTTTAATTTGAAGGACTTATCTACAGGTGACTGTGGGGGGTTAAAACCAGTCATAATTATTGCATCTGAACCTATATAACATTTTACTCATAGAGTGTTTTATGAAACTGGTCCAGAGATTTAGTTCGTAAGTATTTACAATAGTTACACCCTCTTGATGAAGAGTTTCTTCCCTTAGAGTTCAGTGTCTTTATTTCTTCTGATCAATTTTAATTTGAAATATGATAATTGCTACATTATATGCTTGTAGCTTCTCTTTTGTCTTCTGACTTTCATTCTGCCTTTGACAGTTTTGGGATATCTTTCTCATCTATGTGTGCTTGTTAGAAAAAACAGATAACTGTGTCATGACTGCTAATCCATCCTATTAATGTCTTTCTTTTAATTGAAGAGTTAGGTCCATTTGCATTTAGTGTTATAATTGACAAGTATTTCCTATTGTTCAGACTCTTTTGTTTGTTGTTCTGTTTGTTTGGTTGGTTGGTAATTCTTTTTTTCTCCTCCAAGCAATTTCAGATGTGAAATGCTTTGCTATTTTGGGCATGATTGGCTCCTTCCCTGTTCTATGTTTTTTTCCATTATGTATGTGAACTGTATTTTAACCACCAATTCTTTGTGTAGTATTGCCCTTCTTCTATGGATAATAGTCAAGAATTTATCACCAGTCATAGATTAGTTGCTATACTTATATTTGTCCTGAAAGATCCATATTATTTTATTTTGATAGGTAATGTTTCTGGGCACAGCATCTTGATTGACACTTATTTAGTTTCAAAGCAAGGTATATGTTATTGCAGAATTTCTTTGCCTTTTGGGTTGCTAGTGACAGACTCATGTTATTCTGATGTTTCTGCGTTTGTATGGCAGCTGGTATTATTCCCTTAGTCCCTTTAGTACCACTTCGTTGCTTTGTGTGGTTGACACCTCGACACTGATATGTCATGAAGAGATTCTGCTCTGGTTATGTCTCTTTGAGTATGACTCCACATTTGGATGTCTATTTATTTTCTAGGTTTGAGAAATTATTGGCTATACTTTAACTGAAATGTTTGCCTAATGCATAGATTTTTTAATTTCATTTTAACATTTATTTAAAATTTAAGCTTACTTAACATTTTTTTACTTTTTATTAATTTATTCTTGTTACATCTCAATGGTTGTCCCATCCCTTGTATCCTCCCATTCCTCCCTCTCTCCCATTTTCCCCTTACTCCCCTCCCCTATGACTGTTCCTGAGGGGGAACTTTTCCCCCTGTTTATGCCCACAGGGTATCTTCTTGGTAGCCTGCTGTCCTTCCTCTGAGTGCCGCCCGGCCTCCCATCAAGGGGATTTGGTCAAATATGGGGCACCAGAGTTCGTGTGAAAGTCAGTCCCCACTCTCCACTCAACTGTGGAGAATGTCCTGTCCATTGGCTAGATCTGGGTAGGGGTTTGATGTTTACTGCACGTATAGTCCTTGGCTGCTGCCATAGTTAGAGCAGAACACTTGGGCCCAGATCTGCCCATCATAATGTTCTTCTTGTAGGTTTCTAGGACCCTCTGGATCCTTCTAGTTCCCCATTCTCCCATACTTCTCTCACCTAGAGTCCCAATAAGATGTCCTCCCCTAATGCAAACTAGCTTACTTAATCTTTTAACCTTATTGCAAAGTGTACCCTGAGCAATGTAACTATATAACCTACAAGCATTCTCTTTCCCTCTCTCTCTCTTTCTCCCTCCTCCTTTCTCTCTTACACACACACACACACACACACACACACACACACACACACACACTCATCATTTTAAGAAAAAGTTTACACCCATGCTATCAGCTATTTCTTATTCATTCCCAGAGAACCTTTCTTTATATAAACCTCATGTTTAATGTCTTACATAAAAAATATCCTTTTCAAAAAAATTTAATTATGTTTCTTTTTAACATATATATTTATATTGTTACACATGAGTAAAATAGGCTACATACAGCAGGAAGAATCATGAGTCAATCAGGAATTATATAAATGTTACATTCTTAGTGATTTGGTTATTTGTATTTGGCAAACTTGAAGTAAACACCTTTCCTAACTTGTTGGATCTAAATTTCTGAATGGAAATTAATATCTATCATAATTCATCTCTATTAACTTAAAACATCTATTTTGATCTAAAATCATCTGACAGAGTCAGTTTAATGTGTATATTTTTCTCTCGGTTTCCTCCTTTACACCATGAATTCTTATGTTTGATCTCTCGAGTATACTCCTGACTTCTTAGAAGTGTGTATCATGTCCATTGAGTTTATAAAATATACGTATCATAATGTTTCAAACTTAGACTCTATTCTTGTTATTTGTTCTTTATCTCGTCATGTTTTTGAAGATGCTTTCTGCTGTGTAGTTTATTGAACTTAAGTAATTCAGTCATTTCCAGAATTTCTATTTTCTATTTTAACATCCTGGCTGTTGTTGAGTTTTTTTCCTATTTTTTCTTCTTCCAAGGTATTGATTCTTTCATCTACACTTAACAATTTGGTCTATGGCATAAGTTAGACTCCTAAGTTGTATTTCTATAACTACCCAAAACTCCTTATTTGCTAACTTCAGCATTCTACTTTGTCATTGGACATTTAAAACTCTGTACTCTGTACTCCTTCTGGCTGGTCAGTGTCTTTGATAACTGGTTGTGGGGCTCTTTTTTTCCTCTTTTTTTATTATTAATTTATTCTTGTTACATGTCAATGGTTATCCCATCCCTTGTATCCTCCCATTCTTCCCTCCCTCCCATTTTCCCCTTATTCCCCTCCCCTATATCTGTTCCTGAGAGGGATTACCTCCTCCTGTATATGCTCATAGGGTATCAAGTCTCTTCTCTGTAGCCTGCTGTTCTTCCTCTGAGTGCCACCAGGTCTCCCCCTCCAGGGGACATGGTCAAATGTGAGGCACCAGAGTACATGAGAAAATCATATTCCACTCTCCACTCAAGTGTGGAGACTATCCTGTCCATTGGCTAGATCTGGGTAGGGGTTTAAAGTTTACTGCCTGTATTGTCCTTGGCTGGTGCCTTAGTTTAAGCGAGACCCCTTGGCCCAAATCTGCCTTTCATAATGTTCTACTTGTAGGTTTCTAGGACCCTCTGGATCCTTCTACATTGCTATTCTCCCATGCTTCTCTCATCTAGAGTCCCAATAGGATGTCCTCCCCTCTGTCCCAGTTTCTTGGTAAGTGAAGGCTTTCGTGGGACATGCCCCTTGGGCTAGTATGCAGATATAAGTGAGTATATACCGTTTGAGTCTTTCTGCTTCTGGGTTAACTCACTCATTATGATCATTTCTAGCTCAATCCATTTATCCACAAATTTTGGGAATTCCTTGTTTTTAATAGCTGAGTAGTATTCCATAGTGTATATGTACCACAGTTTCTTTATCCATTCTTCTACTGAGGGACACTTAGGCTTTTTCCATGATCTGGCTATTATGAATAAGGCTGCTATGAACATGGTTGAGCAAAGTTTCTTGTTGTGTGCTGGAGCATCTTCTGGGTATATTCCAAGGAGTGGAATAGCTGGGTCTTGAGGAAGCCTTATTCCCAGTTTTCTGAGATAGCACCAGATAGATTTCCAAAGTGGCTGTACTAGTTTGCATTCCCACCAGCAATGAAGGAGTGTTTCTCTCTCCCCACATAGGATAGTATTGTGTTATGTTTTGTTCTTTTTATTTTAGTGTAGTGCTTTGAATGCTTATGCCACCTGGTGTGCAGATTTTTCTTCCTTCCTATTGCTTTTGTTTGTCCTGTTTGATAAGAATCCTCATGGTGTGTTTATGTTCTGAATGAAAGACTACCACAATAACTAATAGGATGATGTCACAAAAATTTCTCTGTTTGTTACACACTTTTTCTGTTCTCTGAAATTGAGTCTTCGATGAGGTTTGTAGATGGCAGTGCTAGAATCATATTTGTAGACATGCTATATTCTGTCTTGAGTGGAGTGACAGAGTCATGGCGTTTGTCATCACATGCTTGGAAGTCCCGAGAGTCGAGTTCACAAGGCATACTAGCCTATCAACAGTCATTGTGAGATATGCCTACTTTCTTCCACTATATTGTCCCTCTTTGCAGCCACATTTTCAGGATATTTGCCCAGATTTGTAGTCTTGCTCTTGGGACCCTTCGCTGATTCACACTTTATTGTTCAGACTTGAGTCCACTGCGGTGCATCCCTTCCAGGAGTCTGTGCTACTGCAAAACTGATATTTTCATAGAATTTATAGTTTGCTTAACTTTAAAGTCGGTGGTTTTTTTTACACATACACAAATAATGTCCCTAAAAATAAATATTAATTGTCAAATTCCTTTTAAGTAAAAAGCTACCTAAGGGGCTGGAGAGATGGCTCAGAGGCTAAGAGCACTCACTGCTCTTCCAGAGGTTCTGAGTTCAATTTCCAGCAACCACATGGTGACTCACAACCATCTATAATGTGATCTGATGCCCTCTCCTGGCCTACACTCTAATAAATAAATAAATAAATAAATAAATAAATAAATAAATAAATTTTTAAAAAATGCCATCTAAAATTGTTGGAATTTTAAAATCTATGATATTATACTTTTCAAATATGATAACACACTTAAAATGTTAGGATATGCTTGATATTGTTATTTATCTATGCAAAATACTTGCCTGTAAAAGTCTTTCCTAGATTGTAGGTACACAATGAACATACTTTCCTTTGATTTTTATTATTTTTAAATATTTTTCTAAGCCTGGAATGCTTGTGCATGTATATAACCCCAGCACTCAGGCGTCAGAGGCAGGCAAATGTATGAGTTCAAAGTCAGCCTGGTGTACAGAGTGAATTTCAGGAAAGTCAGCGCTACACAGACAAGCCATGTCTTGAAAAACAATAAAAAAACAATTACATATTTCTATAAAGAAAGGACTCCAACCCATAATAAAATTTAAATCAGTAAATTTCTATATGAATTCTTTTAGTAGAATATATATTTGTTGTTATAGAACAAATAGTATGTTTCAGAATAATATATAAAGTTTATCTATATACATAGTTTATTAGATCATGATTTCCACAACTATATGATCAATAAAATTACACTTCATATTCTTAATATTAATTAGTTATCATTTGATTTCAATCTGAGACATATCTGCATAATATCTTACAGTATCTAATAATTAAATATTTGGATGCAAATTAAGTCAATTATAAAGAATTTTTACCTATAAATATGATGTTTAAAAATGTTGGTGTTACATACTGAAGAACATAATTATGTTCACAGAAATGTTAATTTGTGAAACAAACCCAAGTGTGTACCTCATGGATTTATTCATTATTGATTTACTTACACTTACGGCTTTTGTAAAATTTCTATATGGACAGTATGTAACTAGGATTTGGGTCAGACTTGATTAAAATATGACAGTTGTATTGAACAATAATAACTAGAGAAAGGAAATATCAGTAGTTAATTAAAGAAACAGATCTGAAAGCTGTAATTTAAGTTTTTTAATGAAAGAATGCACATAACCTACCAGCCTTAGTTATTAATTGTAGCCACTTTGCACAGGGCGTAAAACTCTCCAAGGAGCCAGATACTATCAAACAAAAAAGCTGGTGTCTCCCTTCATGTTCTCAGTTGGGAGATGTCATAGAGAACCTCAGGACTGGACTGGAGAGACAGCTCAGCAAAGGCCAGGCTCACAACCTCAATACGATGAGCACTGTTGCCATTGCTATTAATTGTCTGTCAAGCAGTACTCCTTGGGTTACGAATATTTATTTGTTTTTTATAAAAAAAAAAAAAAAATCTTTTCTTCAAAGGGATGAAAGGTAATATGTCTTAAAATGATGGAACTGAATTCTAAGTGTTGTAATGCTTTTGTTAACTGGGAAGAGCTTATTTTATAACACCCATAGGAAAGCTCTAAAACATTTTATTTCTCTGAGTGGCTTTGGTGGTGAGATTATCAAGCACATGTGTGGATTACCTGCCTCATTCAAATATCTGTCATTTGCTTCTTTCATAGTCTTAAACATAATCATTTAATATTCATAGTTATAATGTTTGGATTTAATTTACTCTGCATTATTACACTCCAATGCCTCTGCTATCCCTGCCCATCACTTTTCTTTCATAACTTTTTACCCTATGCTCTCTGAGTCTATTTACTCCTCTAAGTAGTGAGTGCAGGACCATCTCTGAGAATGTGAGTAGCTTCTTAGAGCCTGCATCTATCAAGTCCCGGCCCACTGGAAAAATCGAATCAGGGTTCAACTGAAAGAGAGAGTGGGGAGTAAGATACAGAGACGTGAGAAATAATGAATCAAATCAGGAAATTTCTGATCAAGATTCACTTTAATGCAGACTAGCAGGAACATATATATATATAGGGCAAGGTCAATAGGATCTATTCTTATCTCACTCACCCTAGCCCCTGGGCAATAATACAATAGCCTGAATTGCTCCCTGTAGAACTTCCTAGTTCTCTGAGTAATTCCCTATAAGAACTTCGTTGATCCTCTGGGTGGTTCCAAGTTGGGACTTTCCTACTTCTTATGAAGGTAAATAGTCCAAGGATCGCCTAGAACATAAGACCTCCTGAGGCAAAGGTCAGCACCTCAAAGGTCACAGCACACAGCCTAAGCACAGGATTTCTGACATGGCAGAATTTGGCATGGCTTCTTCCAACATGCGTCCCTGAAGAACACTTCTCCCTCTGGAAGCAGGCTTCAGACACCAATAGATACTCAGACAGGAGCAGGGCTTCATGGCCTCCTCCACCACCTGTGCTATGAATTTGGCATGAATCTTATGCATGTATTCTCAGCTGTGAATTCATATGTGCAACTACCCTGTCATATCTGTCAAATGTTGCTCCATTATAAACACTCATGCTCTTTCACTTTGTGTTTCTTCTATGAACATCTGCGCCTTGGGCATAAAACTGTGATATCAGTGTCCCTTTTAAAGCTGAACACTACACAGTCTCTTATTATCTGCATATTGATCACTTATGGGACTCTATGTTAATCACCATCTACTCTACAAAGAAATTCTTTGATTAGAGAGATGCACTGATCTATAGGAACAACGATAAGACCTCAAGGCTACAGCTTATTACTATGTCCGTCTAGCAAAACAATAGTACTTGGTTCTGTTCTCCTTTAATGCCTATGACCCAGCCAGCTATGTGGCCCAGTCAATGACACCAGATATATCTATTCAGGAAGTGGTTGATTGCTCCTATAATATTCCTGCCACGATTGTCACTGCTTTATCGGTGGGTAAAACATGCCATGTCAGACATTATTGTAATTCTCACAGTTCACAGCTGGGTAAAACTACTGAAGACTCTCTACCAGGTTTCATAGCATGCATAGTCCCTTCCTGAACTTTGAAAGCCAGCCAGTAGGAATTAAGGTTCAAACTCAGTGACAAATTGATATATCCATGTCCTATAGATCAAATATGTGGGGTCTTCAGCAAGAGGGTCCTCCTATGAAGTTTTCAGTTGAAATCATGAGGAATGGCTATAGTCTAAAATATTTGTGGAAATGCTGTCTATGAGACTAAAAAAATCTAGAAAATTAAGTAGAATTTCCCCTATTTGTTTTTTTATTTGATTTCTTATGATATTCCAAATGTTCTAATGACCTTTGGCACTGTACTTTGTCCAATGCTGCTCCTACGTTCCAGCTCAGATGCATTGCTTTGGCATGAATTTTGTTCCTCTAAGTGTAGCATGAACACTTAGTAAGAGGATGAAATAATCCATTATTGATATGCTCTTGTTTTCTTTATCCAACATGTGCCAAACTTATCATTCTTTTCACTTAATATCTCCATTTGTTTCCTTTCTCTGTCATTATTTTCATTCACTGATTTACAAGATAAAATATTTTCATTTTATCTCAACAATCAATAGAAAAACATTTGTTATTTCATGCTCATATTCAGTAGATGATTTCTGGTAAGAAAAATAATGAAATAACTCAGTTCTGATAATCTTCTTGTTTCTGGAGCATTAATAGACATTTATCTATAACTAAACAGTATTTATATAAATATTTTATTTTAATAATAGTGTTCTTCACCATAAAAATAAGTATGGCTTGGTTTAGAGAAAATTTTAGTGGCACTAAAGGTATAATTTTTTCAAAGTAAAATTACTTAATGTATTGTAGATGTTTATTCATTCTTTAAGAAATACAGGTGAGTTTTATTTAAAAGTATTTTACTCCTTACAAATACTTCGTTAAATATAGGCTATGTACTTGGGATTTGTGTCTGGAGGCAACTTATTCTCTCAGCAGCCATTGAACTCCTGTCTCTCTTCTCTAGTGGTGGGCCATTTCCCCTGACAATAAACTTGACACTTTGACAATAAATAAAGTTAAAATATCTATTAAAATATGGGCTATCCTTTGATGTATAATCTATTATAATATATAAAATAATTATTCTTACATTTAAAACTTTAATAAGCCTTGTTTCATGTTCTTCTCAGGCAATTTTGTTTTGCCTCCAGATGATCAGTGATGAAAGTTCTTATGGCGCAAACATTCTTTTATGCTTTCATATAAATGGCCATGAATCCCGACTGAGCCACGGGACTGAGCCTCCTTATTGCCATTTATGCTTTTGTGTTTAACTTCATGAGTTTTCCCATTGACGCTTTTCTTCTCACCATGTCTGCCACAGCAGTTCCTACTTAATGAAAAGCTGGGCAGAGAGCCACTCCCTCCTTAAGTAACATGGGAAACATAAAGCAATGTTTGCTGTGGTGATAAATTACTTCCCACAGAAAAGAATGAGGTAAAATGTTCAAAGATGATGTAGAAAACATTTTCCTGTGTGTTATTCACATTAAACTGAAAGATTATACAATATTTACTATGCTGCTAGTAATTTTAATGTGAATAAATATCACAATTAGACAAATTAAGTCCCACTGGGTGCATATGCACTAAATATTAGTATGTTTAATTGCATTCAAATATACAACCATTATACATGGCATGCCTCTTTTAAACCATTAAAATGTCTGGCTAAAGCATGTGTTGTCCACTGATGCTTTGTATACAGCCAGTGCTAGTGATAGGTAATGAGTGAACACTGGCAAATTATGATTATCTGAATTTTATAACAAAAATAAAGTCTCTGACATCATATATAAGTTGAGAAAAATAACTTTAAAAACAGACATATATGAGAAAAAAAGAACAATGTCCAAGTACATAAAACATCTATGATCTGGCATAACTGATATCAGATACGTTCAGTTTTATCCTTCCATGGCTATAGAGCTCAACAGAGACTCAAGGGTTCTTGTTATAGTAAAGTCACAGAACACATTGTAGACAGCGTTGCTGGAAACTTGGTGTCCTACTTTTTATCTACTGACAGTTCCACTGAAGGATGACAGCATGCTTTCATGTCTTTTCTTCCAATAGGAAGACCCACCTGTATCTGTGCCCTAGGCTTTACTGGGCCCAACTGTGGCAGGACAGTCTGCGAAGATTCTTGTCACAATGGAGGGAGCTGTGTCGTGACTGCTGGGAACCAGCCTTACTGCCACTGCCAATCAGACTACACTGGAGACAGGTGCCAGTACTGTAAGTAAGAGTATCCTCTTTCAGCTTGCCAGCTGCAAGCTTTATTTTTTTATTTTTTTGTTTGTTTGTTTGTTTTTCGAGACAGGGTCTCTCTGTGTAGCCTTGGCTGTCCTGGACTCACTTTGTAGACCAGGCTGGCCTCGAACTCACAGCGATCCACCAGCCTCTGCCTCCCAAGTGTGGGATTAAAGGAGTGCGCCACCACGCCCAGCACCAGCTGCAAGCTTTGATGTTCGCGTGTGTCTTTCCTCTCTCCATTTTAGCCACGCCTCTTCTTTTCAGGTCCGTTATCCTGTGACTTAAGCTCAAATAAGTTTTACATTGTTTTCTATCCTTTCCTAAAAGATTGTATCTGTTTTCTATCCCAGCTTAAATTTAAAGTCTCATTATTATAATTGTCTCTATATACATCCTTATCCCCTTTACTTCCTTCTCCTGCCAACCGGTGGAGATCATTCACTTCCCACTCCCAACTCTCTTAAGTAACACAAGGGACTGCAACTAGAGAAAGCCCAGAGGTCCTCCAGCTACACTCATCCTCAGCGGCCCGGATACAGAACCAGAACTACTTTCTCCAGCTACGTAGATGTTTTTGTATCTAGCAGGGTTTTTCTGGAAAAGACAAACACAAAACATCTCACACCAGTATCCGTTAGTTCCCGACTTCATTTCCCTGTTCTCGCCTTCTATTGCCGTATCTTTTATGTAGGGCAGCATCGTTTAGAACTGTTTTTATTGCCATTTTCCTCTGTATCTATTTCTCCATTGACTTCTGCCAAGATTTTGCCTTTGCTGCAATGTACAAAGAGCCCTTATGAGTCTCAAGTTGATGATTCTTGCTATTTCTAGTGGTCAAATCGCAACCCCTGGTTTACATTAGCTTCATCAACGTATTGATTTTTGTTCCTGAAGGTATTTTCTTCACTAATTTTTATAGTAGTCTCTCTGGTTTCCATTTGTATTTTTTAAATTTTATTTATTTATTCATTGTATATCCTGATAGCAGTTCCCTCCCTCCCACCCAGTCCCATCCTCCCACTCTCTTCCTCCTCTCTCCTTTCCCCTTCCTCTCCAAAAAGAAGAGCCCACCCCCTACAAGCCTGCAAGTACATCAAGCCACATTGGGACTCAATGCATCCTCTTCTACTGAGACCAGGCAGACAAGGCATCATAATTAGGGGAAAATGATCCAAAAGCTGGCAACTGAATCCATGCCAGAGACAACCCTGCTCTATTTGCTTGGGTACCAACATGAAGACCAAGCTACTCATCAGTTACATATATGTAGGGGGCCTAAGTCTGGACCATCCGTAGGGTTTTTATAGCAACTAAATGATAACTCTAAATCTATTTCAGCAGATGAATCTATACTTTCAGTTTCCAATCCTATTTTCAAATTTTTTTTTGTGTGACAGCTAATCTTATCTCTCAATTATCCTGACTTTTTTCACTTTGAATTCTCACCTTATTTTTAATGAGGAATACTTATTATTCAGTCCAAAATCTTGAAGTCTTTGATGGCTCCTCAGAGTCTTTCAGTTCCTAACTTCACCTTTCAAACACACCCAGAAGTGCAAGAGTGATGGGTCCATGGTTAAGAACACTGGCTGTCCATAGGACCCAGGTTCAACTCCCAACACCCACATGGCAATTAACAACGGTCTCTAACTCCTGTTCCAGGGGATCTGACACCCTCCCACAGATACACCAATGATGCAGAGAAAAAAAAATAAATCATTAAAAAAAATAAAACTCACCCAAGATATCAGCCTTGTTCCTTTTGACTCTATTCTCAATCATCCAAGCTTCCAAGACATGTTTGTGTAATTTATTACTAACTGATACCTTTACTTCCTCCTTTTGCCACTAGTGTATACTATCAAATGACAGTCACATTTCTGTTTCAGGTAAAATAACATTTATTTCTATTTTAAGCACAGTCATTGAAACATTTTTTATATCCATGTACTGAGATCATTATGTTGATCTTGTTCGTTCTCTTTGCTCAACAATGGACTAGGTATTCTTTTCTTTATTTTTTTTTTAAATCACCGTTTAAAGAAGATAGCACCAGTGGACGAAAAGAGTCTTTTTTGATGGCAACCAAGTATAAATTATTAGAGCCAAAATCTGAACCAATCAACTTTTAGAATGCAGTCCTTAAATTTACTTAATATGCATGAAATCCTACCCCACATCGCTGGTCAGTGAAGGAAGCACAGGGTACAGTATGCAGCCATGCTATGTGCTCTAGATTACTTGACAATGCAGCAATAATTGTCCTGTCCTGGCATCACATTGGAACCACATCTGCTGCCTCAAGAAAACGGTCAATTTTCAGTCTCCACTTCCTTTTTTAAAAGTTTATTTTTTTCTCATAAGAGGACAAGCTCTTCTTGACAATATATAGACAACACTACACTATTGCCTATTACCCCTTTTACTGAATTCCATGTGTCCCAGCACAGTTTCACATGAAAATACAATCCAGTTACACTAATGTGCTTTTGTTCCATATCCTCATGCCCTCACCTCTTTGAATCAGCACGGCAGAGGATGTTCACATAATAGCTTTCTATTACTGCATTAAGTCCTCCTTGATTTTGTGCTCAATCATTCTAACAAACTCTAATAATGTCTAGGAAATGACAGGCAATTCCAGTTACTGTCCCACAAGGTGTTCATTTTATAACCTCTCCTTTATTCTAGTGAGGCCATGGTCATGGTTATCTCTCATATAAATCTAACTTCTGTGTTATTTTGTTTATCGTATATTCCTCAGATCTGAGACTTCTTTGAAATTCTACCTTGGACAATAGCTGATGAACAAACTGATAAATAATAATTTCATAAATAATATCTCTAAATGAAGGCAGCCTCAAAAAAGAGAATTAAAAGACAATAAATATATTGTATTAAAAGTATCCGGGCTATTTGTGTATAATCCAAAGCGTGTGCATTTGTGTGTGTGTGTGTGTGTGTGTGTGTGTGTGTGTTGTTATTCTTGTTGTTTTGTTTTATTTTAAAGGGTCTTGTATATTTCTAACTGGCCCCAAGCTCGTGTGTGTGTGTGTGTGTGTGTGTGTGTGTGTGTGTGTGTGTGTGTGTACATATATACATGACCTTGAAGTTGTTAACCTTAATCCTCTATCCTATCTTTAGACTCTGTGGACAAACATGTCCCAAAACGCTCCATTTGGCTTCCTTTTTTAAAAATCCCTTGGTTCGTTAGCCTGTAGGAAATTGATGCATTATACTCTATCAATTATATTTCTTTATTTTTAAATTGAATAATCTGCATTCTTGATTCTCTTTGAATTGTCGTAAAAAGCTATGCAGCTATCATTATATAAATTTATGTTCTTGCAAAGAACAAATTCTTGCATCTTAATTGACAACTTAATAGAATCACAGTGTGTGGCAGCACACTGCTTTTACCAGGCTGTACTTCCATCACTATTAGTAGTCAGAGTGCTTCCCGCTTTTTACTGCAAAGCACTTATTTAAATTAACCAATTAATCCTTAGACAGAGGTTAAATAAGTTGCCCAAGGTCCTGAAGTAGTCAGAATTGTACATGAGGAGTTGTTGATCAAGATGTCACCAAACATCCAGCAGAACATTGATACTGGTCTTGGGCTTTGCCTTTCAAATGACAAATCTAACATCTGATGAAGTGTAATAAATTCAGAATCCATCAATTTAAGTCAGCAAAGTTCAGTGGGCCCAGTGTTCTGTCAAAAGTATGCCTGGCATATGCAACAAGGCCCCCACACACCAGTTAATGAAGGAATGACAGAATAATTCATCGTGGCACCTAATGACAGGTTATTAGTGGGAGGGAAAATATCAGTTCTTAGTTGTGCTGAGTTAAAACATCTCACAACATTCAGTATCAAGGATAGAATCCAGAGGTCTGAATGCAAAATAATTTTAACGGTATCAATCTCTGGAGAAAAGAGAGATAAAAAGAAGCTAAGCTAAATTTTAATATTCTTTAAGCTGTTTGCTGAAGGACATAATGGAGCTGCATTTTCATACGGGGTCAACGTCAAGATTCCTACTATTAATCAAAGCAAATAAGCATAGCCTCGTATATTTAAATAGAGGTGTCACTTGTGAAATCAACAATACCTTAGGTTATTTTTAGTTAAAGGATAGTATCACTAAAGCAATGCAGCCCATTAAGCCAGTTTACTCTGTTTGACACTGGAGGAACACCTGCATGGCTCCTTCCTACAAGTTGTCAGGGCAGACAAGAAGAAATGTGTCTCTGAGACTAAACAATGTCCCAGCTGTTAAACGCAAAATTTTAAAAACAAAAGAAGTTTTATTTAGATTTCAGAGTTGGTAGACCCAAGATTAATGCAATGATATAATGTTATTGTTATTAGAATTATAGTCTTAAAACAAATTTTGAAAAATGTATGAGCTGTGGGCATGAGACAATTGTGCTGGTGATGTAACCAGATTATTTTACTGCTTGTCTTCAGAGAAGCTTTATGCTGTAGTCAGCTGATAAGTTCACAGTTTGGTTTTGTGGGAACAGTATGTCAAATATTTCCTATTCTCAGTTTACAATCTGTTGTGGTGTTTAGAAAAGGAAATAAGTCGCAGTAAAAATAATTTAATGGGACACAGGGATGAGTTATCCTTGTTCACAGAAAGCGCTTAGGATTCATTTGTAAAGGTGTGATTTCTTCATGGAAGTGGTACCTGTGGGTGACCTGAAGAGAAGAAGGCAGTCAGATGTGAGGGACCATGAGGAATAGCGTATGAAGAAGAGCAAAGGGGAAGTCCTGGGGAGGACTGCAGGGAACTGACACTGGCATAGTCTTTATCCCAGTGATCACACTCAGACATGGCAAGGCATTAAAACACGTGGAATTGTAACCAATGTCCACACTGCCTTTGGGGTGAATTTTATTGGTGTGTTTTCCAAGTCTCCAAAATTAGGTTAAAGCATTTTCTCTTAGTCCTTGTTAGAGACGGTAAAGTTGAAATTCCAGGCTTATCTTTTTACAGCATCCTACCACTTGACACACTGTCCACCAGGGACATATTGTGATCTGGTCTTCCATGTCTCTACTTCATTAAAAAAAAGAAAGAAAATTTAAATTTGAGTTAGTAAGCTGACAGAAAGCCTTTATAGAGACTTAAAATGACCAGGAAAATAAAATAATACTTTCAGTTGTTGCATCTTATTGCAGAGATGAACAGGAACGGAAGCCATAATTGTAACACTACTGCCACAGGAAGTAGAATGTCCTATAATCCCGAGTGGATTCCACGTCTGTCCCTTTTTGAGGTTCTTCAAAACAGTCCAAGTTTCAGTGGCCTAAATCGTAGAGAGCAATCTACCGAGAGTCTCTGAATTCTCTAAAGGTTTCATCCATCCAAGATTTTGGCTCAGTCTGCATTGCACAGCCATTTCTAGGTGTCCTCTTCTCTGAACATTGAGCCATGGCCATTGCTCCCACAGTAGCTCTCCTTCCAGCTGTTCAAACCTTTTGTTCTTCGCATGTGACCACTGTACTATCTGCTGGATGTCTAAGCTCCTGCTCTGTCTTCCTAACTTTTCTTTGTGCTGGGAACATGGTACTTCCCTCCTGTAGTTTTCTGCTATATTGTCACTATTCATGTTGACTTTTTGCATCACTAGGAGAGATGGCCTTGGGCTCTGTCATGTTCTACCACACCTGTTGGGGTAACAGTGCCTGAAACCTGGATGAGTGTGCACAGAGATAGGGCCTCTAACTTTTATGAATGTGCTCAAAGCTCGTCCATGGTTCATGTCTGAGTGTGCATGGGGCTGGTACCTCTAGCTTATATTAATATGCTAAGAGCTGGTTCCTGGAGCATCTGTGAGTATGCACACACAGCCGGTGCCCTCAACATTTGTGGGTGTGTACAGAGCTGGTGCTGGAAGTATCTGTGACTATGTATGGAATGACACCAAAGCTGAATGACACCAAAGCTAATATTCCTATGTCTAGCCTGCAGGGCCCAGTTTTTTTCTGTACTCTGGTAAGTTTCTCTTAAAGGCAGAGCAAGGTTTGGAAAAATTTTTCCATACTAGCTCATTATGATTCACATCCCACACACACTAGATGTTAAAGTTTTTATTTTGAATGTAAAATATTCTTAACATTGAGCAAGATTTAAATTAATGTCTGTAAATATTTCTTTATTTTAGCTAATCATAATAAAGAGTGGTGAGTGAAGGTTCAGCTAATGGAACTGTAGTATTGTGCTTTTATATTAGTTCATTTAAAAGATTCTCAGGGTTACAAGATTACAGATGAAGATGAATAATATTCAATAGTAAGACTAAAATTATGAAAAATATTTTTGGTACAAATTTGTTAATCAATTAAGAACATAAAGGGAAGGAGAAATGTATATATTTGCATGAAGTGATTTAATAGAACCATAGCTAACTATTTAAAAAGCACAGTAAGTCATATATGAGTTAAGCCACATACTTTGTTTATTAAAACTGATTTGTCCAGCTGGTATATATTAAAAACACATAGTTGGATGAATGTATAGCCTAGTTAGCAGAATGCTTGCCTAGCGTATGAAAGACATGTCTGTAGTTCCTCCTCCTGGAGAAGCAGCAGGAGGAACAACAATTTAAGGTCATCCTTAAGCATATAGCCAATTCTAGGCCAATCTTGGCTATGACACCCTGTCTCAAGCCAATAAAATCACATAGATTATCATTATTGCCTACACATTGGAAATACAAAGACTAATTTTCAGATTAAACTCTTTTTCACATGTCCTCATTTCTACTACAGAAAGAATTCTGCCCAAAAGTGGGCAAGCTTGGATGCAGGCACAGTTGATGGCCAAACTCTGCCAAGACATAGAAATATAAAGACTTTTAAAAGACAACTCCTACATAAGTTTTTGATCAATAGTAAACCAAAGAAAATATAAGTTTTATGTTAAAATGAGGTAAATACTACACTTTCAAATCATATATTAAAAGTCAGTAAACAGTCAGACTTAAAGTTATATCAGAGTGTTTAGAAGCTTACTAATATTTTTATAGATTTATAAGATATGACAGCATAATTGTTAGTTAACTATTGTGTCTGTGTGGGCATGTGTGTATGTACATATGTATGAATGTGTTTGTGTGGATGTGTGGTAGTTCACATGTATAAAGGCTAGATGCAAACCTCAAGAGCCATCCCCCTTTTTGCTCTTCCATCACCATTCATGCTTTGTTGTTGTTTTAGAGACAGTGTCTTCAACAGCCTGATTCTCACAGGGTAAGCAAGTCTGGATGTTGATTGTGTCCTAAAGACCACTTGACTTTTCTTCTCCAGTGCTGACTTCACACTGTACACACTCACATGGGTTCTAGGGATTAAAGGCAGCATTTTACCAACCAAGTTCTCTTTCTAGTCTTTTAAACAAATATTAACTCCATTTCATATATTTTGCATGTGTAAATTTACTAACATGTTTAAATAATTTCAAGAATCTGAATACAGATTCTTTTTTGATTGTTTCCAATTTTAATCTTTGGTGGTTTCACGTATAGTGAACTGTAATCCTTTTCCCTTCATCCCCTCTGTCGTCCACTGGAACCTTCTCAGAAAGTCCAGTTCCTACTTCATCATCTTCTTTTTGCATGTGATCCACTGGTTTAATTGGAGTTGCTTTCAGGAGGATAGCCAAGAGGTTGTTTAACAGAGCACTAGCAGATCATCAGTGGCTGTGCCTTTGGAAAATTCAGGCTTCTGAGAGTAGACGTTTGCTTCTCTGCTAGCTTCATCTGCTATTTGCGAGACTCACCTCACTAGCTCTTCACATGCTTCAACTATACTCATGGGAAAGGGCCGATCTTATAGTCTTCTGTAGTATTAACACCAGTACAGGTGTTAATGCAAGTTTCCAACATAAACAAGAATACGCTTGCTAGCCCCTATGTGCTAATTAAATGTGGACCTAGCCTCACTTGGATGAAGAGTGAATAAAATCAGCCACAGAAATATAAAACAGGCCATTCATTCTTCAGAGACACCCATCCTTCAGTGTCTCCCCTGTTTTTTAAAAGAAGCAATGATTCCAATCCATTTGGTGTTTGGAATTAAATAAACCATGTAGATTCATAAAGAATTATCTTCCAAAATGACTGGATATTTGAAAATAACACAGGAAATAAATCCTGTGAAGCATGTACATAGATTAAAAAAATATTTAATTTAGGCTTTTCTGGCAACAAGCACATTGTTTCAACACAATCGCATGATTCATGTTATTCTTATAAGTGCATTTACAGGTATGAGATCCTATAAATAAAATACACTAGTGCAGTAGTTCTCTACCTGTGGTTCCTGACCCCACTGGTGGTTAAACAATGATCAGACGGGGGCATATGTTAGATATTACACCTCACACTCTTCAGAATGGCGAAGAGCAACAGCACAAGCAACAGCTCATGCTGCCTAGGTTGTGGAACAAGGGGAACACTCCTACATTGCTGGTGGGAGTGAAAACTTACATAGTCACTTTGAAAACCAATATGGTGGTTTTTCAGAATCTTGTGAATAGATCTACCTCAAGAACCAGCTATACCATGTCTGTGCATATAAACAAAGGATGCTCCACCACACAACAAGGACACTTACTTGCTCAACTTTGTGTATAGCAGCATTTAAAAAAATAATAGCCAAGAATTGAAACCAACTTAGATCTCCCTCAATTGAAGAATGGATAAAGAAAATGTGACACATTTATACAATGAAGCATTACTAAACTCTTAAAAATAATGAAACTACAAAATTTTGTGGCAAATGGGTCAAACTAGAAAAGACCATCCTGAGTGAGGTGACCCAGATCTAGAATGACAAACATGGTATGTGCTAACTTATAAGTGGGTATTTAGGTCTGTGGCTACAATCCGAAGATCTAAAAAAGCTGTATAACAAGGAAGGCTCAAGAAGAAAATCAGGAATATTACTGAGGCAGAGATAGAAGAGATGTATGGGGGGGGGTGATGGAGGGATGTTGGATTTTGTCACCAGCCTTTACAGTCTAATGAGATGCTCAAGTGGTTTTGTTCTTTCAGTTAATTTATGAAGTGGATTGCATTTAGTGAGTTTTTTTTTATGCTGAACCTTCTTTGCATCTCTGGGATGAAGCCTACTTGATCATGGTGGATGATCTTTTTAAATGTGTTTTAGGATTTGGGGTGCATTTAAGTGAATATTTTTACATTTATGTTCATGAGGTAAATTGGTCTTTCTTTGTTTAGTCTTTATGTAATTTGAGTATCACGGTAATTGTGTCCTCATAAAATGAATTAAGCAATGATCATTCTATTTTGTGGAATAATTTGAGGAGTTTTAGCATTAATCCTATTTGAAAGTCTTGTAGAAATCTGTCCTAAAACTGTCTGTCCCTTGGCTTTTTTTTTTAATTACTCATCTGATTCTGATTTAACTTTGTAAATCAGTATCTATTTAGAAAATTATCCATTTCTTTTAGATTTTGAAATTTGGGGAGTACATGTTTCAAAAAGGTGCCCTTATGATTCTCTGGATTCCTCGGTGTTCTTTTGTTCTCTCCTTTTTAAATCTTATCCATGTAGATATCCTCTCCTTGTCCTTTAGCTAACCTGGATAAGGCTTTTTCCTATCCTGTTGATTTTCTCAGGGGACCAACTCTTTAATTATTTGTTCTGTTCTCTTTTTCATTTCAGCCTTCTATTTGGTTATTTCTTGTCATCTACTCTTCTCTGGGTTGCTTACTTCCTTTTGCTCTAGTGCTTTCAGGGTATTGTTATCTCTCTATCTATCTATCTATCTAAATCAAACACGATTTTTAATAATGCTACTGTATTTTATAATTACCAAACAAGATATATCTCAATTTTTTCATTCATTTATTCTTTTAATAATGTTACAGTCTGATCACTGCCCATTCTCTCCCCTCATCCTAGGTCCACCCTCGCAACCCCTTCCTTCATTTCCTTCTCCCTTTCTACTCAGAGAAGAGGTCCCTTCCACCATGATCACCAACCTACCCCCAGCACATCAAGTCAGAGCAGGACTAAGAGCATCATTTCCCACTGAGACCAGACAAGGCAGCTCAGCTATGAGAAAGAGATCTAAGGGCAGGCAACAGAGCCCCTTCTCCAATTGTTATGGAACCCACATGAAAAACAGTGACACAACTACGGTATATGTAGGGGATTTAGGTCTGGCCAGTGCACTTTGGTTGATGATTCAGTCTCTGTGAGCCTCCATGGGCCCAGGTTAGTTGACTCTGTAGATCTTCTTGAGGTGCCCTAGACCCTTCCAGGTGCTTCACTTTGTCCCTCTACTCATCCACAAGACACCCCTAGTTCTGCCTATTGTTTGGCTGTGAGTTGTTAGCCTAGTTGGCAAAGTGAACTAAAATCTCCCTTAAAGCCAATTGCAGCTTTCTTGCTTTTAGGCTAAGAACAGTTTTTAGTGGATTATAATATATACATAAAATCTAAAAACCACAAGAATACAATTTAATGAATTTGCATCTTGTATATACACTTTTCCTATAGGTCCTTGACTAACCCTTAAAATTCTGTTTATATATTTATTAATTTCACCCCCCACTTTCCAAATTCTATTTAATCACTGAATATCATGGGAATGATTGGGGTCTTATTCTGTACTGATAAGTTGAAAGAGTCAGTGGCAGGAGTAGTCGCTGGAATTCATAACATTTAAGTCCTATGTGTGGTTGTAATGATGTATACACCACAGCAGTCTGTATGCCTAATAGGATGTTCTTGCAAAGATGCCTAGAAGACTGCAGAAATTATGCCAGCCAAGGAAACTAATGTACTTATGTTTCCTCCTAACCAAGTTTTCTATGTGGTAACTGCTAACCAGGTTTTTGGTGACTATGTTTGTAAAAACTGTCTGATGCCAGTGTTCAGGAATTCTTCACTGACTGGAGATTATTGCAGGTAGTTGTAATAGACTTTGGTATGATTCCCACCCCCACCATAAAGCACAAATAGATCAAGTGCTGTATGCAATGCATTGCCACAAACTACACCACAGCGTGTAGCTGCCAGGACTCATTTAGTGTTTGGAGTTCCAAGCCTCTAACAGCTTAAAACTTCTACTCTTTTACATTTAGCCCAAACTCATATTGATGGGCTTAAATAATGAATCTGAATGAGAATATTAAGTATAACACAACAGCAAGAGTAAGTAGACTTAAAACAAGCTTTCATTAATATGAAATAAACCTGTCAATAGTTTACCTTCTGCATAATTTAGTAAAGGACTAGGCAAAAATATAAACATGAAAATTACAAATGATATTTTAATTTTCCTTACCCATCATCATTGCCATTTAGTGGGTTACAATTTTTAAGTTATGATTTATCTTTTAATCTCCTTTAACATTACTTAACAGCTTAAATAGCGTAAAGAAAATTACTGCCCCTAAATACAAACCCTGGAGTAAAATTTAATTTATTATTTAGCCTTCTTTGCACCAGGAATTTGGATATTTTAAATTTGGAAAATTGCATTACACTCATATATAAACACATGTAGAGCTGTCTTCTTTTCAAGTCACTGAAGCATAATAATTCTAAACGTATATTAATAGTTTAATGTTGACGTATCCCTTTGTTGAAGTATGGATGTAAGAGGGAATATTAGGAGACTAGAAATCTGTCTGCAATGTTTGATAAACGTGAACCTTTGAAACAGAAGCTTAGGTTAGAGGGGAAGGTTTCACCCTGGTGGTTGGGTTATTTAGTACTCACATAGGAGAGCTGAGGAAGATGAGATTACTCTATCACTTTCTACCTATGAAGCATCAACAAAATTCCAACTCATCTTTCCTTTGGTTTTCTATCTGCTCACTAAACATTCTATCACTTTAAGAATATACAGAGAAGTGAAGGGCTACAGTGACTGGCATCTAAGAAATATCTCAAGCATTACTACTCATGGACTCGCACTGCTCATTAGAAGTACAGCTAAGGAATCTTAAGGTTTGTAAGTCAGAAAAAAAAAAAAAAAGAAAGAGCATATCCTCCAATATCGTATTCATATAACACTCATCTTCCTAGCAGGATGAAATGGAGTGTAGCTTAGAAACAGAGATGAGAAGCAAAATCAAGATAGTATCAGAGAAGTCTCTTTTGTATATTACAAAAGCTGATTTTAAAATTTATTTTTACCTACTGTGTGACCATTTCCATATTAAGCAAAATAGCATCATTTATAGGACTTTAAAACATCTCAAAGCATTATTTAAATATTTGGTTGTTCCTTCTTCCTAGATGTATGCCACCACTATTGTGTGAATTCAGAATCATGTACCATTGGAAATGATGGAAGTGTTGAATGTGTCTGCCCAACACGCTATGAAGGACCAAAATGTGAGATTGACAAATGTATACGGTGCCATGGGGGCCACTGTATTATAAATAAAGAAAATGAAGATATAGTTTGCAAGTAAGTAGACATCTGACTTGATTTATAAAGCATCAGAATCCCAAAGACAAATGGTTCAGAAATAAACTATGAAGTTAATATCATTTTTATTCTAAAATCCTACATGTCCAACAGTTTATTTTTTAAGGTGAGTGATGAAGTTCAGTAAGCTCACTCTTCAACACCTATGCCTGTTCTGAAGTACATGAACATCGATGATATTATTAGATTACTTCAGGTATAAAATATACCCAAGAAGTAAGCAAAGGCAGAAATATATTCAGAAACCTGTATTTGAACTAGTAATAGGAACCATGTTTGGCTACCAAGGGCTTAATTCACAGCAACAGAAGAGGAGGAAGAGGAGAAGGAGGAAGAATAGGAGAAGGACAAGGAGGAGGAGTAGGAGAAAGTGGTGGTTGTGGGAGACATGGAACAGACAAAAGCAAAAGGAAAAGGTGATAACTGGTACCTAGAGAATCTGAACATAGTGCCTCACAGGTCCAAGATCATCTGGGTATGCAAAGGACAGTGATATGGCTCAGCAGACAGGCCTAGGACCATATGTATTTTCACATTTTTATTTGTTTTAGGTTTTATTCGGTTTTAGATTTTTACTGGGTCATTCTATTTTGACATTCAAAACCTTGAAGACATAGTAGCTCACATAAAGAAGTGCTTCATTCAACAGGTAGGAGGACCACATAAATTTGTAAGACAACTGATCATATGAGTTCCATCCCCACACTCATGTGTGAGAAGGAAACAACCAACACCCAAACATTGTTTTCTGAACTCCATTCTCAGAGCCCCTTGAATGCTTAGAAGACAGATTTAAGCACAACACCCAAACATTGTTTTCTGAACTCCATTCTCAGAGCCCCTTGGATGATTAGAAGACAGATTTAAGCATGTGGAATGTTGAACATAGGCTTTTAGTTATTTCTAATTAAGAGTCGCAATGAATAGATTGAAATTTCTTGGTTGTTTTTTTTTCTGATTAACTGTCTTTTCTTTAGATATTATAATTTTAATTTATTAGCTTTAGTTCATCTTTTCTTTAAGAGGAGAAACATACATCTCCAATGGACATACACTCTAAGATTTTTCTTTTCCTACACTGACTTTGACAATTACTACCTACCATGAGTATATGAATGATGAGTTCTGGGAAGCAGATATGCCCTAGTTCTGTTTTTGTTGCTTTTTAAAATTTGTCTATAAGACTAAATAAATGGGAGCAGAACCAAGGAGCGAAGGCCAGTGCTATTCAGTTTGTATCATGAAGCAAGTTCTCCTCATGAGGTGAAAAGTCAGTCTTCATGCCAAAGTACTTGGAATAACCCTATAGAAGAAATATCCATAGAGGACTGGATTCTGTCACCTACTTTTCTTAGGAGTGTAATGAATGGGAGAAGAAGAGAGAACAGTGTGCTATAAAGCATCCCTGCCAGTGAGAGCTTTTAGGAGTTGTCAGATGAGTTATGGCACTCTGGCAAAAAAAAAAAGAAAGAAAGAAAGAAAAGGTACAATAAAATTTTATTACAGGCAATGTTGGCAAGTTATATTTATTTACTTATTTTTATTCATTCTCACTTTAGAATTTACTGTAAAAGTGCTTTGTACTATCTTTATGAATGCCATGTGCTAAACCTAGCAATCTGGATAAATTGAAAATATACTATTTTTAAGTAATTTAAAATGTGACTGATATTTCTTTAATAAGTACATAAAATCAAAATAAATGTTCACATGTATCTCCCCAAGTCTCATGTCCATAAAAAAAATTCAATAATTTTTAATCATGAGAGAACTTTACTTTGTGGATTGACCTGGAGGGTTTTTTTTTGTTTTGTTTTTTTAATAAAATAAGATATAATAAGGTAAAATATGGACCATCACATTTATCTTGAACAGTGCAAACCAATAGGAGGAAAAGAACCCCAAGAGAAGTCACAAGCAAAGACTCATTTGTTCATATACTCAGAAACCCCATAAGAGTACTAACCTGAAAGCTACAATGTAAATGCTGTAGACCTTGGTTCAGACCACGCAAGTCCTGGGCTTGTTGCATTTGTCTCTATGGGTTCATATGAGCCCTGCTCACTTGACTTAGAGGGCCTTGTTCTTCCGGCATCCTCTACCCCTTCTGGATCTTACACTATTTCTATTCCATTCTTCCACAGGGTTCTCTGAGCTCTGAGGGGAGAAGTTTGATGAAGATATCCCACTTAGAGCTGGGTGTTCCAAGGGCTCACTGTTTACATAATGTCTGGCTATGGTGTCTCTTTATTTGGCCCCATGTGCTGTAGGAGGAAGATAGGCACTGATCCATGAGTAAAGCAGAATACGATGAGGAGTCATCTTTTGTCACTAATTTTTAATTTATTTTTTACTTTATTTATTTATTTAGAGACATGAGTTCTCTGTGTAGCATTGGCTGTGTGGAAACTGCTCTAAATAACAAGCTAGCATTGAATTTGGAGAGATATCCCTGCCTCTGCCTCCAAAGCCACTAACACCCAGATTACTTTTTAAATGTTACTTACTTACTTACTTACTTACTTACTTACTTACTTAACTTACTCGTTCCTTTGATCAGTAGTAGTTTGTTTTAAACTAGGTATCTGGGCTAGTTTTCAGTTCTTTGTCACTTAAAAAGTAAAGGCTCGAATAGCATCTCATACCATGACCCTTAAGTCAAATTAGACATTGCTTGGTTACTACCACAGGCTTTGAACCACGGTTGTCATAGTATATTTTGCAGGCAGGACAACTTGTGTATGAAGAGTTTTGTGGCTTGGTCAGTGCTTCAGTTATCTTTTGGTTGCCTGCAGTGTACCTTCCTATAAAAATAAAATAAGCCACCAGCTCAACATCTTCATGTTTGATAAGATGTGTGGGTGTTATCTTCAGTAATGGGGCCTTGATGTCAATTTCTGTAGAGCAACCCCATTGCCTTTGCAACAGCCTGCATCCTTTGAGGATTTTCATGGGACCGTTTTGGACAACAACTCAATTACTTGTAACCTAGTTGGAGTTCTGGGAGCTTTGTTTGGTGATAAGAGATGGCCAGTTGGCACCCTGTCTCCCTCATTATTTGGAAAATTCATTAAGATCACTTTCATATATTTTTTAGTCCACTGCACTGAGTTGCACTCCTCATGTCCTCTGATCCTCCTCACAACAGACTACAAAATAGTTTTGATAAGTCTTTCCACTTACACCAAGAATTGAGGCTATAAACTGAGTCACCTGCCCACTTTATCCAGAGAGCGCATATATGCAATCGCTCACCTTGCTCCCATCATATAAAAAGCTTATGGAGGGAAGAGAGGAACAAATGTAGGAGTCCTCCCCTATATTACCCATAAAAGGGGGGAAATAAACTTTTGCAAGCATGTACATAACTGGAAGAGGCTATTGCCATCTATGTTGGAATTCTATATTCCAAATGATTTTTCTAGAAATGTATATGAAGGAATAAGTGAAAATTGGTAACAGTCAATGCCCAGTCTAACTACATAAATAGATGTGTCTGGTAGTAATTTTTTATCAGATGGGCTATATGACACTTGATCACAGAAATGTGAATGCCTTTGGTATTCTGAAACCTGCTATTTGATTTCTGATAACTTTCATCTTAGAATTGCAATGAAACATGAGTTGATGTCAGAACCTGTTTTGTAGGTGAAACACAAATTCTAAATCAAAATTACAAAAGAATAAAAGAGTTATTTTTTCACATTAGTAGAAAAATTCAAATAAACATGTACAGTTGAAATTTTGATATGTAGCCTATCAACTGTATACAGACTCCATTATTGAAATGAGCATTAATACATATTATCACTACATATTGTCTTTCTCTTGGAGATTTGAATAAATATTATTGAAGATAAATTTGTACCTTATGTTGAACAGCATGGAGAGGATGCCTTTGATATCAATTTTCCTAAGAATTCTTTGTATTTACTAGGTAACTTGTAAGTAACATTTTGGAAGTTATTAAACTATAGTCCATGAATTTGTTTGCATTATTTGTGCTTATATATAAGATAACATATAGTAAAAATGCAACTTGTTCTTTATAAGGCATTAAGTTGTATTTATTTCACATATAAAAATATTTATAAATGTCTATCTTCAAATTCAAATAAAACATTAATGGGGAAAACACAAAAGTTATTATAGCTGTTGAAACCAGGAATTTAAAAAATTAATTTGCATTGTTTACTCTTTTAAATAATATTTTAATAAGTATTTATCATTTCATGTAAAATTATTCAATGTATAGTGAGCTAATTTTCCTTGTTGGTATTATTCTTTTACTAGAATAGGAACCTATAATGTTTTCTGTCTTGATTTTCAATAAAGATTGACAAGAAGAAAAACAAGTGCCCTTAACACTTAACATTTTAGAAAACAGCATTTTTTGACTATGTATTTGGCTCACTTTGCATGTGTATTATAGAGACAATGTCCATATCAGCTGTACAGTGTGTAATGTTCTCTATTATGTGAGAAATGTTAGACCACCTTCATCTATCGATGATTGTATCTGAGTTTATACAGCCCCATTTTACAACTTACAAAGATAATCCACCACCTCTATTGATATTTAAAAGAAAAGCTATTTTGAAATATTTGCTCTTTAGAACAGTCTTCAAATTCTAACATTGACCAAAATCATATATAGCTAGTACAATTCCAGCAGCCATACAACTTACAGGAAGGAACACAGGTGGGTATATACATAATAAAGCAACTGTGAACACCAGGGCTGCTAGCCTATCATTTTCAGCCATCTTAATGTCATTAGGAAATACTCTAAAAGGGACGTTCTGCAATAGTTTTTACATTAAGGAATATAAAATGACCAGTTAATGACACTGCATCCTGACTTTATTAACAAGGTATTGTCTAGAGTTTGGAAGGGGCGTTCTGCAAAAGTCATTCCTCATGGGAAGTTAAGAATGGTCACTTGTACTGCAACCTGCCTTCATTATCATGGTCATGTCTGAACTTATGAAACAACCGATTTTGTTAGCAGTTGATGACAAACACCAACATAGAATTACAGTCTGCTTTAAGATAGCATGTATACAGCTTTCTCACACCTCTTCATGAAAGACATCAGATTGTCTCACCAGAATATAGTGAACATAGATATACTTTTTCTCCATTTTCTCAGGGGTATTCCATGATACAGCTGTTTGTTAAAAACATAAAACAGTATTTTTAATACCATTCTCCCTGAAGCATATAGTGTTTATTCTCATCCCAGACTATAATTAGCCTCTGAGGTGTGATTCTCAATGCCCATCACATTGGTCCCATATTACTCCTGTGCTATTAGATTTTCACTGATTAGCTCCATTTTGACAATAAAAATGTATCTGTAAGTTCTGCACTTAACAAGTTAATATATGAGGACTTAACATGAAATTTTAGGTCAATCTGGCCTACAGAGTAACACCCTGACTCAAAAGAAAACAACATTTGACATTGAGCTTAATTAATATGTATTTAACATTTGTACTAACTTATTTCCAATTACTTTTACTTGTATGCATGTATGCACAGGTGTGAGATATAATCATGCCAAGGTATTCAAACGGAGGCCAAAGGACCATTTTTGAGAGGTGTTGGTCATCTGCTTGGGTCATCATCATTCCTTTATATTCTGAACCATCTTTCCAAACCTAAGACCACAAGGCCACATGACATTTCCCAACTCTGCAGAAGTAGAGCCAAGCCTATCCCTGAGTATCACTGCATACAACAACATAAATCACATACAACTATAAAAATATTTATCTTCGTAATATGAATATGGATATTTACATAAAACAATTGCAATCCTAACATTTCTCATTAGCAAATAGTACAGTGAGAATAGAGTGTTGTGGTACTTCTGTAGTTTGGCTTATAACTCCCACTGCTGTTACCAAGTTCTAGTTAGCTGAAAAGGAAAGTCATAATATCCTCCTAACATATAAGGGACAATGGTCTTCTCTAAACATACATCTAGCTGCTTTTTATCAAGCTAAGGGGTTGAAAAGCATCAGAGTGCCTAAATAACCTGTTATTGTTTTAATAAATAAAAGTTTGCCTTTAGTAGTCTGACTTCCAGAAATCCTTCAGTTTAGGCAGATAGTAGAGTATTCTCAGATGATACACATTCTAGTTTGCAAGTATTCCCTGTCAGCCTTCAACAGCAATAGTTCAGGTAACAATGTTTCTGTTTCTTCCTACTTTGCTGCAGCTGCACTAATGGGAAGCTTGCCTCTAGCTGTCAGTTATGTGATGGATACTGTTACAATGGTGGCACCTGCCAACTGGACCCGGAGACTAGTGTACCTGTGTGCATGTGAGTATCTATTAATGTGGGTAATTTAAGACAGGACAGCATGTAGGTAGAATCTCTATCCTAATGTTTTCCTTCCTTGGGGCAATACCTTTAAAGTGAGTGTGTCATGCCCATCTCTGGTCAATTGTCCCTCATTGGCTCATGTGCTACATAATTCCTTTCTTATCTCAGCTTGTTACTGATCTCATGAGGAATACATCATGCAGTTCTTAGCATCACATCATTTCAGACATTCACACTTATTTCAACTTAGAAATGATGGGAAAACTGCTATGGTTTTTATTGACTTTATTAAGTTTTGTTAAACATAAAGATCGTGTGTGTGTGTGTGTGTGTGTGTGTGTGTGTGTGTGTGTGTGTGTGTGTGTGTGTGTATGTGTGTGTGAATTCCTCAGTACTTGGAACTATTCTTTTCAAAAAAACCTGGACAATGTTTTCAAATATATACTGTTAGATGTCTTTAGCGGGTTTATAGTATGTCATGATATAAACCAATTAAACTCTTGGTGCTTTCAGATAACAATATGTGCAGCTGGGTTGCTAAACACCCAGAGAAAGAAAAGATTCTTTGTTCCTAGAAAATCTGAAATTTAACATTGTCCTCTTCTTAGCTTGCTGATTTTCTACAGCAGACCACCTAAAGCCATTTCACTGATATGTTTAATGTATTGAGTTTTGTTTTAATTGTATAAGGGGATGAGACCCCCAAATCAGTCCTATCAGCATCCTGTTAGACAACTTGTTACAGGAACATGTGATCCATGTTTATGTGAGTGAGGCAAGCATTCCTGGGAAGATTTTATTTTATGTTAATATTGATGTATAACATAAATAAGCATATATGGCAAAAAGTCAGACGCTTTATTCAGTTGTATTTTACTAAAATTCTGCAGATGCTCTGTGGGGTTTAAAAGTCAGCGCTGTGACCAGAAAGAGAACCCTTGTGATCACTACTGTCAGAATGAGGGGATTTGCACTTTAACTGCGTTTAATGAGCCAAGATGCAAGTAGGTTTAACCTTCCACTTACTGCTGCGCTTCCTGTGACATCATTTTCAGGCCACAGTTCATTGGTTTAAATCATGAACATTCACATGCATTTCACAGTGTATACTTAATCTTGGGGCTCATCTCTGTCACATGTAATTAACCTATGCTTTGCTCACCGATAACTGTGTACACAGCAGACTGCTAGAGTGTGTAGAAATACAGCACGGGATGAAAAAGCTACTCATCCTGGTTTATAACAACCCATTTACTAGAACAGTAGACTTTAATCCAAGAAGAACAGTAGAAAATGGTTTAAAGCCTTTAAATACTATATTTGGAAGTGTGATTTTTTTTAGGTTGACTTTTCTATTTCAAAAGCTGATAGGATAATATACTATTTGTTTTCTAAATTTACATTGTAAACTGTATGACTTACTAACAAAATATACAGGTGCATGCCAAAACATTTCGAGAAATTTAATTTATTTAGAGTTTACATCATTCTTCACTCATTCAGTTTATGGTGTCTTGGGTATCCATGGAAAGTAAATTCCTATTTTCTCATTCCAGGGTCACCTTTGGACTTACCACAGTAGATGTTATTTTTGCCATGTGCACTTGAGTTTTAGGGATGGTTCTTATCTGGCGTCTTTCTTAATACTCAGTGTTAAAATCAGCAGCTTTGATGGGCACCTTGAAGTGCCCTTGCTGGCGGTGGTGTCAGCCTGCCTAATAAAACTGTAAAGCCCAGTCATGTTAAAATTCCAGTATTTCATTCCAGCTATTTTGTTATAATGAGCTGCCAGAGTTGCGAGGCAGAAGCTTGAAAAGAATAAACCTAGCTTTGATAAGGGTGGTCCATTTTAAACCAAAGAGGGATGTTCTGGAGATCAAGGACCCTACAATAGAAGATTTGGGGCTACTACAGGGAGAAGATGATGCTTGCTTTGGAGGTGCATGTGAAGGGAAGAACCGGCAAAACAGTGACTCATCAGAGTGACCGAGTTCAAAGAGCTCTGTAGCTAAAATATAATGAAAGACTTATTTTGGGTCATTTTTTATCATCCCTGTAATTTCTGCCTTGGTTTATTCTGCCAGTGTTCCACTACTTCTGGGCAAAGTCTGCACACCCTAGGAGCTCTGGTTTGCCTTTTCATCCTAAACACAAACATAGATGACTTTCTGTGCAAGGATTCCCTGTGTCACTAGAATAAGAAATTCAAGTGGCAGTAGCATCCCACAGTAATATTTAATTTTAGGCAGATAGCACCAGGGACCAATAATCAGAGTAACTGGTAAACTCAGCTGGAAAATCTGGTAACTACGGGAGTTCACGGACTGTCCTTTATATTTTTTTTATTAAGTTATTCTTGTTACATCTCAATGGTTATCCCATCCATTGTATCCTCCCATTTTCCCTCCCTCCCATGTTCTCCTTATTCCCCTCCCCTATGACGGTTCCTGTGGGGGATTTCCTCCCCCTGTATATGATCATAGGGTATCAAGTCTCTTCTTGGTAACCTGCTGTCCTTCCTCTGAGTGCCACCAGGTCTCCCCCTCCAGGGGTCTTGGTCAAATATGAGGCACCAGAGTACGTGTGACAGTCATACCCCACTCTCCACTCAACTGTGGAGAATGTCCTGTCCATTGGCTAGATCTGGGTAGGGGTTTGTAGTTTATGGCCATTGAGACTCTAGATGAGAGAAGCATGGGAGAATAGCAAAGTAGAAGGATCCAGAGGGTCCTAGAAACCTACAAGAAGAACATTATGATAGGCAGATTTGGGCCCAGGGGTCCCGCTCAAACTTTCCTTTATTTTTACATAGCCATATCTCTGTGTCTATTTGTGCTTACGGAATTTGTGATTGTAGTTGGATTTTTCTATCCTTTTATTTATTTCTGTTCTATTTCTTTAGTAAGCAGAAGAAATCATTATAATTAATATGATGCACACCTCAAACTGTTAAGTCGTAAAGGAAGTATAGAAAAATAGTATTTCCATTTGCCCAATAACTCATTAAACAAATATAAATGACCAATGAGTAAGACATTTGTCAATTTAGATACTTTAGTAGCCATCAAACTTGACTCAAGTATTTTCTGTAATCGCCATGTTTTATGTCCACTCTTGTGCTACTGTCTAACTACCATCCCCTGTTCAGGATGACACACTGTGATCATTCAAGTCTGATCATTTGTGCCCTATTATGGCTCTCTATGCTATATTGCTTCATATGTACATTAACCAGCAAAATATATAATGGTGAAGAACTTAAAATTAATTTTGAAGGGATGATTAGCTTTTAAGAAAAAGCAATTTATTAATTATTAACAATTAAAAAATACCATGACTAAAGTTCCATTTGAAAACAGCTGAATAAGGATTTATTAACAATTCCAAGTGAGTGAATCAAAGGCCTTTTAGGTATTAGTAATATTTTGAAACAAAAATTATAGGAGTTTTAGAAGTGATGAGTAACTGAAATTTGAGGAAAAAGTAGCAAGTTCAAAGTAGAATTGATGTGGAAGCGACAATACAGGTTATTGAGGGCAAGGTACCACTGGGCAGGGATGCTGAAGACACTATATGAGGGGTGTTTGCTGCTGTTAAGATGAATTGTGAAGAAATGCAAATGGAAAAAGTTTATCCAGGAGTAGTTTCTTGTGATATGAAGTAGTTTCAGTTCCAGAAAGATGTGTAGTATGTGTGTCTCCCTGTACTGGACAAGGCATCTGTTGAGAGAGGTGTTTGAAGCCCCTATACAGACAGAATCCACAAAAGGCTGGGAACTTTAGGATGAAACAGTAACGAGCAGCAGAGATTTCCTCCTAGTTGTTTAGTTAGAAGTTCAATGAAGGGAAAAAAAAGTAACAATAGAAAAACATAATTTTACAATGAGAAATACTTACCCATTAAGAATGTTGTTCTTTTCTGAACCGCTTCTGGGGGAAGCCTCTCAGAGGGCAACTCTTATAGTCAGAACAGAGTATCTTTAATAATGTCTGGGGTTGGCTCTTTTCCTTGGGGTGGGTCTTGAGCTGGGCCAGGCTTTGGTTGGAAATTCCCTCAATCTCTGCCCTATCTGTTCTACCTTTATCCCTGCAGGTCTTGTAAGTAGGGTAAATCTTGGATCAAAGCTTTGTAGGTGGATTGGTGTTCTCCTCTCTCCGTTAGGAGTCTTGTCTAGTTAGAGGGTGTCCTCTTTACTCTCCACGGCCCCTGCTGCTAGAAGTCTCAGCTGTAGTCCTCCTCATATCCTCCCGGAGGCTTATTCTGACTGAGGCGTCCAGTTTTTCCCAGAGATGCCCCCACCCAGAGTTTCTCTTTTCCCTGCAGTCCTTTTGTCCTCTGACTCCAACGCTCCTCAGGTCTGATCTGCACTGTTATTTCTCTCTACACTCCATCTCCTACCTTGTTCCTTCTTTTCAACCACTACCTCTGTCTATTATATTTCCCCTTAAGAGCGAGGTGTAAGCATCCTCCTTTGAGTCCTCACTGCTCCTTATATTCTGTGGGACGGTGCATTGTAGTATGTTTGTCCTGTACTAAGTAGCTAAAATCTGCTTACAAGTGAGCAAGTTCCATGTATGTCTTTCTGGGTTTGGGTTAAATTCAGCATGATCTTTTCTGAAATTTTCATGATTTCCTTATTTTTAGTGGCAGAGTAGTATTCCATTGTGTAAAATACTACCGCAGTTTCTTTATCCATTCTTCACTTGAGCGATATCTAGGTTGTTTCCAGATTCCAGCTATTACAAATAAAGCTGCTATGAACATAGCTGAGCAAATTTCCTTGTTGTATGGTGAAGCATCTTTTGGTCATATGCCCAGGAGTGGTATAGCTGGGTCTTGAGTTAGAGCTAGTTGTCTGAGAAAGCACAGGATTGAATTAAAAAGTGGTTGTAGAAGTTTGCACTCCACCAGGAATGGAGAAGTGTTCCCCTTTCTCCATATCTTTGTCAGCACGTGATGTCACTTGAATTTTTGATCCTAGCCATTCTAACAGATGTAAGATGGAATCTCAGAATCATTTTGATTTGCATTTCCCTGATGAATAAAGAAGTTGAGCATTTCTTTAAGTGTTTCTTAGCCATTCAATATTTCTTTGTTGACAATTTTCTGTCTAGCTCTGTGCCCGATTTTTGTTTGTTGGTGTTTACTTTTTTGAGTTCTATATTTATTTTGGATATTAGCTCTTTGTTGAATGTAGGATTGGCGAAGACCTGTTCTCAATTTGTAGACTGCCTTTTCATTCTATTGACTGTATCCTTTGCCTTACAGAGTCTTTTCAGTTTCACAGGGTCTCAATTATTAATTGTTGATCTTAGAGCCTGAGCTGTTGGTATTCTGTTCACAATGTTATTTCCTGTGCTAATGAATTCAAGGCTTTCACTCTACTTTAACTTCTAATAGATTTAGTGTATCTGGATTTATGTTGTGGTCTTCTGCAAAGCACAGAGAGTCTTATGGAAAAGTGTGAGGAAGGATAAAAGGACCTAGATATGATAAGATCTCTACAAGAAGACCAACAGAGCCGGCTAACCAGGGTCCAAAGGGGCCTGTTGAGTGTGAAGCACCAACCGAGACTGGACTGGACCTAGGTTCTCTACATAGATGTAGCATATAGGCAGCTCACGCTTCATGTGGGTCCACTAGTAAGGGTAGTGGGGGCTGTCTCTGACATGGACATGCCTGATTTTTGATCACTTCCCTTTAATAGGACACTTCCCTTTCTAGGACACAGTGAAAGAGGACAAACTCAGTTCTAATGATACTTGATGAGCTGGGGTGGGTAGGTAGGGCAGATCCCCTCTTCTCAAGAATAGGGGTAGGGTAGGATGGAGGGAAAGTAGGGTGGGGTTGGGAAGAGAGGAGGGATGTAAAATGAATAAGTAAATAATTTTTAAAGAGAATGTCATTCTTATTTAAGCCCATTTTTAAGTGGGACAGTGGTAGAAAAAGGATACCAGGTGTGCTCATATGTTATTCATAGCTCCTGGGAAGGAAGTCCATGGTATATGAAAATAAACCCAAATCTTAGGTATCTTTAGCATATTTACAATTCCTATAGTTATAACATGTAACTAAATGTAAAACTTGCAATACAAAGCAATCCATCTAAGGACTATTCAGTTCTCACAGCATCTTATTTATTTATTTATTTTTTTGGAGGGTGGGTGGGGGTTGAGACAGTTTGTTTGTATAGCCTTGGCTGTTCTAGACTTTCTTTGTAGACCAGGCTGGCCCCAAACTCACAGAGATGCCTCTGCCTCTGCCTCTCAAGTGTTGGCATTAAAAGCATGCACCATCACACCCAGTTTCCTACAATGTCTTTTTTAGCAACCAAATCTTCTTATGTGTGGAGATGTTTAGAGAAGAGAATTTCGTTTTGATTCCTATTGGTAGTGATAAGTATCTTTAGTGAAAACCTGATGTGTACTAGTTCATCAAACACCTTTATAGGAAAAAAAAGCTGCCACAAGAGTCTCAAACTGGTGCTTTCTTTAGTTTCAGTGCCATATCATTTTTCCTTTCCTCAAGGAGAGAAAAACTTTCTGAATTGTATAGGAATAATACACACAGTTGGAAAGTCAATAAAGTATTCAGATCTTCTGAAGGTGACAGCTCAGTTTTTCTACCTAGAAATTTTATTGCTATATCCTTCAATTTAGGGAACATATTTGTTGGTTGAAAGCCTTCACTTTTGTCTCTAGATGGCCATTTTCATTTATTACTTGGCGTGCAATGAAAAGAAAATGGCAAAGAAAAACCAAAGGAATAAAATATTGTATATTTTTTACATTTACTTAGAGAAAGTTCTGTCAATTTTAAATTAGACAATTGAAAAATGTGAAAACTATATTTAAAATTTTTCATAATGTTATTTTGACAATATTATTAAGTACATCTTAAAATATTAATAAAAAGTATATTTAATTTTTCATGTATATCAGTGTTTTGTCTTCATGTATGTCTGTGCACCACATACATAGCCTGCTTCCACAAAGACCAAAAGATAGTGGTAGATCCCATGCAACTGGAGTTCAAGATGGTTGTGAGCCAACATGTAGATTCTGGCAATCACCTCTGGTCCTCTGGAAGAGCAGCTAGGATTCTTAACCATTGAGCTACCTACCCAGCCACATAAATGAAACATTATAGAACTCAATCACTAGTTGCCCATGCCTCCCTGAGTCTAAGAATTTCCCTTAGGATTAGGGTCACACTTTTATGAGATACAGGCTTTGTATGCTACATTAACCTCCTTTCATGTTATTATTTTATAGAAATACCCCCATTCTTTCAGTCATCCACTAGCTTGGCTCTCATCTGCTTCCTTTACTCCATGTGCCATTCCACATATGCATGACTTGTAGTCACAGACCCTGCAAAAACAGCTGCATGCTGCACTTCACTGTCTTTGTTCAAGTGGCTCAATAAAATAATTATAACTCAGCTTTTTTTTTTATCTAGTTCATGACCTGGGTTTATAAGAGCACATAACCATCTCAAACCAACATAGTTCAAAATAATATGCCAGATTATATCTAGATATATAAGTAGTCTACATATACTGAAGGATAGGAGATCGAAAAGTACCTTTGAATTTCTAATGCCTTATGAATGATACAATGCTACAATCTCTTTTGTCAATGCATCATTATGAGAAAGTTTCTGAGGATGATGATTAGAGGCCACCCTTGGTTATACAGCAGATCCAGCCAGCATAGACAGCACAATCCAAGGGTTTGAAGATACTCTGTAACGGAGTGCTTGCATAGCATATGAAAAGTCCAAGAATTTGATACCCAGGAATGCAAAAGAACACAAATGTATGGCACATACAAATATGTTAATACATGCATACACACACATATATATACATACATACATATATATATAACATGCATGTACATTCACAAAACAACTTTTAAAGAAAATATCTTTAAATGGTAATGATTGGTATATATTATTGAAATTTAGATATTGCTGATTTTTAAAAAATATTCTCTGTGTAATTTTATTCTCTTTCAAAAGTCTGAAGAAAAAAATCATAAAGGATATTTGAAGATTCTGGAAATAGAGAAGAAAAACACCTACGTCAAGTTATTTTATTGCTTCAGAAACCATATCTACTTAGATGCTCACTGACTTCAAAAATGCAATATGGAAATATGCCAGGATTATTCCCACACTATGGGTTATGGCTTCCTACCCAGGGCAAGAACTGCATTGTGAAGTTTTATGATATAGTTTCACATTTTAATCCATAGCTAACACTCTAATTTATTCTGTCTTTCTCTCTCTGTCTCTTTGTTTCTGTCTCTGTCTCTGTCTCTGTCTCTGTCTCTGTCTCTGTGTCTGTCTGTCTGTCTGTCTGTCTGTCTGTCTGTCTGTCTCTCTCTCTCTCTCTCTCTCTCTCTCTCTCTCTCTGTGTGTGTGTGTGTGTGTGTGTGTGTGTGTGTGTGTGATTTATCTCTCCAGTTTTTTTTAATCTAGGATAAATTTTTTTTAATTTATTTTATTAATTTATTCTTGTTACATCTCTATGGTTATCCCATCCCTTGTATCCTTCCATTCTCCCCTCCCTCCCATTTTCTCCTTATTCCCCTCCCCTATGACTGTTCCTCAGAGGGATTACCTCCCCCTGTATATGCTCATAGGGTATCAAGTCTCTTCTCGGTGACCTGCTGTCCTTCCTCTGAGTGCCACTAGGTCTCCCCCTCCAGGGGACATAGTCAAATGTGAGGCACCAGAGTACATGAGAAAGTCATATCCCTCTCTCCACTCAAGTGTGGAGACTGTCCTGTCCATGGGCTAGATTTATATAAGCATTTATGTTAGAGGAAACCATGGTTTTCCAAAAAGTTCTAGCCATGTATCTTGCCATTTCTGTTGTGTTCACAACTTCCATATCTGTTTGTTATGATCCACTCTTATTGTGGCTTTTGGACATGGAACATATTTCTGGGAAGTTGCACTTTTAATTCTGCCTGTATTCCATGGCACCTTTAAACTTGTGTGTCTTAGTCCTCTCCACAAGATGATAAATTCGTCCCCCTGAGGTATTGTATCTAATTTACTCATTAGTTTCCAACCATTAACATGCCCTCTCTATGTATCATTTAATTACTTTGCATTGCTTCCAAGTTTAAGACTAAATACGTGCATTGCATTATGCTTATGGTTTAATAATCATGCCATCATTGTGATGGCATCCATTACTTGTCAATAAATTTCACAGTTAAGACTCAGAAAAAATGGAATGATTTATTTCATCATGCATTTGATCCACTTTATCCTCTTTGTTATTTTCAAGACCATTGTACTGTATTTTCTGAATATTCTAGAGCCTTAATGTATTCTCTGAAGGAAAGAGTAGGCAGGTTTTATATATCACTATATGAGGAGAAATTACTTTCATTCATTTTGTTTTGTCTTCTCCAAACACTGTTATTGGTCATCCATTCACTTGCTTCGCAGCTTCTTTCTCCCTCTTTGAAAACATATGGGAATAGAGGACAGTTAGGAGGCATTCTGAGTATCTTATACAAGATGAAGAGGTGGGAGGGGATATGGTCTTAGTCACCCCTCCATTGCTGTGAAGAGACCCTATGACCAAGGCAGCTTTTTAAAAAGAAAGCTATTAATTGGGAGCTTGCTTCCCATATTAGACCATTCGCCCATGCCCCCATGCACATTGTGGTGGGGAGCATAGGGGCAAGCTGTGGCTTTTGAAGGAAGATCAGGGTCTCTTTTTCTGTCATGGTTCTACAAAAGTAGAATTTGTCTCTCCTTATTTCCAGGCCTGGGTAAGGCCACACTTTGAAGAAGGGACCCTGCATCATGGGCTCTGGTGGTCTGGCTATCAGAGGAAGAAGACCTTCTTCATGCAGACTAGGTTCTCTGTGGAGAAGAGCCAAGCAGAGGTCAAGTGATATTCAGAGTGATTCCTAACAAACCCCACATTTCCAAAAAGCTATGAACAGGTGAACCATTAGCTGTCTGTGGTGCCCACAATTCAGTCAGATTGTTGCATGTTACTAATTTGTTTCTGCCCCTTGAAGTGTTTTGAAAATGTAAATCATAAAAGCTGCATGTTATTCAGAGTAACAAAACTCCAGATCGCCTGCCACACCTATACCTGTCCTTTATAATCTCAAGCAACTGGCTATACCTTATTCTTGCTTTGCCTAGGCTCATTAAGAAGCCAAAAATAGGTGCCACACCTCACATTTTCCTGAGCAAGCTTAAACTCCAGATTGTTTATTAACTTATTTACTAAGGGGATATTGGTGTATAGATGACAGATAACATTACTATATTATTTTTATATAAGTTTATGCAAACATATGACATTACTATACTGTTTTATTTTCAAAGAACAAAAGTCAAATTTTGAAAGTTTTTACATTCATTTCTTTCCCTCCTCTCCTTCAAATCCAATCTTCTAGTCTCATCCTCTGCTCTCTATGAAACCACTTGTGACATCCTCATCCTCTCTGGCCCTATCTCCTGAGGATCACATAAACTTCCTTCCATATCCTTCCACCCATCTCATTGTCTCAGACCCCAACAACTGCAGGCATTCCCTGGTAAGCTATCTGCTCTGCTGGCCGGGGAATCCCATAGGCCAACAAAGGTATATAAGTCTCTATTCTCTCCTTCAAATGCAACTCCCTGGTCTCACCTCCAGTTCATAGCAGACTACTGCGGCCTCCTTTCCTTCCCTGCCCTCATCTCCAATACATCTTTCTCTTAATATTCTTTCTCACATACTCTGGTGCCTCACATTTGACAATGTCCCCTGGAGGGAGAGACCTGGTGACACTCAGAGGAAGGACAGCAGGTCACCGAGAAGAGACTTGATGCCCTATGAGCATATACAGGAGGAGGTAATCCCTCTCAGGAACAGTCATAGGGGAGGGGAATAAGGGGAAAATGGGAGATAGGGAAGAATGGGAGGACACAAGGGATGGGATAACCATTGAGATGTAACAAGAATAAATTAATAAAAAAATTAATTTATTTTTAATGTATGTACTTTACATCCCAATCTAAGCCCCTTCTCTCATCTCCTCCAGCTCCCACTCTCCTTCCCTCCTCCTTCTCCACTAAGCCCCTCCCCTAGTCCTCATAGAGGGAGAGCCCTCCTCCATTGTCAACTGACCCCAGCCTATTAAGTCTCATCAGGAATGCCTGAATCTTTTTTCCTTGTGGCCTGGTAAAGGCACACCATCAGGGAGAAGTGACCAAAGAGCAGGCAACAGAGTCCATAGTAGGGACAGCCCCTGCTCCCCTAACTAGAGGATCTCTATGGAAGCTAAGCTGCCTATTGGTTAAATATGAATAGGGGGCCTAGATCCTCTCCATGCATGGTCCTTGCTTGGTGCACTAGTGTCCACTGGCCCCCCTGGGACCAGATGTGTTGGATCTGTTGGTCTTCTTGTGGAGTTCCTGTCCCCTGCTGGACCTTCTGTCCTTCCATTCATCCGTAAGACTCTGTGCCATCTGCACAAGGTTTGGCTGTGACACTCAGCTTCTGCTTAGATCCCCTGCTGGGTGGAGTCTTTCAGAGGGCCTCTGCACTAGGTTCCATCTTGTTCCCTCTCTTCAGCCTTTTCCACTATCTATTCTAGTTGCCCTTCTGAATGAGAATTAAGCATCCTCCCTAGAATCCTCCTTGTTATTGTGCTTCTTTAGGTCTGTGGATTGTAATATGGTTATCCTGTTTTATATGACTAATAGCCACATATAAGTGAGTATATACCATGCCTGTCCTTCTGCGTCTGGGTTACTTCACTCAGAATAATATTTTCCAGCCCCATCTATTTGTCTGTAAATTTTGTGATGCCATTGTTTTTGATACCTGAATAATAGTATTCTATTGTGCAAGTATGTCATTGTTTCTTTATCCATTCTTCAGCTGAGGGACATCTGGGTTGTTTCCAGTTTCTGACTATTATGAACAGCACTGCTATGAGCATAGTTGAGCAAGTGTCCTTGTTGTACGTTGGAGCCCCTTGTGGGAACATGCCCAGAGGTAATATAGCTGGATTCTGAGGCAGAACTGTTCCCAATTTTCTGAGAAAGCACCAGAATGATTTCCAAAAAGTTTGTACTCCTACCAGCAATGGAGAAACATTCCTCCTTCTCCACATCCTCCCTATTATGTGCTGTCACATGAGTTTGTGATCTTAGCCATTCTGATAGCAGTAAGATGGAATCCCAGAGTTGTTTTGATTTACATTTTTCTGATGGCTGAGGATGCTGAACTGTTCTTTAAGTGATTCTCATCCATTTGATGTGCTTTTATTGAGAACTCTCTGTTCATCTCTGTACCCCATGTTTCAATTGAGTTATTTGGTTTGGTGGTGTCTAATTTCTTGAGTTCTTTATATATTTTGGATATTAGCCCTTTGTTAGATATAGGGTTGGTGAAGATCTTTTCCCAGTACGTAGGCTGTTGTTTTGTTCTGTTGATAGTTTCCTTTTTTACTGAAGATTTTTTCAGTTTCATAAGGTCCCATTCATTAATTGTTGATCTTAGAGACTGTGCTGTTGGTGTTCTATTCAGGATGTTTTCTCCTGTTTCAATTAGCTCAAGGTTCTTCCCCACTTTTTCTTCTAATGGATTTCATGTGTCGGGTTTTATGTTAAAATCTTTAATCCTCTTGGACTTTAGTTTTGTGCAAGGTGATAAATAATGATCTATTTGCATTTTCCTACAAGTAGAAATCAAGTTAGACCAGCAGCATTTGTTGAAGATACTATCTTTTTTCTTTGCATGGTTTTGGTGTCGATTTATTTCCGGGTCTTTGATTCGATTCCATTGATCTACCTGTCTCTATGTCAGCACCATGCCATTTTTTAAATTACGGTTGCTCTATAGTACATCTTGAGATCAGGGATGGGAATATCTCCAGAAGATCTTTTATTGTGTAGGATAGTCTTAGCTGTCCCAGGGTTTGTTTGTCCAAATGAATTTAATTGATCTTTCAAGGTCTGTAAGGAATTGTGTTGGCATTTTGATGGTAACTGAATTAAATCTGTAGATTGTTTTGGGTAAGATGGCCATTTTAACTATGTTAATCCTCCTGATCCAAGAGTATGGGAGATCTTTCCATCTTCTGATAGCTTTTTCAATTTCTTTCTTCAAAATATTGACGTCCTAAGCCACTGAGGTGATAGATGTTTTCAACCTGACATAAAATTACAGTTTTTACAAGTATGGATATATTATATCTGCCCAATAATGCATATAACTTTATCTTTAGAACATTTTTTACAAATATCTTACTATTTATGTTACATGTATGAGTGTTTTGCCTGTCTGCATATATGGGTATCATGTATAAAGATGTCTGTACAGACCAGAAGAGGATATCAGATTCCCTAAACTGCAGTTGCAGATGATGGTATGCCTTCCATCAGAGTGCTTGAAAGTGAGCCCCAGTATTTAGCAGAAAGTACTCTTTATTTCTGAGCCATGGCTCCAGTCCTGTAAAGTAATTTGAATATAAAAAGTTATATTATGTATCTATTCATATGTAGGTCTGGTGTGTTTCCATTATTTCTTTTGATGTTGCAACAAATTTTGTCTTTTAAAATAGTAAGTATGTCAGAATAGAGAAATAAAGGAATCAGATGCCTGTGTAACTGTTATTTACCTATTCAAAATTGTATCGCCTGTGTGTCTACTTTTCTTAGACACCTACTAGTTTAACAACCCAAGATTTTTATAGCAGCAATGTTTTATTTCCTGCTTACCTTTCAAAATTGAACAAATGGATAAAATTATGTAAACCTACATTTAGTGTACTACTTGATTCCACAGTAGCTTTGTTCACTTCCCATGAAAGTGGGAACATTAGCTTAGAGGGAAAATCTCTTCGTATTATCATAATGTAGAAAAGTAATTTACTTCTTTTTCATGCCAAGATAGTATTAAAGATAGTCATCTATTAAATCACTAAAGAAACTTATACCTAAGATTTTGCTCTACTGAGAATACAAATCGAAAGTTACAATCTTAGTAATATTATAATAAAATGATATCAGCACAGCAAATGTTAATTTGATTATATTAACACTAGTAAGTTGATATAATCTGTACATTTACTGTTCATAGCAGTCACAATATAATCATATTATGCAAACAGATTACATTGAAATTTGTTATAGTCTTCATTTGTTAAGAGACAAAGACTTTTTCTTTATGTCTTATAAAGTTTAATTTGATTTGAAATATAACAAAGAAAGAAAGAAAAGAAGAAAAAACGGAAAGGAGCAAAGAAGGATGGGAATGAGAGGGTCAGTGTGTGACACCTAAAACACCTGAAGGAAAGTGGTTAGAATTAAGGCTGGGCTGGATTGATGGACAAAATTTGACCCCAGCTTGCTCCCTAAAAGTAGGGCCTGGATTTTAGCCCTGACCAACTGTTTTCCAAAATTCCTCCATGTCATCTTGTTCATTTATCCTAGAACTTTTTAATTTCAGATCATTAATTTATAGAATTAAATTGCACTTCATAGTAAATTCAATACCTACTATATTGTCTGCATGACACCTTGTTTCAAAACGAATAAAACCTATTTATGGTATATTGAAATCACATGCTGTGCACAAGTGCATTGCTATAAGATTTGTCCATGTTGCCTGGCTGGTCTGAAACTCCTGGTCTCAAGCAATACTTCTGTCTTAGTTATTGTTATATTACTATGATGAGACACCATGACCACAAGAACTCTTATAAAAAAAAAAACAATTTAATTGAGGTTGGCTTACAATTCAGATGTTTGGGCCATTAACATCATGGCGGGAAGTATGGTAGCATGCAGGCAGCCGTGGCTCTGGTAACATAGCGGAGAGCTCTATATCCTGATGAGCAGGCAACGGGAGGACAGTGAAACACACTTCTTCCAAGGTCATCTGCTGTAATAGTGCCACTCTCTACGATCCTATGGAGACCATTTTCTTTCGCACAACTACACCTTCTAACATACACTCCTCAATAGCTAGAAACACAAATAAACTAAAGTGTCCAACTACAGAGCAGTACTCTATGAAAACAGTATAAGAGAATGGTGTAGGAAGTTCAAAAACTGATTATCAAAACTGAGCCACAATTTCAGATTAAAGAGGAGAAATATTTTTATGTAGCATTAAAATCAAAAATACTTATGAATACATAAAGATAACTTTACATATAAATGTCATGAAACATTGACAAATAAAAGAGAGCTGTGATGGAAATTAAAGTGAATAAATATTTAAAACTGCGGGCAATGATTTGCCATTTTACAGCACTGCTATATTATAATACAGTTAGAAATGATGTTAGGAACTAAACAGACAGTAGCCGGACAGTGGAGCATAATCTGCTAATTGCATGTGTTGTGTTCTCAAAGTTCAAAGGAAATTTTTAGAGAATTAATCAGATGAATATTATTCCAATGACATAAGTTGTCTAATTTTTACTATATGAAACAGTATACAAATTACTATACAAATTTCATGATATGTGATAAGTAAGTAGTCATGTTTCTATTTTTACTGAATGAAATTTAGAAACACTGAGACTCATAGCACACTTGGAATTTCTCCATTGCCTCATTAATTACTATGTAGTGAAAAACAGTGTCTTTCAAGACATATTTTTCCTTTCTGAGTATCACTATCATCATGGCTAAAAAGGAAAGAGAAAGTTCACACATAAAATGAGGAGAAATACAGTTTCTATTGCTTTAAGCTTCACCTTGAATTTACTGTGGCCAGAAGAGAGCCATGACCTTTGAATTTGATGAAAAGAAAAATCATTTATTGGACTTGTTATTTTGTTTTGAAGTTCTCTGAAAGTAGATGACTCTGGACCACATATGAAGATCCTGAAAAACTTTAATATATATTAAATAGCTTATATCTAATCTTAATTCTCTTTGCAAAACAAAATCTCTCTACTACATAGAAGTACTATTTTAACAATTTAATTTTAGGTGATATTTGTGTTATTAATTTTAACAGTACATTTTAAGATATATTATAACCTATATATATATTTGTTTTGACATTATAACACTGTTATATGTAATATCTGAGCAATGCTGCTTTTACTAAGGATATCATTCCCTCTACTGTAGAACGATAATTAAAACAAAACAGTAGTAATATGAACAAATTAGTAAAATAAAAAAATTGAAAAAATAAAATAAAAATAAAACAAAACAGTATAACTAAAAATATTTATATACAGTGAATGACATGATAAATTAAATAAGTTTATTTTATATGGTTAAATCCAAATAAGAAGTAATTTTTTTCTATTTTTATTATTAATTTATTCTTGTTACATCTCAATGGTTATCCCATCCCTTGTATCCTCCCATTCTTCCCTCCCTCCCATTTTCCCCTTATTCCCCTTCCCTATGACTGTTCCTGAGGGGGATTTCCTCCCCCTGTATATGCTCATAGGGTATCAAGTCTCTTCTAAGAAGTAATTTTTTAATCTGGTTGTACAAACTCTTTTATTTATTTATTTATTTTGCCAGATACTATGTAGAGGACTGATCTTGACCTAGCTAAATTTTTAACAGTGTTGTTAAGTTTTATGTTATTGTTCTTAGCCTAAAAATAAAAAAAAATTGAGTAAAATTTGCTATAAGAACATAGCTTGTGAGTCAATAATAATTATCTTTATTGAAATATGTCATGTGTTGCTTTCACAAGATTAGCATGGCTAGCTTTAGGAAAAATTTGATAACTATTCTAATTTAAAACATTTAAGGAACTCGATAAAGTTAAGAAAATTTTGTGCTTACAGTTTATGAAAATGGAAGAATATAATTAAGAAATCAATGAAGCATTAAATAACTTTTTAGTTCTCAAACGATATTCCATGAAAGATGTGATGTCAATGAAAGTTAGATCAGTAACTCTCTAATCAGTATCTCATAGCTGTACAAAATGATGATAATGATGGAAAGATTGATGTGTGTATATTATTATTTGGCTAAATATTCATGAATATGCCTGTCTTTAACCCAACAGTATTTAACTAAAATTCATGTGGTTTTAGTCAATAACTTAGAGTGGTATAATGTTAATATGAATATTATCCTCTATACTTCACACACTTATGTGCTCTGGGAAATATCCATGTGATAGTTCTTCAACAATTGATATGCAGGTGTTTGTGGAGGTGAAGTCTAGTGTGCAGGTGTTTATTGTTAGATGGACACAGGTAGCAGTAAAGTATAGGAGTACAGATTCGGAGATAGCTAAAGCTTGCATGAGAACTTTTACTTGATGAGTGCAGAAAGGGGAAAAGATGGCAAAGAAATTATAGTCACTATGATGATGCAAATAATTCATTGAGGAATTGGACAGGAAGTTTTGATGATCTGCACATTCCTTTCCTTCAGTGCCGGGCTATTAGTGGCTGTGATCGTTGCAGTCTACTTAAATATGAAGATTTATTAAGTTCTATAAAGGAGGCTTTTTAATGCTTGGTTTTAAATCACCCACTGAAAGAGAAACTTCTGGAGCTGCAAATGTCTTAGGTTGTAATTTTGTAATGCAGGCAACAAGAATAATTATTTCTGTTTGATTTAATACATCAAAGAAATTATTTTCAAGTCTGGGACAAAGGAAGACAGTGAAACACAACTTATTTTATCTTTGGTTGTAAATTATTACTTTATAAGACATATAGGTAAAATTTCTAGGTTAGCATCTCTGATAAAGAAGTATTACTGTTAAAATCATTATTTTAGTGTAATCCCTGAGAGTATTTCAATATAAAATAAGTAAAATATTCCCTAAGGATTTGGAATTTAAATATACTATATAAAATTTAAAAGTAAGAGATTAAAGAACATGAGCACATGACACTCTTACCTGATTTAAGTAGTAGGCTTCAGCCATGGATAAATTAGAAAATTAGATTGTTAACAAATACCAACTATCTTACTTAAGGAGCTGAATAATGTCCATAAAGCCCCTACTGTTTCTATCTTCATGCTTTGTTTCACACACTCTGCCAGCCTTAGGCTCTAAAGCATATTTTCCTAACATCCTGAATTATAAAAGATATATGATGTTCTTGTCAGAACATAATCTGCTCAATTAGCATTTGATCCACCAGTTCTAAGGTAATTGCACTCTGTCATTTTAGTCATTTAAGTAACCTCAGAGATTTTTTTTTTTATATCTAGGACAGTGGTTCTCTACCTTCCTAAATATGCCAACCTTTAATATAGTTCCACATGTTTCTGACCTCCAGCCATTAAATTAATTTTGTTGATACTTCACAGTTCTAATTTTGTTCTTTTAATCAATCATAATGTAAATATCTGATGGGCAGGATATCTAATACCCAGCTCCTGTGAAAAGATCATTCAACCCCCAAATGGGTCACAACCCACAAGTTGAGAACTGCTACACTGGGGGGACAATAAATTATAATAAGGGTTATTCTCTTATTTAAAGATGAATATCAGTCTACTTTTAGAATAAGATGACATAAATATTTAATCTTAGTAGTCTGGAAAACAACTTAATATAGCTAGACACATTTAGTTGTGGGTGTATCAGCATTATCATGAAATGAGTGTATAATCAGAACAAAATTTCCATTGATGTATGGAAAACATTCTCAGTATTCAATTAGGAAGACTTGAAAGGTAGAACGTTACATATTTGAAAAGAAATTTCCAACCCTTAGATTTTGTCCCAAGAACATGTTTGCAAAAATGATCCCCAAAATCTTATTTTAAGTTATTTGTGAACTGTGTTAAGAATTATAGCCTGTTAATTGTTAGAATGGTTTTTCTAGGTAATACATCTATAAAAACACAAATAAGAAACAACAAAATGTCTTACAAAACTTAATATTTCATTCATTGTTGAGTTTATACTAATTTTGTATGCCCATTGCATTACTCTGATTCAGTGTTATAAAAAGAGCCATAGACCTGGACTTTAAGTTATCTGTTGCAATGATTTACTTATAATGTAGTCTATCACAAATGTTGTGTGTAGAAAATTAAATTTTATGTAAACCTTTATAAAGTAATTGAACACAAAGCTGAGTAATTGCTTGAATCATTACACAATAATGACACTTTCATTTGAACCATGTTCCATGCTCATAAGTCAATGTTACCATTATTAATCAAATAACTATATACTTCAAAGAAATCAATTCTGTCAATTTTGCTTTTTATTCTGTAGTTTGTTTGAAATCATTTTAGTTTGTTATTTGAGTTTGTTGGTATGATGGTTTCATGGAATGTTTTGATATAGCCAATACTATTTTTACAATTATCAAAAATAATGAACATATTGTGATATAAACCTTACTTGGAAAACAGAATTATTTATATTTATTGATTGTGACAGAAATCTTGCATCACAGTCATGTAGTCATTCACTTGGAATGGTATTGAAAACTTTTCTTTCATAGTGTACAACTATTATCAATATGATGATATTTGATAGTCAATTTAAATAAGAAATCAGGACAGTGATATCGATTCTAAGCAGTTTGATGATGATAGACTCACAGAGGCATTTTGTTAGCCAGATAGTATTTTTCACATTCAGAGCCAACAATTCACATTCATTTTTTGTGGCCACCCAACTAGATATTTCTGCTCTGTGTGAATAACAGATTTTAATCAAATTCACCCCTCATCTTCTCCTGTAGATGTATGGCAACAGTGTTGCCATATCAATATGAGGAAATAACTTCTCTAATTGAAATCTTGAATGTATTAATTAGAGCTCCTACTAATAGTCACATTATTTAACAAAGAAAGCATTGTATTTCATATCTCTGATTACTGTAACATTATGATATGCATAGTTATTCAAAGCTCAAGACCTTGATGTCTGGTTGTTACCTGAACTTTGGATTTTAAACAACAAGGTGAAAAACGGCTGAAACTGAATTTTTTAAAAAGGTTTGTTTAATGTGCACAGTGAATAGGGTGAAGTAGCTGCTTTATTTTTTCTCTTACATGTCTTAATTAATACTATTCAGTCGAAGTTACCTGCAGCATACTGCAAATGTGAAACAAGTTATTGAGAATGTCTTCCTTGATCATGCTGAATCTAATGGTTGACTCTTTTCTCAGTTTGTTTGAAGTTTCCACCTTAGTGGACTTGTTTATGTGTTATGCACTGATTTCTTGATGTTGTTGTTGTTGTTGTTTGGATCTTTCTAGGTGCTCCACTAATTGGTCAGGTACACAGTGTGAGAGGCCAGCCCCAAAGAGCAGCAAGTCTGAGTATATCAGCACAAGTAAGTACCATAGACTATTTTTGTCTAAAAACTACAGAAGCCACTTCATCATCTTTTATGTCATCAATGAGAGATGCAAAAGTTCAAAGGATAAAAATAATCTCATATAATTAGAAAAAAGTTCAGCCTTGACACCTTTAAGGTACTACTGAAAATGAAACCTGATTGGTCAGACTATGAAAAATTAAATTAAAAGAATTAAATTATGAACAATTAGATTCTGTCTTTTATCTGTTGTTTATAACTCTGCAGACTCAGAGCAGATATACCCCCAATCACAATTTATGTTTTTCTGTATTTTCTAACAACCAGTTGTAAAGATTTTCAAGATAAGTCAGAAAATTTACTAATGCACATATATTGTCATTAATTTGACCTTGAATGGGGAGACTGAAAAGTGCATAATGTGAAACAAATGAGAATATACATAGAAAAGTATGGAAATTATATCCCTGATGACGATCCTAAAATTTAGCCACTCACTTCAGGAGACATAAACAAGAATCATGCTATTTACATATATATGTATATGTGTGTGTGTGTGTGTGTGTGTGTGTATGTGTGTGTGTGTGTGTGTGTGTGTGTGTGTGTATGGCAAAGATAACATTAAGATCAAAATTATATAATTAGTAATAGACCCTAGTTCTAGTTTATCTACATATTCTTTACTCCTGTTTCCACATAGTTTCTCTATTCCACAAGCAACAGTGTCCATATTTCTAAGATTTTAGTTAATAAGCATGGGCATTTTGGAAAAGTGGTACACAGTTCTAAAACAGTGGTTCTCAACATTAGGATGCTGTATGCTGTGACCCTTTAATACAGTTCCTCATATTGTGGTGACCCCCAACCATAAAATTATTTTTGTTGCTACTTTATAACTTTAATTTTGCTACTGTTATAAAACTTTATGCTAATATTTTTGGATATAGAAGTTTACCAAAGGAGTCATAATGCACAGGTTGAGAACCATTGTTTTAAAATACTATATTAGGCACAAATATTGTGATCGTAATAGGTAAATTGTATGTTCTTTGGTCATAGAGTATTTCGATTTTCTTTGTAGAGTGTTTCCTGTGAAAATGTGGACAAAATTGTAAGACGGAGTGTGCTTGCATTTGAGGAATTGGCTTATAAAAGGTTATATGTGGCAAAAGATATTTTAAACTGAATTTATACATTAAAGATAGATATATAAAAGTAGTCATTTATCCTTTTTATCTAGATCAGAACTCAAAATAGTATTAATATAATTTTATGAAAGTGGACTATATAAATTCAATGTTTTAAACTACTTAAGCATCTTATGAATTACTAAGATCATTTAAAATTGATAGCATGCACAACCACCATTTAGGTGCAACAAGAGACTTCGTGAGATATTTCCTCAACCTCAGTGTGGTTCAGCCAGGCTCTAGCATGGTGCAGTCTTCAAATGCACACGGGAGGAAGCGGGTGACTGACTTCCACTAGGGCTAGGTGGTTCTCTTCCAGCTCAGTCCAGGAGTTTATACTGACAGTGACAGGATCAATAGACTACATGTAATGGCACCAGTGTCTGGGAGCAAACAAAACCTGTCTTTGATCACTGTGAAAAAGCTAAAGTAGAAATGCAAGCACTGAGAACAAACAGAGAGAACAGCAGAAAGGAAGGACCAAGTGAGAGGAGCACGAGGATGTGGAACAAATGCAGAGCCAGAGTTTCAGTGAAGACTGGTAGACAGGAGGCAGCCAGGCTATTTAGCCCAGATCTGGTCCCCGTGACACCAGCATCTGAAGATATAGGAGGCACATTGGAAGACAACAGCAAAGGATGTGTCAAGACAGATGGAGAACACTTTGCAGAGCTGCCATGTGCCAGAAGGCAGCAGACAAGTAAAGGGGCAAGAGCAGTGCAGAGCAGGTGGTCTCAGCTTTCAGGATGACTTTCTGGACTGCTTGGTGAATCCATAAGTAACCAAGATGGTGCCTTAGCTTCTCATACAAAGGAAAGGCTTGTGATTCTAATAAGTTGTCTTAACTTTGTTTTGTTTTGCTTTTTGATTTTTCAAGTCAGGGTTTCTCTGTGTAGCCTTGGCTGTCCTGGATGCACTCTGTAGACCAGGCTGTCCTAGAATTCACAGTGATCTCTCTGCCTCCGCCTCCTGAGTGCTGGGATTAAAATATATTTATAAAAATAATAATGATAGCATACAGTTTAAATTACAAGCATGTAGAAAATACAGAATATTATTTTATTTATTTATTATTATTAATTTATTCATATTACATCTCAATTGTTATCCCCTGCTTGTCTCCTCTCGTTCCTCACTCCCTCCCTTTTTCACCCTGTTCCCCGCCCCTTGGTCTGTGACAGAAGGGCAGCTCCTCCCCAGCCATATGGTCACAGCCTATCAAGTCTCATCTTGGTAGCCTGCTTATCCTTTCTGAGTGTCACCAGGCCTCCCCACCATGGGGAAGTGGTCAAATATGGGGCATCAGAGTTCATGTCAGAGTCAGTCCCTGCTCTCCACACAACTGGAGTATGTCCTGTCCATTGACTAGATCTGAGTAGGGGTTCAATGTTTACTGCATATATTGTCTTTGGTTGGTGCAGTAGGAAAACAGAATTTTAAAGGTACTATTGATAAAGTAAGTTTCCTGATGGTCTAATTTATAGGAAGTACTGATTATTTCACAGCAAAAGTAAATTTAACCATTGGTGAAATTATCTAAAAAGAAATAAGATTAGAATGTCTACTAAATTTTCAAATTTTTTCTGAAAAGCATCCTCAGAGGGTATTTGCCCCATAGAAAGTGGCCTGGAGGAGGACATTTCAGGTGTTTTCACTAAGAGTAGGATATCCAAACATTTGCATGCTCAAGAAGCTCTTTTGGAAGAAAATATGTTAGATTATGTAAAACAGTCTTGAAACAGCCCGTCAGGTGTGGGGAGGTGTTCCCAGTAGTGCTGTCCCTGGCTCTGAAACATTTCTTTGTCTCACTCACTGGGAGTCCATATAATTAACAAAATTATCATTTTGTTAGGCTTTTAGCTCTTCAGGTGTTACATTATCACAAAAAGAGCCACTTAGTCAAGAAATGATTTTATTAGAAGATGATTGAACTGTCAGCCAAGTGCTGGAGAACGCCTCTCCCAGAGAGACTGTACAGAAAGAACCAACAACATTCTTTCTACTAGAAATTTACTAAACTCATTCTTAAAAGAGGAAAAGACAAAACATAAGAATAAACTGCTAGTTCACAGTCAGATTCTTAAGTCATGCATGAAAATTATCCTGATTGCTACAAGATGTCCATAGTTTCAGCCATGCTTTGACAGAGATTGCTGTGTGGGTTGTTCAACAATGTTCTAGCCCATAGGAAGAAAAGCCAGGCTCAGAGAATGGTCTTCGTTCAAAAGAAAGAGACATTTAAGATTTATACAATTTCCTCAATGTGTGCTTTCTCACAGGAAGCCTTCTGAGTTCAGTTACTTTACCAAGACAATGCAGTTATCTTTGATTTTATACTGTCTGCAACAATAATCTTCTACATGGAGTGTCAGTTTTAAATACTTTTAATTATGGGTAGCTTCTAAGTAAAGAGTGCTTATTGTTAGACATTTCTACATAAAGAAAAAAAAAACAGCCAAAAAATGAAAACATACAGCAAAACAAAAAAGCTCACGTCAGTTGTTCTGAGTGGAAGGGAACTGCAACTTGCTGAAGTAGGGGTGTTTTTCTCATTCTCTCATGGAAATTTCGAGTGATTCTGAATGTTTGTTGAGTATTACTTAAACATAAGCAGAAGCCATCTGTCTATGAAGAAGGGTGGGACTGCAGTTTACACTTCCAAATAAAACAAGGAAGAAATTCCAAGTATTATTAGCTTGCCCCTTGGTGTGATTAAAAACTCTGTGAGCTCAGACACTAAAGGAGGAAATTAATTAACTGAACTGTGGATACAGAGAGTTGAAGCTCATGTCGATGGAGCAGAAGAAGCCCATCCTGTGACTCACATCCTCCAACAAGGTCACACTTACTAAAGCGACCCAAAGTGCCAACTGGAAATCAAGTGTTCAAACAGCTGAGCCTCCTAGGGACACTCTCATGTAAATCACCACATTCAGCCACATAAGATCCAACCTGGTCAGGAGCACTATGCATCTCTTTGACAGTTCTTGTCTCTCCACATGGAAATGCACTCTCTAACTCATGCACAACTTTCATATTCATCTCCACGTAGGAGTACATGTGACTGCTGGGTCCTGATACCTCAAAGGCCTGAAAAACCAGCTTGAGTTATTATGCAGAACTGTTATTCTGGAACTTTGTATGCAGACTCCATTTGAAAAGTCTGAGTAAACTCAAACTCAGAATAAGAGATGCCGTTACATATTCTTAGTTTAAATTCACATAAAATTTTAGAGAGTGGTGCTCACATTCTGAGTTGTGTTATTTGTAGTATATGCTAAAATTCAAGAAGATAAAATATACTCAGCATTGTGTGATGGCAATATTGGAGAGACGTTGTCTTTACTGCAGCAAGAGACATATCATTTTAGGTCTTTTCTTAATCATCCTTAGTTATTTTATACCAGCTTTCCTATTTAAAAAAACAGACTACATGATACGAAGATTCTGAAATATGCAAATATGGAAATATTACTGATACAGTGATGTCCTTCTTCCAATTCTTCCAAAGCCATAACTTTTAAAACTTGTCCTGAATTCCAAACACTGTAGTAGGCCCTAAGAAGAGGGCAAAGAGTACCATGGGTTGCTCTGTGTGATGATAAGAAGCTTAGGCTCTAGCAGGAGACAGAAAGTTAAATGAAATAAGTGAGTATACATGTTTAGAACCAATTAAGATATTTGATGCTTTCTTTGAGGGAGAGGAGACAAACTAGAACCCGGCAGGCATTGACTATGGTCACAAGTGTTTTTGATTTGAAAGTGTAGAAAGGATGAGAGGTTCATAATCATGAGGTACAATAACTCTGGGAATACAAAGATGTCCAAAGGAATGGAAGTCATTGGTGTTACTTGCAGAGGGACAAACGGAGGGAACAGAGTGATACTGGAACATGATGGTTGGTACACTTCTGTATCCACTTCATGGTGAGCTTCACTCAGCTAGGATGTGATATCTAATACTTTATACTTTTAACAGCAATTCACAACTTCTTTTGAGAATGTGAATAAAATTGGAGAATAAAATTCCAATCATTTTGTGACATTTTATCTCATTATCTTGTTCTAAAGATTAGAATATCCTCTAAAGTGCCAAAACTGGCCTAATTTATGCTCTCTCTCTCTCTTTTTTTTTTTTTTTTACTAAAAATAAGCAAGATGCTATCTTCTTAGGCATGGCAATGTGCACCTGTTATCCCAGAAATTGGGATGCAGAGGCAAGAGAATTGCTTCAAGACTAAAGCTGATTTAGGCTATATGATATGTTTGACGCCATCCTAAAGCAGATAGTGAGATAGTGGTGCAAAAATAAACAATATTTCTTTTACCTTAATGATTCTAAACATTTCTACATCAGTGCCATCTCTCCATTTTTATTAAATATTTTACATATACATTTATATAATTACACATATATACAATAAACTACATATAGCATGAAGAACCATGACACAATGCGGAATTATATGAATGGTACATACTTAGTGTTTTGGCTATTTTTATTTGACAGCCTTAAAGAAAATATATTTCCTATCTTGGTGTCTTGGTCTAAAATTTTGAATGTAAATCAATATCTATCATATCTAATCATTATCAACTTCAAACATCTATCTAGACCTAAGAACATCTTAACCCCTAAGCCTCGTTGTAAAACTAAACTATCTGGTCTTCAACCACATCAGAGACTTAAGAATGAATAAAATTGATCACCTGAGTACACTGGGAGCGCAGTTTGCTACCTGAATAGTCACCCAAAATTCTGTATATAACTTTGGTGCATCATCTTTAGCTTTCTCACCCAATATATCTGACAGACATCTTGGTGAGGCAGGAACTATTGAGCACCTTAAACAAACCTAACTTTCTTTTGTGATACTCCTTCTTTCAATATCTGTGGATAACTCATTAGCTGCTCCTTTTTGCTGGGTGTCTTTTAACTCCTGTGGCTATATTCACTGCCCTTTTCTCTAGATTTAGGATCCTTGGCAAGTATTGATTTCCAGACCTCAGCTATAAATCTGTGATAATTATTTGAAATCCCAACTTATTTCTATGTTCTCCTCAGTCTGATACTTACACCCTATATTCCTTAAAAATCCCACACACAAATTCTCCCAGTTTTCCTCCACCCAAACAACTGACATTTTAGATAGTTACAAAATTAACCTAGACACATAGACAGATAAGTTATATGATACATGAAGCTTGTATTCTTTCTCTTAAATTGAACCAAACAATGTACTCTTAGTATATTTCTTCCTATTTTTTTTTCAGTATCATCTCTTTTTCTTCAGTAGGATAAACCACCACCTCATGATTTCCTAGTATCCCTTCTGTTTTCCTGGATGCTACACGTCCTCCCAACTATCCATTCTTCACTCCAATCTGGTGCCTCAATCCCTGAGTTTTCATCCTCTCTTAGGTGCCATGGAGTACCCTTCCTTCCGGTCTCAGGAGCTAATTCTTATGGTACTCGGGATGGCTAGATATGCATCCTTTATGTTCCCAGGCATTGTCTACCTTCTGTAAGGTAGTATTTAAGATGTCATTCACTTTGTTGTTATGCTTGTTTTTGTTGTTTTGAGACATATTCTTTACGTATCCCTGGCTATCCAAAAAATTTCTATGTAAACCAAGTTGGCCTCAAAATCACATAGGTCTACCTGTCTCTGCCTCTGCCTCTGCCTCTGCCTCTGCCTTCCAAATGCTATACATGAATTAAAATCATTACCACTATGCACACAGGATGTCATGTTTAACCTGTTTGTTTCATCCCCATGTGCATTAGAAGAAGTACATGCATATCTACAGAGCAAAGGTAAAGTTCAGGTTACGATGTCTTTGTTAAATGGTAACTGAACATATGGGCTTCGGGTCATCTAAAGAACTGACTGTACTATTTATAGAGAAAAAGAAATAAAAGTTTTACCCTCAAAGGGAACAAAAATGATTTGCACAAATATATTGTGAATGTGTACAATATTAGGACAGAGAGTGTTATAGTGAAATCATTCCTTAAGTATGTTTACCAACACTTTCTATATTATCAGTACAGTGATAGCTACATCAATATAAAATAATGATCAAATATAACATGTACTTTATAGGTGAATAACCTGAGACAGTTTATCCAAGTTGGCATTGCTAGTATGTTTTGACAAGAAGTAGCTTGACTCTGTGGCTTCAGGTAAAATACAGGACTGCTTTTCAGGGAAAAAAAAATCTTCAGAACCACATTGCAAATAAGACCTATTCTGTTCACTATGATATTAAGTTTGTTTCCCCTGCCCTCTCACTTTCAATCAGTTGCCAACAACCAACTTATTGTGTTCTACTAAAAATCAATTTTATAGGATACACAAAAAACATATTTACTGATTACCACATTACACTGAAACGGACTTCTATTGTAAGTAGATCTTTTAATATGATATAGTGTGATTATTAATTCTCCTCCACCAAATCTTCCCAGATCCTCCTTACTTTCTATCCCACCCAAAGCCCACACCATTTCTTGCTCATTAGGATAAAAAAAAAGCACCTAAGAATTAGGAATAAAAATAACTAAATAGCCAAAACAAAACAGATAGGACAAAACAAATGGAGGAAAAGGAGCTGAAGAAAAGTCCTTGGTTAAGGATATATTTTAGATTGTTTATACTTATACCAGTTTTTTCTATTAATGTTTTATAAAAAAAATAAAAGCAAAATGCTATCTATATTTTTTATCAACACTAACCATTATTTCAGTTACCTTGCTTGGTTGCATAAACATACCAGATGCCTGGGCTCTTAAACAGAGCTCTATAATGTGTAGGGATTGCAGCTACCATCTGTAGCAGGGAAATTAAAAGTAAAAGTGATGCTTAGTTTTCTGTAATGCATAATTAATAGCTCTTACATGTGGAATGGCAGAAAGTATATAGAACAGGTAAATATATAAATTTATAAATAAATTACAATTACCCTGAGAAGGGAGAAATGTATACTTTGGGTCTAATATTGATTAGCTTTATACATTAAATGATGTTCTAAGTTTTAACAAGAAAACAATGTACAATGAAGTAAAGGTATTTGTCACATGAAGATCAATCACTTAATATGATATAGTAAGAGGAAACAAACTTATTTTTGATATTTAAAATTTATAAATACGTCTTAATTGCATCAAAGCTGCCTGATAGTCTGCCTTCATTAATTACTAAGAAATTACATGTTCACATAATGTTCACTTTCCCAGAACAAAGGTAAAATATTATATTGAAGCCAAATGTGTAGACATATATAGGTAGATCCATATGTAAATGTATCTGACAATACATAATTCTTGAATTTATAAGCCTAGATGATAACATACATGAATATTTTAAAATATATTTTATTTATTTATGCATATTACATCTAAATTGTTATCCCATCCCTTGTATCCTCCCACTCCTCCCTTCCTCCCATTTTCCCCTTACTCCCCTCCCTTATGACTGTGACTGAGGGGGACCTCCTACCCCTGTATATGCTCATAGGGTATCAAGTCTCTTCTTGGTAGACTGCTATCTCTCCTTGGAGTGCCACCAGGGGACGTGGTCAGATATAAGGCACCAGAGTTCATGTGAAAGTCAGTCCCCACTCTCCACTCAACAGTGGAGAATGTCTTGTCTATTGGTTAGATCTGGGTAGGGGTTCAAAGTATACTGTCTGAAATGTCCTTGGCTGGTGCCATAGTTTGAGCAGGACCCCTGGACCCAGGTCTGCCCGTCATAATGTTCTTCTTGTAGGTTTCTCGGCTCCAGCACACAACAAGAACATTTGCCCATACATGAATATTTTTAAATGAACATTTTCAGATATTTTGGTAATTGACTTCCAGCAATCTCTCACTTAGACAACCTCTATCTATAACTATTGAAACATCAATCTCTCCTATAAAGTGTCTGTACCTTGTGTAGAATGTGATGATTATCTGCTTCACTGGAATTTTATACAAACACACATATGTGGAGAAAATTTCATATAATATAATAACTTTTGATATTCTATTCATGGATGTCTTAAATTTTAATCAAAGGTCGGATTGCATTATTTCTAGATCAATTGTTAGGTATGCTACTTGGACTCAATCAGTGAATGCCTATCAAAGCCCAGTTTCATATGTGCTGCGTGTTAACGTAGCGAAAAGTTAACACTGGTTGCTCAAAAGCACTACTTAATATTCCTTATTTGAAATGGCCCTTGCATCCAGCTTCTTCCTATCATTCATTGTATATAACCCTCGGTACCACTCTCTGGTTATGTTACCAGCACAGGGAAGAGATTCTAGTGCCCTGCTTAATAAAATCACTACCCCAGCACACTTCCTACCTATGAATGAAAAACAATGTTACTCTGATTTTTCTTATGATCAGAAGCAGAAAAATTAAAAACATAAAATGATCAATGTTAAAATTATAGACACAAAGATAATTTCCAGGAACTTAAAGACATTTTCAACATAAGTCAAGGTTTCATAAGTAGTTTTCTGAAACTATTCTGGAGTTGGGATTGTAAAAAAAGAACACCAATAGCTTATTTTTTTTTAATAAACAAACTAAAAGCTGTCTGATTCTTCTTTTAAAATTTAGTATATATTCATCTCATGTGGTTTGAACAACTGTTTGTCTACATGTATGTATTATATGTTAGTGCCATCGGGTGTGCCTGAACATTGTGTCCAGAAGTGTCAGAGCTCTAATTATTATTCTTGGCACCTATTTAATGACAGAAGCTTAAATCAGAGTTTGGGTAACCTACTCAAGTCTCACTCCAAAGAAATTCATGAAACTAATGTCTATCCAAAGAGTAATCAAAAAATAAACAAAAGCAAAACAAAACAAAGAAAAACCCCTGTCATGTCTGTGGTTCTTTACCATGCTGCCATTTGAATTTCCAGAGGCATGGTGGGTAATTATAGCTGTAGCTTACAGAACAATACCTTATTTGTGGAGCTGTGGCCAATAAAATTTAATGCAAATATATTCAGACATCATTTACTTACAATGTATATTTTCATCATTGCATGTTCATACATGTGATGGTAATCAGTGATTCAGAATCATAAACCTACTACTAAATGTCTGGTACTTCAACAGACTCTTTAGTAAGATGTTTTTAGCAAAACAGTTATGACTTCAGGATATAGATGTTTGTTTTATATTTATTCATATTAGTGTTGAAATGACTTAGTGTGGGAGGTTTATCATACGAATCTTTATCTTACTTTATTTGTTCATCAACGGATCGCTTTTTTTCCAGGGAGCATTGCTATCATTGTGCCTCTTGTCCTCTTGGTGACCTTGGTAACCACCCTAGTGATTGGCTTAGTAGTTTGTAAGAGAAAAAGAAGGTAAGATGCCACACTCTGGATTTATCTGTGGTCACTGAGCCTATGAAAATGATAGAAATTTTTTTCCTTAAAAACCAACATTAATTATTCCAATCATAAAACTATTTCTCAGCTTATTTACTTTTGAAATTATTACAATTTTACAAATATTCTTTCATTTTATCTTGAGAGAATCATTCCACGTATATAGTCTAATGAAACTAACATCGGCATATTATTGACAATCTCTGTAGAAATTTACATTTTTAGTGAAGTTTCCTTGCATGAACAAGAATATCTGAAAATTGTCTTACTACTTTACTGTATATAATTGTTGGTATAAGTCTATAATTTACTATGCAGCTGTCAGAAAATATACTCTTAATGAGTAATATGCATTAATTTACTTTATCATCCAAGGAGTAGAAGCTGTACAGGTGCATAGACGTGGAATAATCTGGAACATGTGAGTTTGAGAAGTAGAATTCAAGACATTGAGTTGGAAGTTATAAACAAGACATTGAAAAGTTTCTTTATCATATTTGTGTTAGTTAACGTTCAATCCAGAGGAAAAAAATAGAAATTTCACTTACAATTGAATTGTCAATTTTTCACTAAAGTAGTATTGTGTTCAGGAGAATTTTAGTTTAATATGTTTTTGTGAATTGTTAAATCATATTCATTGAAAAAATAAATGGTCAAATTATGAGATTTTTACTCTTTGTGGTTTGAAAAAAATCTCAGATATCAAAATTTTCTCAACTGTATCTCAATTCCGAATTTTTTTTCAGTTGTACTATGTAAGCAAATCAGTAATTGTTTTAATAGTATGAAACTTAAATTCTGGTGACTCTGTAATTGATTCTTATCTCTGTACATATCTTGTAGAACAAAGACAATCAGAAGACAACCTATCATCAACGGAGGAATAAATGTAGAAATCGGCAATCCATCATACAATATGTATGAAGTAGACCACGACCACAGTGATGGGGGTCTTTTAGAACCAAACTTCATGATAGATCCAGTAAAGGTAATATGTCTTAAGATCTTAACATTCTTGAGTTTTTAAAAAAAACCTGTAGTTTTCTGAATTAAATCATGCATTTGTAATATTTGCAATTATAGTAAAAGAGTTTAAGATATATTGAATTATCTGTGCTCTTCTAAAGGAAAGATTATAATCATTTTCATTAGGGCTAATTTTACATGTTATTAAATGGCAAACTCTTACATTGTAACTTTTCATGAAACATGTACTGCTAACCTTATGTAGTATATTGTACTTGATATTGAAAGATCAAGTGTGTTTGTCACCCTTAAGAATTTTTATGTGAAAAAGAAAGCCATCTTGAAAAGTAGACTTGATTCTAGGTGGTTTGTAATGTTTGGATGTAACTACGAATTGCTGCATTAAAGGTAACTACATTACAACTGACATCTTAACAGGTAGAGAAAGCCAGATCACAGCATCCATAGTGATCAAGTAGATTGTGTCACAATTGTTTGATGTAATCAAATACAAATTATATTGCAGATATGCTTGCCTCTTATTAAAAATAAAGGTATCTTTAATCAAATTGATACAATAGAACTGATGGTGGAATAATTTGAAATACACAGAAAAGAATATTTGTATATTTTACACTAGAAAATATTTCAGCAGTATTTGAATTTTTTATTCAAAAGTGTGATGGTTTAAAAAAATGATTGGGTCTGCATTCAAACTCATAGGCCCACAATTACGTTTTAAAAAAATTTCTAATAGGAGACTTTTGTGGGAAAGTATTAAAAGACTAAATTGATGTAATTTATGTTAGTCTTTAACAAAAACATTTCTCTTTGATACACATCTGAGGTTGCCTAATATTAGCAGTTGATACTGAAGCATTTTTAACATACATATGCTCTTGGGTATATCTATGTTCTTCTAATGTTCATGAATAATATAATTATTAAGCATGATTATATTATGAATATGATGATAGTAACTGGGTAATTCTGCCTTTATGTGCAATGAAGCATAAAAGCAGTGACCTTGCACAGAGACTGTTTTAGTTTTAAACATAGACTTTTAAACAGAAACTTTAAATTGGCAAATGAATCTTGAAATTTTATCTTTATCCTAATGCTATAAAGTGGTGATGAACTGTTAGAAGAGGATAGCCAAGTCTTCGAGAAAGACTACTGTCTGATTTCTGAATTTTCAATGTCAAAGACTTCACTGGTGTATATCCAGAGCAAACCAAAGGCAGAGATGCTTTAAGCAGAGTGTGCGTCAGGAATGTGGACTAAACATGGTTCTCACCTATGGGATGGACACAGATCTCTAGTTCTGCATGTTAACATAATCCTCCTTATGTGGCTTGTGGATAAAGAGTGTTTTATATTAGTTGTAGTATTTACTTATATTTTGTATCAGTGAAAAATGTTTCAATGACTTTAGATGAGATAAAATTTTCTGTTTATGTACAGTCCAGGTACATAGGGGGAGGGCCCAGTGCTTTCAAGCTCCCACACACAGCACCGTCTATCTACCTAAACTCTGATTTGAAAGGACCACTAACTTCTGGGGTGAGAGAAACAGCTCATCTTTTCCTTCCCATCCCATTGCAAACCCTCACCATTCATAAACCCGTGCTTGACTTGGACAGAACTTGCCCTTATTGTGATTTTAATTAACAAGAGTTTGCAAAACAGACTTTGTGCTATGTTCTTTCCATGCAAGAATGCTTATAAACATGTCACCAGTTTAGGCCAACTATTAAGTAGATGATACCTCCTCTCTGGGATTTGGAAGAATTTTAAAATGTGTGGGCAGCCAGACATACTGAAAGAAATTTAATGTGCATTAATTTAACTTTCTTTTATTTAGTTGTTATGTATGTAGACAGATAGATTTTTATATATAAATATTGTATATAATGTGAAGCTAAATTAAAATATACTTAAACACTAAATATGTCTTTATATTGATAAATTAGAGATCGTCTAATGAAATCTAAGCCACTTTTTAAGATTTAGTTATTTGGGTTGAGGAAAAGCTTTTCTGTCCATAGTCACAAAGCTCATTTTAAGCATAACAGTAGGCTGTGAGTTTAAAGGTTCCACTCACCTCTTGGCCCTGACCACCAAGCCCTTTTCATCTCACTGTCTCTCCTAAGGTGTCTCCTTTGCATGCTTATAAGGACTACATGTTTGCTCGCTGTGACTAAAGTTAAAATACTGCATAAAAAAGAAAAACACAAACTAATCCAAAACTCCATCAAAATAAAAATGAATTGGCACTTTCTTGTGTTAAATCAAAATTTCCTCAATAATGAATATTGAAGGTCATTTCCAACTGAAAGAGCTTGCTTTTGTTAGCCTTATTTTTTCTTCAAATTCACCCATGCCTGTGAAACCTCAGGTGACAATGAGTTCAAGATTACTTAGAAGATTCTAGAAGTACCTCCACAGCAGGTACATGCAGGCCCTTTGAAGCAAAAATACTGTATTTTAAAGGCACTTTACTGATATATTTTGTTATTTTGACTTCTCTTCATTTACTTATTTTTAATTCACATAAAAATTTAGAAGATCAAATCCGTTAGATGATTTTTGCATCTGTACTTTGTGTGCCATCTGAGGACTTGCACTAGCAGTCAGAGGTAGTGGCATTGGGTGAAAGACCAAATAAAATCTTTGAAACATGATAGTCAAGTTTAACATTTTACATTAAATCTATAGTAAGTATAATTTTCCCAAGGACATACTGGCTTTTACTTTTTTTTTTTTCAAAGTTTCTTTTTGGCTTCCAAGCTACCTTAAAAATGTTTGTACATTAAAGTAGACTAAAATCTATGAACATAAAATTTAAATTACATGTTATTATTAAAAATAAACTCACTACAAAATAATTAATGTTTTCAAAAAGATGGCAAAATTAGGTTTATTTTCTTTCTCCTCCAGCCAACAAATTACTCCAACCCAGTATATGCAAAATTGTACATGGATGGCCAGAACTGTCGAAACTCCTTAGGAAGTGTGGATGAACGGAAAGAACTGCTTCCAAAGAAAATTGAAATTGGCATCAGAGAGACAGTGGCATAATGGACATTTTTCTATGCTGTATAAATGTATAAAATATAAGGATTACTTTTGTATGTTCCAATGGTATTATACTTATTTTAGCATCAGCATTATCTCTTTATCTTTTTCCTGGTTAATTGTTTTCTGAGTTTTGGGGGTTTTATTTTTTGCTAATGAATATTGATTCACCATTTTTATGGTATTTTTATGAAAAATAACTGCACTACACTACAACTTACAACAATGCTGCTGATATGACACACCTTTGAATTTGTTAAAAATTAAAAACAACATATTCCTTTGTAGAGTTAATACGAGCAATCTATTTTATAAGAATTTTTGGTTCTACATTATCAGCAAAGTACTCTACACTTTAGCATTCTCTTGTCTGAATACGATGCTGTTGTATTTTTGGTTGAATTGGAAGGACAAACTTCTTCATGGCCATAAACATGGATTCAGACTTGGCTGAGAATACATAGGCCTTACAAATTCAGCATCTCCTGCTTTGAAATTTGTCTCACATGACAAAGAGTTCCTGGAATTTTTGAAGAAAAACTTTAAAAAATACATAATATTAATAACTTGCATGAATACAAATTCCTTGCTTTCCAAAAATGTAATAGACTCAGTGATATACAAACCATATACCCCCTGTAAGAACAGTGATATTTAGCTTGATAGAACATAGCAAACTTATCCAGGACGGGACCACTAGCACTTGCTGTGGGATAGGACTTGTGTCTTTCTTCAGTCCTGAGACACACATCCAGCCAAGAGCACAGCAGTACATGGCCCTCATGTCTTATACATTTCTTTCCAGTAGGTTCATAATGTGGATGAATAGCATACCCTAATCATGCTGAGCACTAGAAAACCACACAAAATAGGTGAAATGTTTAGTTTTGTTAATGCACACTATTTGCTAGGTCAAAGAGAGTTTTCTTTGTATAAAGTAATTGGTAAATATTTTCCAGATACCATATCACTAATTAATTGTCCTCCCAATTCAACTATGATTCAAGGATCGTTCAAGTTATAAGACTAACTTGCCATGTTGTCAGGTGGAGAGTCTGCTCTGTGCCATTAGCATTGGTAATTTGGTTCCTCTTTGATTATACAAACACGCAGAAGCATTCATTTTGTTTGTTTTCAAGTTTTGATTATAACAAATATGGTTTACTTAAGTTGTATGAAAAGATAGCATTTTTATACAAATATCTTTAAAGGCACAAAAGTTTTATTCATAAGCTGTGGGGGTTTTTGTCCCTCTGATAGACATGACTGACTTTTAGCTGTCATAATGTATTAATCTAACAGATGAAATATGTTTGTGGTTGCTCTCTATCCCTTTGTACAAGCATTAAAAACTGCTGTTTTATAAGGAAACTTTTTGTTGTACTATCTGCATGCATACTACCTATTTCTAAACTTTGCCATACTGAGGCCTTTATAGGATATTGGTTTATGTAATACTTGTGTGATTTGCTTGAACAATGTTATGCATACCATAAAATTTTTCAGGTTCTTGTTTAAGTACATTTTTTAAATTGAACAGTATTTTTCATTTTGGTTATAATAGTCATTTTGCCTATGTTTCTACAATGAAGTGTTAAATACTTTATAAAATTGTTGACTGACTTATTTAAATGAAATTCTACATATTTAAATGTTTGTGTTTGGTAGTCTTTAAACTGATAAAAAGTCTTTTGTTATATGGTTTAAATAGTCCAACATTATCTTCAAAAACATATTTTAAAGGGAATGAATAATTTTCACAGCATAACTGAAGAAGTATTCTCTCTTCTTTTAAAGTGGAACGTTTTCCTCACATTTTCCCTTTACTGGCTTCTTGTTCTTACCATGGACTCCAAATTACACCTGAAAGAAATATTTTACACGTGCAGCAATATGACTGTAATAAGCCATCATTATCCTTTCCCTTCCCTTTCCAAAACAATGCACATCATGGGAGAGTGAGCATCCTTAAGATGCTGTATGCAAACCTCACTTTAAGTGACACAGTCATCAGTATTCATCTAACACATGTAGTATCAGACTGCAGTTTCTTTTGTTACTTTTAATATTAATCATAGCAAAACATGGAAAGTGCAGCAAACAAGACATACCATTTACGAGTTGTTTTCTTCCATTAGATATTTGTGAAAGCCACAGTCAAGAGAGGTTTGGTTTTATTGTTTTGTTTTGTTTTGTTTTTTTGTTTTGTTTTTTACTGAAGAGAGCCCTGCCTTCAACTCTGTTCACTATTGTTTCACTCTACCATGATATGGAAAACTGTGCATCAAAGACAATAGCCTTTATTTGTTGAATATTTACATTTGACCTAACAGAACAAAACATTTTAATTAATGAACCTTAAACTCTACTACTTCTGTTGTTCATTCTCTATTCCTATTACCTAAATTCTATATAATTATATTTTGTAATTTTCTACTACCAAAAGCTAAGTAAATGCTTTAAAAATCAAGTATACAAATCTTCACATTCATATTGGCAACTTTTTATCAACCACACTAACATAATGCTTTCTGGGGAATTGCTTTAAGCCTTGGTGTGAAATGTCTTTTTTTTTTTTTTTAATCAATTGTTCCTCCTAAACCTGGCCCTTCTACAAACATCTTTCCATAGAACAAAGATTTTCAAGCTCTCAAAATCTTAAGCCAGGCAATTTTTAAGCTATCTTTAGCAGGGTAATGTATTCCTCTGGGTTCCTACACTCTATTCAATAAAGGGGTGATAACAACACATTCCACAATGTTGCAACAAGGTATGATATCTAGTTATATTGTCAGATAATTTGGGGGAAACAAAATTAGCTATGTTAAGGGAAACTCGTATAGATATGGATGCTGTCTCTCGCTGTTAAATAACTTCAAGCTAGATCAGAAAACAAAACAAACTTTTAAACAAAATCATGCCAACTCCAAATTTAATAACGAAGATGAGGCCAGAAGGATTGCTCAAAAGGAAAAGTCAAATGTCACCAATCCAAAAAACTTGCATACAAACCCAGGAACCCACAGTATTTAAAGAGAATACTAAGGTCCACAAGATGTTTTTGACATCTATATGAGCTGTGGCATGAGCAACACATACACACAAATAAATAAGTAAATAAACTTTATACAATAATTATTTAGTATTTTCTAGTATTTTTTATTTATTTAATTTATTTTATTAATTTATTCTTGTTACATCTCTATGGTTATCCCATCCCTTGTATCCTCCCATTCTCCCCTCCCTCCCATTTTCCCCTTATTCCCCTCCCCTATGACTGTTCCTGAGAGGGATTACCTCCCCCTGTATATGCTCATAGGGTATCAAGTCTCTTCTCGGTGACCTGCTGTCCTTCCTCTGAGTGCAGCTAGGTCTCCCCCTCCAGGGGACATAGTCAAATGTGAGGCACCAGAGTACATGAGAAAGTCATACCCCACTCTCCACTCACATGTGGAGACTGTCCTGTCCATTGGCTAGATCTGGGTAGGGGTTTAAATCTGGAAAACTCCTGACACAAAACAGTATTTTCTAGTATTGGGCATTCAAAGTTAAGAATATTTGACTCTTCTGCAAAGCACCTGAGTATGGTTCCCAGATCCCAAATGGTAGATTACAACACTAGATAACTTCATCTCCAGGTACTATAACACCCTCTTCTGATCTCTGCAGGCACAAATACCCTTGGTACACACTAATACATCCAGATAGGACAATTATTTATAAGAAATGGAAATAAAACATTAATAAAAACTTATGGTACCTATGTCACATTTATAAAATTTCTAGCACACTATGTCTAAGCATAAGAAACATTTACTAGGATCTTGTATGTATTTGTCAACAATCAAGCCTTTTTATTTATGTATATGTATTTCATTTATTTTATTTGAAAATGAAGCATTGTTTTGACTTTTATTTTATCATGTTTTTGTTTTATGACTTTGAAGTTTGAGGTTTAATTTTGCTATTTTCTTGTTAGAGTGTTAGGTTCCATTTTTATGGAAAATCAAATATGAAGACCTTAAGTAATAAGAGAAGAACAGTATGGGTGTTATGACTA
>OU015750.1:16397996-16417595 GCA_907169655.1 Acomys percivali | reverse complement strand
ACACACACACACACACACACACACATTAGCAGGAATCAAGAAACACTACTTATTACTATCACTCAATATTAATGACCTTAATTCCAAAATAAAATGACACAGACTAAAAGAATGGATTAAATAAATAAAAAACAAAACATGATCCATCCTTCTGTTACATTGAAGAATCATGCCTTATCATCAAGGATAAACATCATGTCAAGGTAAAAGGATAGAAAAAGATAGTTCAACAAATGGACTTAAAAGCAGTCTTGTATAACCATTTTAATGCTCACAAAATAGGTTTCAAGCCAAAACTAATCAGAATTGAAAGGGAAAGGCACTACATGAAAGGGAAAGTCAACCAGAAAGATACTTCAATTCCTAACATCCATGTAACAAACAGTAGAGCACTCAAGTTCATGAAGAAAAACCACAACTACAGCTTAAATCACATATTGACATTCACACACCAATAGTGTGAGATTTTACAACACTACTCTCGGCAATAGGTAGATCATCCAGATGAAAACAAATAAGAAATGCTGGTACAAACTTACATTATAGACCAAATGAAGCTAACAGATAATTATAGAACATTTCAACTAAACATAAAAGAATATAGTTTATTTTCTCAACACCTCATAGAACTTACCTCAAATTAAAACATACCAGGACATGAAGGAAGTTGCTACAAGTATAAGAAAAATTGATACAGGAATTTTAAAAATACAAAGTATTCTATATGAACACCACATACTACAATTTAATATTAACAAAAACAGAAAGAACAGAAAGTTTAAAAAGTCATGAAACTGAACAACTCACCACCGAATGAAAAAAGAGGTCAAGAGATATGTTTTAAAATACTTTTTTTCTGGAATTGAATGAAAATGCATACCAAAACTTATGGGAAAAAATATTTCTAAGAGGCAAGTTCATAGAACTAAGTGCTTACATGCACTTGAGAGAGAGAAAGACACACACACACACACACACACACACAGAGAGAGAGAGAGAGAGAGAGAGAGAGAGAGAGAGAGAGAGATCACATCCTAACAAGTTAACAGCATATCTGAAAGCTCTAGAAAGAAAGGAAGAACTCATACCCCAAAGGCGTATATGAAAAGGAATAATCTTTGTCAAGCTGAAATAGAATAGAAACAAACAAACCACAACAAAACAATATATAGAAACAATAAAACAAATAGTTTATTCTTGGAGGATATCAATAAAATTGATTATTCTAATTAACTAAAAGTCAAAGAGAGAAGATCCAAATTGACCAAATCAGAAATGAATAAGGGACAAAAAAATAGACAGTGAAAAAATCCAGGGACTCATAAGGATATACTTTAAAAATCTGTACTACACAAAATTGAAAGGACTAAATGCAGTGGATAATTTCCTAGATATGTAGCATTTGCCAAAGTTGATCCAAGAACAGAAAGGAAATTTCACCAGACTTACAACCTACAGTGAAGAAGAAGCAGTCATTAAAGTTTTCCAAACAAACCAAACAAACAATATCAATAACAGCAAAACAAACAAACAAATAAACAAAAAACAAGAGCAAAACTTATGGGCAGATGGCTTTAGTGTAGAATTCTACCAGACTTTCAGAGAGATACCAAGACTCCTCATGTTATTTCACAAAATAGAAACAATTGAAACATTGTCACGTTCACTTTATGAGGTCATGGTCATTCTGACAACTAAACCACATGAAGATCCAACAAAGAGATTTACAGAACATTTTTCTTTTGAAATTAAATGGAAAAATACTCAATAAATTACTTGTAAGACAGACCCAAGAACATACCAAAAATTGTGTACATCATGATCAAATATGTAGGTGTCACCGCATGAATCAGGGGTGGGTAAGCATATATAAATCCATAAATGTCATTCATCTTATAAACTGAAAGACAAAATCATATAAACATCTCATTATGTCCAGAATGCCTGTAAGGAAGAGTTCGTTTCTACCCTAATAGTTGCAATTATTTTAGGCATAGAATGCTGGTGAGTTCTTTTCTACCTAGTGTTCAGCCTTCCTTCCTAGGAACTTATCCACAGAGATTTCTTGCCCTATCTCTTTCTTCCACACACTGTGTTTCCAAGCATACCATACAGCTTTTCCTTCCCCATGTTCCTTTTCCTAGCCTTACTGAAAGTAGAAGCTTGGTACAGGGTGACTTAACAAAAGAGGTCTTTAACTATAGTTAATGTTCCTATGTATCAGTATCTTTTTGGTATTATAACAAATCACCAAACTTATCAGTTTAAAAACAGGTATAGGTGACTTATAGTTATTCACCAAAAGTCCAAATTGACTTAGGTTTAAGTTTTATACTCTAAATTTCTCAAGAGTGATATTAACTAATCTTCTCTGATAAGGACTTCTTCAAAATGTATTGGGAATGGAGGCATGATCCAATTTCTTGCAGTTATGGAACAGTGCTTCCCATGTCCTTGTATCGTACATGTTTGTGGCATCATTATTATGTCATATAAGAACAGGAAAACTCTAGGAATATTGTGCATCAGCATGGGAACCTATATCTCAGTGTGGAGTCCTGTGTCTTCATAAGGAAGACTCTCAGTGTTTAAATGTTCATGTGATTCAGACAATCAGGACAGTCCAATAATATTCTACTTTTCTGTCATGTTTATCCTACCCTAGCTCCTCCCAGATTCTCCTCACTTCTTTGCCAACTCAACTTTGTGGGTTTTTTTTTGTTTTGTTTTTGTTCTCATAACAAAAAAAACAAACAAGCTAAAAATATAATAAAAAAACTAAAAGAAACAAGAAGCCTACAAGCAAAAGTGAAAGAAAAAAACTTTATGGGGAACAATAGAGTTCATTCTGCTATGGCCAACTATTTCTTGACCTGCCCTGGAGTGTGGTTGGTATACCCAGTGACACTCAATTAAACCCCACATATATCAGAGCTCTATGGAGAAGAAAAGACAGAAATATTGTAACAGCTAGAAGTTGTGGATGACTCCCAGGAAATGGTGTTTTCTAAGTACAAGAGGACTGATGCACACATAAACTCATGGAAACCATGGCAGCATACACAGTCTTCAGAGATTCAAGCCATCATGGTGGAGAGGGGAAAGTAGGGAGAAGATCCTAAGTCTAATCAAGAAGATATTTGCTCACTTGTTAAGTAAGATGTCTTCTTACTCTCTTCCCTTCAACTCCATCATATTAATGTTCTGAGCTTGACTGTGGCAAGCCACACAATGAGCAAGGCTTCATCACTCAAGCGAGCTGCACTCTTCATTTACATTCTTAACTCCTCTGAAGACTAGGAGATGAGAATAGGTTGTAAGAGAGGACAAATACCTCAAAGAATAGGCCAGTGGTGCTCATGTATGTATAATGCAGATAAATAAAAATTGTCTTAGGCAACTAGTATAAAAATAATTCCATTGTTCAGCATATAATGATATTCTTTATTCTCTGAAGTTTTCTGTTTGAAGTTTTCTGAGGAGCAAGCTGAATTTCTCTGATCAGTGGAAAAGTTTGATACTACTTACAGATTATTATTGTTTATTTGATTATTTGTTGTTTTTTTGTTTGTTTGCCTTCTATTTTTCCACTTATCACTGACAACAGGAGTGCACAGTGCTTCACAGTGTGTGAACAGAAAGTGGAACTTGGCTATAAAGCCTCAAAATCTGCTTCCAATAGCACACTTCCTTCAACTGGGTTCTATTTCCTAAAAGTCTCAAAAGCATCCCTGAACCACCAAGTAGAACAAGTTTTCAAATCTACAAACTACAGTGATATTTCACATCAAATCCAGAGGCCTAGATCACTAACAACATCAACAATCTGCTTACCAGATTTTGTTCCTGGCTTGATATTGGGTAGTAACAATTACTCGTTCAAAGCATAGGTTTAGTAAATAATTCTACCGTTGTAAACATTATAAACATATTGTCAACATTAAGAAAAAGAATGTCGTTCCATCACAGTACTTAGAAGACATATAAATGGTAATTTTAGGTAACTCATAGGTTGAAGAAGCTGCTTTGGCTGAAAATATATTTTTTACTCCTTAATAATATAGATAGTAGAGTGATGACAGGGTAAACATTGTTAGATGACATATTGAAGTCTCAAAAGTGAATAATAATTCTAGATAAACAATATAAACTTATATATATATGTATGCAAAAGAGTCAAAGAATGTGTACATTTCTTGTTGAATGGAGTAAAATAGAATTATAAATATGAGACAGAGCCTTGCCTTCTTAGCTTATAAATAAATTCTCTTTAAGACAGAAAATTTTGAAGAGATATTTGGTATTCAAGTATAAATGCTTCAAAGATACTAAAATTTCTACCATCTTATATAATGAAAGAAGAAGCACCATTTCCCCCTGCCACAGATGGAAAAATGATACAAATTTCATCTGAAGTAAAGTTTTCGTTTTTTTTCTATAGTATGTTCTTACTATAACCAGATTGACTAAGAGACCGGAAAGTAAAGGGAAACATAGTTTCTACCAAAGAAAGCATTTGAAGACATGGTCAATATGACTATGAAAGTAAACCATAAAGATATTTGCCAGTAGGGAAGAAGGCTGAAAGATGAACATTTGCTTAAAAAGATGATCAGAGGACTTCCAAGATGGCAGTGGCCAGGGCATACCATATTTGAGTGACAGAATATAGAGACTGCTGATCCAGTAAATAACCTGGCAGCTGACTAACAGAATGGATGGGCAAACAGTATATAACATTCTGTTGCATACAAGAAACATACCTCAGCAACAAATATAGACATTACCTCAGAGTAAAGTACTGGAAAATGATTTTCCAAGCAAATGGACCCAAGAGGCAAGCTGGAGTAGCTATTTTAGTATCTAATAAAATAGAATTTTAACCAAAATTAACCAAAAAAGAGATGAGGAAGGAAACTTCATTTTCATAAAAGGAAAAATCTACCAAGAAAACATCTCAATCCTGAACATCTATTCCCTATTGGGCAACCACATTTGTAAAAGAAATGTTATTAAAGTTTAAATCACACATTGGTACCCACATGTTAATAGTGGGAGACATCAACAACTCATTTTCACCAATGAACAGATCATCAAAACAGAAACTAAATAGAGAAATAATAAAAATAATAGAGGCCATGAACTAATGGCCATAATATATGTCTACAGAACTTTTCGCCAAAACACAAAGGAATGTACTTTCTTCTCAGCACTTCATGGAACATTCTCCAAAGCTGAACATATAGTCTGTCACAAAGCAAACCTCAAGTTACAATAAAGTTGAATTAATCCATTGATCTTTATCAGATCATCAAGAATTAAAGCGGATATCAATAACAACAAGAGTTACAGAAAGCCTACACACTCATAGAAATGGAACAACTCCTTGCTCAATGACCACTAGGTCAGGGAAGAAATAAATAAAAACTTTCCAGAAATCAATGAAAATTAATATATCCAAACTTATGGGACACCATGAGAGCAATGTTAAGAGGAAAATTCATAGCATTAACTATCTTCATAAGGAAATTAGAGAGATCTCTTACTAGCAACTTAACAGCTCACCTGAAAGCTTTAGAAAAAAAAAAAGAACCAAACACACTCAAGAGGAATAGATACAGGAAATAATGAAATTCAGGGATGAAATAAATTAGAAACTAATAGAAAAATATAAAATATCAATAAAACCAAGAGACAGTTCTTTGTGAAATTCAACAAGATAGACAACCCTTAGCCAAAATGACTAAAAATCAGAGACATTATCTAACTTAATCAGAAATGAAAAGGGAGAAATAATAACAGGTACTGAAGAAATCCAAATAATCACTAGGTCTTACTTTAAAACCCTGTATTCCACAAAATTGGAAAATCTAAAGGAAATCGATAATTTTCCTGATACATCTCATCTACCAAAGTTAAATCAAGATAAAGTAAACAGTATAAATAAACCTATAACCCCTAAGGAAATTAAAGCAGTAATCAAAATATCCCAATCAAAAAAAGCATAGGGCCAGATGGTTTTAGCACAGAACTCTACCAGACATTCAAAGAAGAGATAATGCCAATATTTCTTAAACTAATCCATTCCACACAATAGAAACAGAAGAAACATTACCAAACACATTCTATGAGGCCAACTTACCCTGATACCTAGATCACACAAAGACTGAAGAATTAAAGGAATTTTCAGACAACTTTCATTCATGATCATTCACACAAAAATACTCAATAAAATACTTGCAAACCAAATCCAAGAACACATCAAATACGTCATCCACCATGATCAAGTAGGCTTCATTCCAGGGATACAGTGATCATTCAACATATCAAAATCCATCTGTTAATCCACCATACAAACAAACTGAAAGAAAAAAATCACATGACTATCTCATTAAATGCATAAAAAGTCTTTGACAAAATCCAACACATCTTTATGATAAAACTCCTGGAGTCATCAGGAATACAAGGCCCATGCTTAACACAATAAAAGCTATATCCAACATGCCAGTAGCCAACATCAAATTACATGAAGAGAAACTCAAACCAATCCCACTAGAATCAGAGGCAAGACAAGGCTGTCCACTCTCTTCATATCTCTTCAGTGTAGTACTAAGAAATTCTAACAAGAGCAATATGACAAAAAAGTGAGATCAATGGGATAACATATTGGAAACAAAGAAATCAAAGTATTGTTATTCACAGATGACAGGATACTATATATAAGTGACCTCTAAAATTCCACCAGAGACCATCTGTAGCTGATATACACCTTTAGCAAAGTGGATGGATACTATATAAATTTTAAAAATGTTTCTCTATATATACTAATGACAAACAGACTGAGAAAGAAACTAGGGAAACCACATGACTATGGACGCTTGATTTTTCACAAAGAAGCCAAAACCATGCAATTGAAAAAAAATAGCATCTTCAACAAATGGTGCTGGTGTAACAGAATGTCTACATTTAGAAAATGCAAATATATCCAGATTTATTACCCTGCTCAAACCTCAAGTCCAGGTGAATCAAATACCTCAACATAAAACCAGATACAATAAATCTGTTAGAAGAGCAAGTGGTAAAGAGACAATTTCCTGAACAGAACCAACAGCTCCGGCCTTAAGTTCAATAATTAATATATGGAACTTCTTGAAACTGAAAAGCTTCTGTAAGGCACATGACACTGTCAAAAACTCAAGTGACACCACATGCTGACCAGGATGTGGAGAAAGGGGAACACTCTTCCATTGATGATGGGAGGGGAAACTTTACAACCACCTTGAAATTAAATCCTGTGCTTTCTCACACAACCAGGAATAGTTATACCTAAAGATCCAGTTATACCACTCCTGGGCATATGCACAAAAGTTACTCCACCATACAGTAAAGACATTTGTTCATCTACTTTCATGTCAGCTTTACTTGTTAAAATATGGAAATAACCTGGATATCACTCAACCGAAGAATGGATAAAGAGATTATAGTACATTTACCCAATGGAATACTGCTCAGCCATTAAAAACAAGGAAATAAAGAACATTTCAGACAAATAAATGGATGAACCTAAAAATGATCATTCTAAGTGAGGCAAACCAGACCCAAAAAGACACACATGGTACTTACTAACTTCTAAGCAAATTTTAGCCATTTAGCACAGGATAAATATACTATAACTCACAGATCCAAAGAAGAAAGTAACAAGGGGGATCCAAGGGAGGGAGCATGCTTACATCTCCTCCAGAAGGGGAAGTAGAATGAACAGAAGTAGTGGTTGAAGAGAGGGAACAAGCTAGGAGAGGGAGCACAGAGAGAAGGAAGGGTGCAGATCAGACCTGGGGAGAGTTGATGTGGGAGGTCAGAAGGACTGCAGAGAAAGGAGAAACGGTGAGTGGGAGCATCTCTGTGAGAAGCTGGAGAGTTACGTCATAATAGGCCTATTACTTTTCTTTGACGGGACTACCTTGCCAGGTCACAGGGGAAGAGGATGAACTCAGTACTGATGTTACTTGAAGAGCTGGGGTGTGTGGGCAGGGTGGGCTTCCCTTTTCCAAGGATAGGGGAAAGGCTATGGAGGAGGCATGGTGAGACTGGGAGGAGAGGACACAGGCAGCTATGATCAGGATGTAAAGTGAATAAATAAATTAAAATACATACCCACATGGCCACTATGTTTAGAACTACTTATTTTATATTATTGGCAGAGATCACAAATCTTGGAAAAACAATAAAGAACAAAACAATTATCATTAAAATAGAGACTCTCCCGTTCTTCAGTGGAGATTTGGGTTAGAATTCTTGATGAGGTAGGTGGAAATAATAAGAATTGTTGAGTTTTAGAAAGAATTGGTTGAACAAACCATGTCTTAATGCTACCCAAAAGTAACAATATATTTACTAGTAGGCAACATTTTAAAACTCATAGGCTTGATTTAAGTACTGGAGTATTTGATGGAGGCAGTTGCCATGACAGAATCTTTAATTACAAGTTCTCAGTTTGTATACCTGCCCAATAATAAACAGACAGTAATGTATATTGTAATTGTTGAGGAATCAAAGAAACCCATTTTATTTGTGTCAATGGTTAACAGACAATGCATTTTTCATATAGCAAGATAAGTAAGCAGACAATTAGTGTATTATTTGATAATTCAAAAATGTATATATATATATATATATATATATATAATTTAGGTTAATTTTATCCACTATAATGGTAGAAAAATCATGATTTCTTTTCTAGGTTCAAAATATAAGCCTCTAAAGATACAAATCCAGTAATTGAAACTAATGTCAAATGTCTTTAGAAAAAAATTTCATTCAATCATCTCATTCTGGAACTTGTGACAATTATTAAATTTATAACAGAAAATAAAAATAGTCAGAACACTTGAGTATCATTAGGTATTGTATCCAAATTCAAAAAAACAGCAAGGCCCATTAAAGTAATCATGTTTGCTCTTCAGTAAGATAACGTTATGTCAGGAAAGACATAATACATTCAATGATTCATACAGAAGTTTTGCTTGGCATATCAATGTACAATTGTGGTGCATATAGAGTTTGGTGAAATTATTAAGGATATTCTTTCTTTTGTGGAGGTAAAGTGGTTACAAAAAGAGTTAAGTAGAAAAACATTGAGAAACTGCTTCATCCTTTTGCCAAGAGCATAAAACAGAAGCAATAACTCATCAGTACAAGAATTGCAGAGATTAGTGCCCACAATAAATGTTTAAATGATGTAGTGGTAGTTCCTATAGTAAATCATTTGTCAATAAATAAGTGTGCTGTGGCACATGACAGCAGGATAACATAAAGCTTGTGACATTATGGTCCTAGATGAATATCTTACAGGCATATACAAGAAGGCATGATCAGCGTGTAATACTTATAGATACTAGTCTGGAAAAACTCTTCTTTTTTATTCTATTAAAAGAACAGTTAACAGTTTTTTATGATTAAAGAATAGCAATATACCTTCACCTTTTCTTGCGCTGACTTTGAGCATACATATTTTCCAGAATCACCTAGTGATATAAGGAAATCATAAACAATAGAGGAAGCTTGGTAAACTAGCAGTGTTTTGTAAATTTTAAAATACATTTTCAAGACAGTTATTAACAGGGCAAAATATTCACGCTATGTAGTTGACAAAAGGCTTATTTTGGCTTGTTTTGGAGTTTCTAGGGTATCATCAGGTTGGTCTGTTGTTCTAAGGCCTTTGGTGAAGTGTCAAATGTCAATGAAAGCATGTGGGTTTTTTCTTTCCATTTTTTATATGGCTGATTACATTGATAGACTTCCATATATTGAACCAACCCTGGATACCAAGGACGAAGCTTACTTGGTCATGGTGGATGATACTTTTGATGTGTTCTTGGATTTTGTTTGCAAATATTTTATTATTTTTTCATTAATATTCACAAGGGAAGTTGGTATGGCTTTCTCTTTCTTGTTGGGTCTTTGTGTGGCTTACGTATAGAGGTGAACGTGGCTTCATATATTGAGTTTGGTACTGATCCTCTGTTTCTATTTTGTGGAATAATTTGAGGAGTATGGGTATTAGTTCTTTCTAGGCCTGGTAGGATTCTGCTTCTGTGGGAAATGATCTGTCTATGTGCTTTTGTGTGTGTGGGGGGGGGGTGTGTTAGAAGATTTTTGATGGCTGCTTCTATTTTCTCAGGGGATATAGGACTATTTAATTTGTTTGCCTCACCTTAATTCAACTTTGGTAAGTGGTACTTATCAAGATAATTGCTGTATCATTTAGATTTTCACATTTTATGGCATATAGGCTTTTGAAGTAAGACCTAATGATTTTTTAGATTTCCTCCATATCTGTTGTTATGTGCCCCATTTAATTTCTGATTTTGTTGAGTTGCATACTCTACCTTTGTCTTTTAGTAAGTTTTGCTAAGGGTTTTTCTATCTTGTTGATTTTTTCAGACAACCAGCTCTTGGTTTCCTTCATTCTTTGAATAGTTTTCTTTGTTTCCAATTTATTGATTTCAGCCCTGAGTTTGATTTTTTTTCCAGTCTTATACTCTTCATAGGTGTGTCTGATTCTTTTTTTACCCCTCCCTAGGGGTTTCATTTAGTTGCTTGGATGAGATGTCTCCAATCTCTTTATGAAGGAACTTAGGTGCTATGAACTTTCCTCTTAGTATTGTTTTCATTGTGTCCCACAGCTTTGGGTATGTTGTGCCTTCATTTTCATTGAATTCTAGATAGTCTTTAATTTCTTTATTTATTTCATGCCTGAGCCAGCTGTCATCGAAGAGAGCATTGTTTAGTGCCCATGTATGTATAGGCTTTTTGTTATTTCTATTGCTGTTCTATTGTCAGCTTTGGTTTGTGGTGGTCTGATAAAATACAGAGGATTATTTTAAGTTTTTGGTGTCTTTTGTGACGTTCCTTATAACCAACTCTATGGTCAGTTTCGTAGAAGGTTCCATGGGGTGCTGAGAAGAAGGTATAGTCTCTTGTGTTTGCGTTAAAAGTTCTGTGGGTCTCTGTTAGGTTCTTTTGATTCATGATCTCTTTTAGCTTCACTATCTCTTCATTTAATTGCTGCCTTGATGACCTATCCATTGGTGAGAGTAGAATGATAAAGTTGACCACTATTAATGTGTTGGGACTGATGTGATTTATACTTTACATGTGTTTATTTTATGAATGTCAGTGCCCTTATTTTGTGGCATATATGATGAAGATTGTTATGTCCTGTTGGTCAATTTTTCCTTGGATGAGAATGATGTGTCCTTCTCTATCTTTCTTGATTAATTTTAGTTGAAAGTTTATTTTATTATATATTAGTATGGCTAATCCAGATTTCTTCTTGGTTCCATTTGCTTGGAAAAATTTTTTCTAGCCTTTTACTCTATGGGTAATGTCTATCTTTGTTACAGAGTTCTATTTTTTCTGGAATGTGGCAGAGTGTTTCCATATCCATTCTGTTAGTCTTTTTCTTTTTATTAGAAAATTGAGGCCTCTGATATTGAGAGTTATTAGTGACCAATGATGATTACTTCCTTTTATTGTGAAGTTGTTGGTGATTGTATGTGCCTGTGCTTGCTTTTTTTTGGCTTGCTGTTGTGAAATTATCTCTATCCTATTTTTTTTTTTGATGGGTGTAGTTAATCTTATTGGATTGGAGTAATCCTTCTAGTATCTTCTGTCAGAATGGTTTGTGCATATATATTATTTAAATTTGGTTTCGTCACAGAATATCCTGTCTTCTCCATCTATGTTGATTGAAAGTTTTGCTGGATATAATAGTATGAGTTGTCATTTGTGGTCTCCTAGTGTCTGCACGACAACATCCTTGACTCTTGTTTCTTCCATAGTCTCTGTTGAGAAATCAGGTGTAATTCTGCTAGATTTGCACTTATATATTATTTGACCTTTTCCCCTTGCTTTTAATACTATTTTTTGTTATTGTTGTTCTCTAGATTTAGTGTTTTGATTATTAGATGGCAGGAGGGGTTCCTTTTCTGGTCTAGTCTATTTGTTGTTATGTAAGCCTCTTGTACAGTTAAGGACATCTCTTTCTTTAGGTTAGGGAAATATTCTATAATTTTCTTGAAAATATTTTCTTGTCCTTCAAATCTGGATTCTTTTATTTTCATCTATTCTTATTGTTCTGATTTTCACCTTTTAACAGTATGCTTGAGTTCTTGGATGTTTTGTGACGCATTTTTTTTTTTGCTTTTTAAAATTATATTTTAATTAAACAGTTTTTATTTTTACATATACATTTATATTATTATACATATATACAATAGACTACCTATAGCAAGAAGAACCATGACACAATCAGAAATTGTATAAATGTTACAGTCTTTGTGATTTGGCTAGTTGTACTTGACAGCCTAGAAGAAAACATCTTTCCTATCTTGGTGTGTCTAAAAATCTAAATCTTGGTGTGTCTAAAATTCTGAATGTAAATTAATCTCCATCACATCTTGTTATTATCAACTTAAAACATCTGTCTAGACCTAAAAACATCTTAAACCCTGAGCTTCATTATAAAATTAAGCTACCTGGTCTTCCACCCCATAAGAGACTTGAGAAGGAATTGATTTGATTTCCTGAGTATGCTGGGAGTTCAGCTTAAGAGCTTCCCAAATGAGAAGATGACAGAGACAGTTTGCTACATGAATAGTCACCCAAAATTCTCTATAACATTGGATCATCTTCTTCAGCCTTCTGGCCCAATATATCTGACAGATATATTTGTGAAGCAGGAAATATTGAAGACTTATTTACCCTGTCTTGGTAGATTTTGGCCATCAACTCTACCTGAATCCAAGCTTACCCATTTTTTTGCAGGGTTCTGTTTGTGGTATAAATGAGGACATTTTTCTCAGCGGCTTGTTTGCCACATTTGAAGCCATTTCCATAAGAAGGTTCTTTGATGCTCATCATCCTCTTTGAGATAGGCTGGGTGTTGCCAGAACTTAACCTGTCTCATTGGCAGTGAATCTTTAAAATAATAAAAACATTTTAAATGCCATATTCTGTATGTACCTGGGGTTTTTGCAGACCTTATCTAACTATTTACCTTATATTTCTATAAAATCATATCTATCTATTGCAACTAGGGTGTATATTCATGTGATAAAAGTAGACTAATAATTGATAGGACCATAATTTGATCAACTAACAAGTAACTTGTATAACTTATTTATGCTAAACAGCTTGCAATAGCACTTTAAAAGTAGTGAAAGTAAACCTTGTATTATAATTAAGTTATATGGGTACAATACCTCATATTAGAGTAGAAACACAGTGTGTGTATGTGTGTGAAGAATAATTTTACATTTGAATTCTATACCACTGTATCTAAAATTAAACTTATTTTGCATCTATATACAAAATTCTATGCCAGTGAACTAAAAAGAGCCTTGTGATTAACATTTGAGGGATAAAGTTGAGGAGTAGATTCACTAATGTACTTTTGTTCTATCTTCCCTATATATTTCTATATTCCACCTTCTTTCTTTTCAACCCTTATCTCCAAACCTGAGAGTGTAACATAAAAGAAAAGAGAGACATCTCTGAGTCTAGCTTTGTTTTTTCTCTAAATAAGACCAATAATAACTAGTAACCAACTCCCAGTGATAATAACCCTCTATTGCCCAAGAGAGCAACCAAAAACCTCTCTGTCCTCCCCTTAAAAGAAATGTGGGGGGGGTCAGTCATTCTTCTAAGGTTTCTCCTGCCTGATTTGGGATGAATAATACCTTCGTGGCCCAAATAAAATTGGAGAAATGGTTAAACAAGCTAGGAATAGCATTTGTAGTCCACTTTCTAAATGTTTAGAAATTGAAGGCTGAATTAGAGTCCTATGTGGAACAGTCTGAAATGCTGGACTAATTGGGACTGGAAACTTTCTTTTAAAGTGTCCTGGGAAATGTCTTGTTCTGATGAGGAACAGCAATGGAAGCACTTGGTGCTGGAACATCAAGGATACAGGATGTCAATGTTCACCATACTGAGAGGAATGAATCCTGTCGGATCTGATACAATAGTTGTGTCTGGTTCTTTTGTTCTAAAAGCATATAATTTCTCACAACCATTATAAAGTCCTAAAATTATAAGTTTATAAGGTGTGCATGATGCACAGAACAACTAAGGCTGTTTTTCTGCTCTTTGTATTATGCAGATCCAAGATGACAGCAGTGATAGGACACTGCTTCTGACTAGCAGGGAAACCAGGAGTGCACAGCGACCTAAAGACCAAACTGAGAGCTACAAAACACTGGTGCTACTGATTACCATTTGAGAGGGATCCACATGGTGTGGAGCATGGGTGGGTCCAACCCCTGGCCACTCAGCTAACTCACAGAAAAATTCCAGGGGACAGGCCACATTAGCCACCATCTTGGGAAGGCCTGTGCGATATCCATGGAGCTCCAGGCTCTTACCACCTGTCCACTGCTTGTCATGTCAAATATTTTAAAATATCTTCTTGAGAGATCTTTTAATTTTGCTCAATTGTACCCTCTTACCCCCTGAATTCTCCTCTCTGGTGATACTTACCTCTCTGATTCCTGATCTCTTCTCTAAGTTTTCTATTCCATTTCCACGGTTTTCTTGGTTTGTATTTTCTTAATTGATTCTAATTCCATTTTCATGTCTTGAACAGCTTTAATAATTTCTTCACCTGTTTGATTGTGGTTTCCTGTGTATCTTCAATTTCAATGGCCTCTAATCTTTTTCTTTTTTTTCTGTTCTTTTCTTTCTTTCTTTCTTTCTTTCTTTCTTTCTTTCTTTCTTTCCTTCCTTCTTTCTTTCTACTTTGTCTTTTCCTGTAATTCTTGGAAGGATCTATTAATTTTCTCTTTATATTTCTCAAATAACTGCACAAACATAATTTTAGGTCATTTTTTAAATTCTGCTTCATTAGAGTATCTGTTATTTTTTTTTTAATTTCTGGTGGAGTGAAGCTTTTCTGATTTTTGTTGATTGTATTCTTACCCTTTCCTTCAGCCATCTTTTGTGGAGACTCAAATTTTCTAAGCTGGCAGTCAAGGAGACAGTCCCTTTGGAAGGCATCTGCTTGGTTTACAGGCCTAGCAGACATTGTCCTCCTGGAATAGAGATTCCGCTGTGCTCTTCCACGGGGATCTGGGACTTAGCAGGGTTACACTGAATACTTGGTGTCCTCATGGGGAAATCAGCAGCAGAGTAAAATAGTGACTTGGACACCAGAACTCTGTACCTGGAATCCAGAGGCTGTTCTTGAGGGTCCACTATGTGGCGAATGAAAGGTGCTCACATTTCATGTCTTCCTGATGAGGGGGGTGCCTGAAAACTGACAATTTGTCCCTTTCTGTCTGAGAAGCACAAAATTCAGTGTTTTGGATCCAATATCCCTTTCACTCATCTGTTTTACTACCCCTGATCCTCTGCTCACCAAGGAGAACCTGCATTCAGAGAAGAATGCAGGTTGCTACCACTTCTAAGTTGATGCCCTAAATCTTGTAGTGGGAGGTAGAGGCAAGGGTTTGGTTCTGATCCTCCCCTACTCTTGATTATCCTATGCCATCTGAGAAGCCCCTCAAGTTGATGTTTTGGATCCATCAGGCCCTTTATTCACTGGTTTTGCTGCACAGATCCTCTGTTCCCCAGGGAGCCTGCACTTGCCTGAGTGTTCAGAAGATACAGGGTAATTGAAGCTTTTGACTCCAGAACCTAGGGGGCACATCCAGATCCAACGATAGCAGGGACACTGGTTCTGATCCTCCTCAACTCTAGAGTTTTCTCTTTAGTCAATTTTGAAGCATCCAATCCTCTGTTCCCTAGACAAGGTACATACTGGGTGTTGCCATCTTGGAATAGCCTGTTTTAAAGAATTAACTCGTCATTTCATTTATTATTTGTTGTTTAAAGTTCTAGTTTATTATTTTCATCTCTGAGTTTATCTCTTCCCATGTACTTTTTTTATGTCTTATGTGTTTTTATTTTTTCTAAAGCTTGTGAATATAACTATAAACTACTAACAGAAATCTTTCTAGTTTTTGATATAGTCACTTAGTGTTATCAGTTTTCCTCTTAGGAATCACTTTATTGTATCACATAGATTCTTGTGTATTGTGTTTTATCTTCTAACTCTAGAAAGTCTTACATTGCTGTCTCAATTTTCATTCAATATGATAATGTTTAGTCTCTATGTATTTGTATACATTCTGTAGTTTCTTTAGCTGTTGATACCCAGCATTATACCTTTGTGGACTGATGAGATTCTGGCTATGACGCTAAATAGCATTATATCTCAGGTACCAAATGGTCCCCTAAAACCCAGGTGTAAGTAGGGTGCTTGACAGGTAAATGGGGAGATAATGAAGACATTGCTTCTTTTTCAAATGGTTAATACTGCAACTAAAGTAATATGAAATATAAATTGTCATCTAATATAACTAACAATAATGGAAATTCAACTAAAGCTACATTAAGGTGCACATGTTTCCAGGTTTGAGTCTAAAGCAAGTAACTAGGGACAAAGTTTGTATACCTTGAATATACTTAATAGATTACAGTCCTCAAACCTCTGTGAGATCTGCTGAATATAGCATTTGAAATGGTTATGTTTTCTACTACTCCTAGCAGTAACATTTAGGTTTCAAAGAATATGACAGGCCTCCCAGCAGTGAATTCACCTGGAGTGTGTAAAGCCAACCACTGTGGAAATCTCCATGCTTCTTCTGCTCCATGTTCTATACAAAGAGTGGGCACCATTGAGTCAGGTTTGCAACTAAGTTGATGAATGCCACCTAAAGATTGGCTTGAAACACTGTATGGCTTAGGACATTCAAATTATTGAGTTCATATAAGATGTATGAACATTTTACAAAACTTTGAACTCAAAAATATTTAATCCTAAGAGTTCCAAATACACCAAAGCTGGACATTGCGGAAAGCTTAGCAAAAATTGCTTCATTTTTAAAAATAGTTAGAAAATATTAGAGTTAAAATCAAAACTTTCATTCAGCCAAAAAAGGAGGGATATAAAAATAATATATGAACAATAGGAAAAAAGAGTAGATTATTGAATGCACTTTAATAGAGATTTATATATTGATACAAAATCAATGTTACATGTTGGTTACAGCATACTATGTATCAAGTTGTTCAGGTATTGTACCTATGTAATTGTTTAAAGTACAATGTGAAGTTCTAGTCATTTTAAAAGCTACCATCACAAACTTTTTCAAATAATTAAGAAATGCAAATTAATAGTCAATCAATTTTGTGGTTTTGTTGGTTACTAGTTTAGTTAATCAAAGGTGTTTTCTAAGTTAACCAGTCAGTATATAGCTAGAAACAAGAAATTCAGATAGACTAAAGATAGATGGGCTTCAAAAACTTCAAAGATCTACTAATTATGGCATTTAAAGATGATTTGTTCATTTAAAAATTTTTGACAATGAGACATGTCATCTCCTGGCAGCCCTCTCTTTCAATTTCAAAGAAGATGATGAGCATCAAAAAATTCTACTTTAGGAGATGGCTTAACTTGTGGCAAGAAAACCAGTGGACAAGAAAATGTCCTTGTTCTAGAAAGCAGAATACTGGACAAACTGGTTACCAGAAAGTTGACTGCTGAGCTTTACAAGGACAAGGTTGGAAAGTCCTTCATAATACCTGTTTCTGAGAAAAGTCAGTTACATATTCTGAGCCAGAAGGCTGAAGATGATGCTCCAAGATTATGGAGAAATCGTAGGTGACTGTTCAGGCAACCAGTAGTCCCTATCATTTCTATAGTTTGGAAGCTATTTGCTTTGCACTTTCTGCTTATTCATATAATATTATCCTTTTCAGTCTCTGATGGGGTCGAAGACTGAAGAGTTTTAGTCTTACAACTAAGCTTAAGTTGTTTAGGATGTAAGATGTTTTAGGTCTAAAAAGATGGTTCTTGATTATTAATGCAAATTATGCTACAAAGTGATTTAGGTACAGAACTTTGAACTCACCAAGGTAGGATAAATACTAGAATAGCTTCTCCAAGGTTGCCAAATACTAATGGACTGGACATTGTGAGTGTATTTTTATCAGCTAATATATAGTTTATTGAAGTTAGAGATGATTCATTTGCTTAGACAAAAAAGGGAAATTTTACAAGATATTTAATCTCAATTTGAACCCAGCAATTGTGACCTATAAAAACCTGTTTCTTGTTTGGTGTGGTTCAGTCTTAACACACACCTTTAATCCAAGAACTCTCTGTTTATTGTAAATACACGACTATGGTGTGGCTCAACCCTAGCACACAGATTTAATCCAAGAATTTACTGTACATAGGATTTAATAAAGTTAACCCTAAGATAAGATGGAGAGAAAGAAAGAAACCACCTGACAAGGATTAAGCAGAAAGGAGGGACTTTTGAGATAGGGGTACTTAAAACACATTGGAGAAGAGGAACTTTTGGCTTTTTCTTTCTTGCCTCTCAGCTGAGCTAGCAATCTTACGGCTTTTAGCTTTGAGTTGTTTGGCTTTTTTTTTTTTGGCTTTTTATTGTAGGGTGTGTGCTGAGTAGAAAGAACAGATGGGTACTTTCTCTGCCTCTCTGAACAAGCAGGTTTTCACCCCCAGCATTTAGCTTCTGAGTCTTCGTTGCTAAAATCAAACAACTTGATATTTTTTTAAAGCAACACATACACACAGTACTAACTTCAGACCAAGGCTCTCACATACTTACTGGCTTTGCCTAAACCAGGTTCAATCAGACAGTTCATACATCATTTTTCTCTGATCTACATAGTTACATGACTCCTGTCCCTGTTCAAGCACTGGTATGACAAATTTTCACATCAAATATATAACCAATAAAATGATGCCCATATACACGAGTTAAATAGCAAGGTTAAAAACAATATAAAAGGTCAGTGCAATGGGTGTTGCATCAAACAAGCTAGTACTATAGAAATGGTCTTTAGTGAGAATTGCCTAAATAAATAACAGGACATATAATTTAATAAAAATTGTAAATATATGAAAGAATTCAAGAACAAATATGATAATGAAGTTCAAGAGGATAACTATAAATGCCCAAGTGATGTCAAAGAAAATATGAACATAAATCTGAACAAAATGACAAAAGACAGTTCAGGATTTAAAATCTGTATGTAATAAAGAGATAGAAGCATTGATGAGAACTCAAGCAGAAGTGTATTGAAAAACACAAAAACCTAATGAGAAAACACAAGGGAAAATTTACAAGTAAAAAGTAAAAGATTTTAGACCATACCACCAAAGAATATTTTTAAAATATATAAAAACACAGAAAAAAACATGTAGAAAATCTGAAATATCATTAAAACATCTTCAAATTATAAGCATGGATGAGAAGAACCCCAAGTCTATTCCGTAGATCATGGGGTGATCTAAATAATAATCACATAGGTTTATGTATTCTAATGCCAAGTCCAAAGTTAGAGAACTCTTCTGGGGAAGATTATCTTCTGGGTGAATATTAGGAGATGTTAGAAAAGGTGTGTCCCTACTAGTGTGTTTTGAGGTTTTAAAAGCCCCTTTCAGCCGCCCGTGCCCCTCTCTCTCTCTCTCTCTCTCTCTCTCTCTCTCTCTCTCTCTCTCTC
>OU015750.1:16372488-16387683 GCA_907169655.1 Acomys percivali | reverse complement strand
AAATATGCAGATATCTATAAGTTTAGGGCCAGCTTGCTATACATACAAAGTTCTTGAACCGCTACAACTACAAATTGCAACTCAAAAATAAAAAAAGTTCAAACACAGCTTTCATGAAGAGTGAGAGTGTCCACTGTGGTATTTTCAGTGTCCCTCACATGCTGATGCATTTGCAAGGTATATCAGCAAAGAACTTTATTGGTAGGTGTAGGTCGATGACATTACTGGACATTTTCCTGATTTTTTCACCAAGATAGATGAATTGTAGTGGGATGTTGGAAACAATTTTGGAGGATTTAACACTGGCAGTAGGTTACCAGAATGGCATGGCTAACCCCACCGAGGATAAAGGCCTAAAAAGACTTTTCCTCTTGTATTTAAAGATCTGGTACCTCTTCAAATTCTTAGTGATATGTACTACCTTCTAGTATAATGTTATTGTTCTTTATGTTATGAAACATTCAATCTCCATCCGTCTTCTTTAGATGGAAGAGATATACATAAAATGGCATGTGCTACATTTGTGTGCTGGTCATTAGTAAGACTGGAAGACTCTAGAATCTGAGGTTTGGTACTTGTCTGAATTGTCTGGTAGCATTTCTGTGATCTTCTGTAGGAGTTCTAGTTCTGTACTACAGTGTAAGGCAATTCAGACATTTTGTGTACAGCCTGGTGAGGAGAACCATTTTTGAGTTGTCTCTTCCTATCTCTGTGCTGTTAGGGGTTGGCAATATGTAGTCAGTAGTGCCTGGTTAATCTACAGCCCAGACAGTATATTTCTACCCCCAAATCATGGTAGTTAGGTGCTACACAGTTACCTGGATCTAAGAAAGACTTTCTCCATTGCATTTCATTTGTATGTGAAGTAATCAACGTAATGACACATAAATAAGAATAAAATTCTTATGTTTATGGAGATAGTAGTTGAAAATTTCCCAAACAAGAATGCAAAGGTTAGATTAGATATTGAAATTACCTTCTTAGATTTGTAGACTAAGAAGTGTGGCTACATACATTTACCTAAAAAATATGTATGTGAATAACAACCATATTACTGCACTTTCTTCTTGGGTGCATTTAAAGCAGGAAAACCAGCACCACACTGAGCAATAAATAGAAATGAATCAACACAAAGAAAACCACTGAATTGAGGCATTTCTTAAGGTCACATTCAATATTATTTCTGAATATAAAATGCCCTTTAAAATTGTCTTTTTAATCCAAAGAAAACAAAAGTAAATATTTTAGTTTGTATTTTTAGTGGGCATTAACCTTCAAGGGACAGAATGAGGGCAGGCTGCGGAGATGCAGTTTATATGAAATTAAACTGATTTAGCCCATTTTAAATTCTTCTTCTTCTTCTTTAGAATACAGTCCACTATAACTTAAAATAATCTAGTAGAAAAACTTAGTGAATGTAGTGAGTGTATGTGTCTGACAGAATCATAAAATGATTATGAATTTGCTTCCTAAATATATGTTCTTCCCCACCCCCCAGCTCTAAGTTGGATTAATGAAAACACATCAGGCTTTGGGATTACTCAAAGCTGCACAAATCATATAAAATCAATAACCTTGGCCTTGACTGGTATCATCTAAAGTGATGTCAAACTTAGAGCTTCAAGAGAAATGCCCTCTCTAATTAAGTGTCTCATAGAGAAATGACTGTTTGCATCAGATATATTGTGCCTTTTCCAAGTTAGAAATGTGTTAAATGACAATCCTATATAATGTAGCCTTCTTTTTATAATCTACAGTTTCTATTGGCAGAATTTCTCCCTAGAACGTTGATATTTTTCCAGATGTTAAAAATGTTTTCAGTGAGGGTAGGAGCCAATGTGATGCTGTCCCTTTGCAACTGCTACACTGCCTCTCAGCAGCTCCCTAAATATTAGACAGTGGAGTCACCTAAGAAATCCCATTTCAAAGTTCCTACATACAGCAACTAAGGAAAAATGGCAGGTATTGTACTGTGCTTCTCTACCAAGAATCGATTATTTTTAAGGATTTAATATAAAGAAGGAATAGCCGGTGGCAGACAATAACTGCCAGAGAAGGCAACCTGGGACCACTGTGTCCTAGGTACCATGTTGTGTAGCAATGGTATATAACAATGCCTAAGCTTCTTTTATGTAACTGTTGCTATAATGGGGGTACTGGTTTTTTGGGGGGAGGAGGACATTGTTTTTGAGGGGCATCATTTTATAGGTGAAAAACACTTGTATCTTTCCTTCTGTAGATTTATGTAGACAAAAGCCATCCTAGGTCCCTTAGTCAGAAGAAGCCTGTTGGAATAAAAAACAAAATGTCATCAAAAAATATACCCAAAATGGAATCCTTTCAGGGAGTGGCCAGCCTCTCATCTGGAAGGATTTTCAGTACTTTGAGAACAGAATCTATTGGTTTAGCATGAGAGCCTAGGAAAATACTTTGAAAATTCTTCTATAAAATGTATGTGACCAAAGATACTATAAGTTTACTAATTAAGTGAAAACTTTGTAATTGCATATATTTGTGTGTTTGTATGCCAGAATGCACATGGATGTAACCCTGCATGTGATGGAGCACATGTAGGGGTAAGAAGTCAACATGTGGGGATTGGTTCTTTTCTTCCACCATGATTGTCTTGGGAATTGAATTCAGATCACTAGGCTTGAACAAAGGCACCTTTGTTCTCTGAGCCATTTTGCTGGCCCTACAAATTTTTTCTTTGATAATTTTCTGAGAATTATTGCTTCAATTATAATATATAGAAATTTCAATTATTTTATGAAAAAGAACCCTTTCTAGTGTCTGTGCAATTAACCGACTTCATATAACATCTCCCAGCATCTCAGACCTGAATACTGTTTCTTCCCACTTCAATACTACTGTGTCTAGGTAGATCCCATATGTAAACATATGGTTATTCTTATGCTAAACTGATCCCAATTTTGTTTTCCCAGGGGGAAAAACTCATTAAAATGGCAGCTGTCTGGTATCACAGATACATTTAAAGTCAACCACATAGAAACGTGATTTTTAATTTTTTTTCAAATCAGAAGTGCAATTCTCAACTGCATAAAAATGTTAAATATTACCTCAAATTATAGCCTAATTTTATTATCACACTGCCTGAGTGCAGTTATGCATATAAAAGAAAGTCTGCAATTATTATAATTGCTTGTCATTGTCAGATGCTTTATAATCATTAGATGCTATGTGAATTACAAACATGTTGATGGACAGAATAGTCACCATTAATACCATGGTCAATGGCAAGTTTCTCGGAGCAAATGATATTTGAGGAAAAGAAATTCACAAATTCTTTAAGTAACTTGCTTTTTATTGGCCTCTTAAATGTCTTATGAATTATATTATTAGCCTAATGATAGCATTAGGCTAAAATAGGCAGTCTGAGCTCTGTCCACTTTAATCAGTTACCTGGGTAGCAGCACCTAATGACAGCTTGTAAAATGGTCTCTGCAGAAAATATTTTCTATGATTACATTGGTTTTCTTCAGTCCAACAGTACAGAAAAGGGAAAAACCACTCTGCTGTGAAATGAGCAAAATTGTTTGTAATCCTTCTCCCAGTGATCCCGTGCTGCCATACATGTTCTGTGATAAGCATAAAGCCAAGTGAAAATAGTCATTAAAAATCTTACGGGGACGATTGTGTTAGTGTACCCTAAAGCTGCTAGTAGAGGACAGTTGTACTACCTACATGCTAGGGACAACAGTACATTGCTCGGGTGTGTACAGAAAGAAGATACCATGTCCACTAGTAAGTGGAGGTGGGGGTTGTCTCTAATATAGACTCTGTTACATGCTTTTATTTATTTTTACTTTTTATTATTTTTATTTTTTAAATATATTTTGTTAATTTATTCAATTTACATCTCAATTCTTATCCCATCCCTTGTATCCTCCAATTCTTCCCTCCCTCCCACATTCCCCTTACTCCCTTCCCCTATGACTGTGACTGAGGGGGACTTCCTCCCCCAGGATATGGTCATAGGGTATCAAGTCTCTTCTTGGTAGCCTGCTATCCTTCCTCTGAGTACCACCAGGCCTCCCTATCCAGGGGACGTGGTCAAATATGAGGCACCAGAGTTCGTGTGAAAGTCAGACTCCACTCTCCACTCAACTGTGAAGAATGTCCTGTCCATTGGCTAGCTCTGGGTAGGGGTTCGAAGTTTACTGCATGTATTGTCCTTGGCTGGTGCTATAGTTTGAGCAGGACCCCTGGGCCCACTTCTATATGGATACTAGCCCAAGGGACATGTCCCATGAATGTCTTCACTTACCAGGAAAGTGGAACAGAATGGAGGACATCCTATTGGGACTCTAGGTGAGAGAAGAATGGGAGAATAGGAAAATATTTTTATTTTTTTGAAAAAAATTATTATGTTTCCTTTTTAACATATACATTTATATTATTGCACATAAGTAAAATAAGCTACATACAGCAGGAAGAACCATGAGATAATCAGGAACAATATAAATGTTACATTCATAGTGATTTGGCCATTTGTATTTGGCAACCTTGAAGTAAACATCTTTTTTATTTTCTTGGGTCTAAATTTCTGAATGGAGATTAATATCTATCATATCTCATCTCTATTAACTTAAAACATCTACTTTAATCTAAAAACATCTTAACCCCTAACCTGCTAAGGTTAATTTAAAGACTAAGCTATCTGGTCTTCAAACCTGATTTTCAATCACTTTCCCTTGGTGGGGTTGCCTTGACAGGCTAAGGGAAGAAGCCTGTCTTGATGCTACTTGATGAGCTGGGGTGGGGTGGGTGGTTCCTCTTTTCTAAGGAGTAGGAGAAGGGAGATAGGAAAGGTTAGGGTGGGACTAGGAGCAGAGGAGGGAGATACTATTACAGAGATGTAAAGTGAATAAATAAATACAATTTCTGAGAAAGCACCCGATTGATTTCTAAAGTTGTTGTGCAAAAGGAATGCTATTCAGCTGTCAAAAAAAAAAAAAAAAAAGGAAATCTTGAAATTTGCAGGCCAATGGATGGACCTAGAAAAAACCATGCTGAGATGCTGAGTTAGGTAACCCAGACCCAGAAAGACACACACAGTCTATACTCACTTACAAGTGGTTATTAGCCCAACATAGACGTCCTCTGAGAAACTCCACTAGGCACTATGGGGGGTTTTGGACAGATACTGGGACTTGCAGCCAGACCTTGGGAGGATAGCTGAGAGTTGTATGAAAGAGTTGCGAGGGGCGGGGGCCAATGGAAGAACCCAGAGGTGTCAGGAGCTCTACAGGAAGACCACCAGGTTCAGTGGATCTGGACCCAGGGGACCTGCACAAACTTACACACCAACCAAGAACAAAGCACACAAGGTACCTGGAACCCCTGTTCAGATGTAACTGATAGACAGCTCAGGCTCCATGTATATGGGAGGAGGGGAGTGGGACTTCCTCTGACATGAACTCTGCTGCCTGCGATTTGATCACTCCCCCTTGCCAGGGTGGCATTAGTGGCACCTGAGGGAAGGGGATGCAGACAGATACCCAGATGGAACCTGATAGACTGTGACCAAACAGTGGGGAAGGCGACTTCCCCATAGTGGGTCTGTGTGCAGGCATTGGGGGGGTGGGTGGATGGAAGAGGGACAGAGGATGGGAACTGGAGGATAGGAGCCAGGGAATAACAACTGGGGTGTAATGTGAATAAACTTTAATAACAAATTAAAGAAGCCAATAAGAAAAGGAAAGAAAGAAGAGACAGTGAAGAACAAAAAACAAGAGACTAAAGGGAAACACTAGTGTCTGAAGCCAGATGCCTTACTGGAACGCTGGATAGCTGCTTGTTGGCAGCACTCACTTAAATATATCGCTTGCTAATAACTATTTGTATGTTTCTCTTTTATTTCTTTTCTTTTCTATTTTGTTTTTTCGAGACAAGGTTTCTCTGTGTATCCTTGGCTGTTCTGGATTTACTTTGTAAACCAGGCTTGGCTTCGAACTCACAGTGATCCTCCTGCCTCTACCTCCCAAGTGCTGGGATTAAAAGCATGGGCTGGCTATATTTATGTTTCTTAATCTGTAAAATATATATATGTATATATATACATATATATATAATTTGCATCTATGCCTCATAGCTTAATAAATGTCTCATTTCTTGAGAGAAACCATGCATCCTCCAATTGTTTGTTTATATTTTCCTGGATTTCTTTTAGGAGTTTATTCAGTTCCTCTAGAAGGGCCTCTATCAAGGTCATAAAATTGGTTTCAAAGTCACTTTCTAATGCTTCAGCTGTGTTGGAATATCTAGGGCTGGTTGATGTAGACTAGTTGGACTTTCATGGTAACTATATTGCCCTGGCTTTTGTTTTAAGTATAGATTTAGGTGCCAGTTTCTGAATTTATGTTTTTTGCATGATTTCCCCCTTTTCTTTCTCGTCTTCTGGCCTGAATGGCCTGTAGTTCTGATCCAGTGACTGGTGAGTCTGCATGAACAGTAGAATGTCTCTGTGGAGTTTTGTTGGCCTGTGTGACCTTAGGGGTTTTGGGTACTAGTGTTGACTCTTGGTTTCTGAGGTTCTGTGTAGTGGTGTAGCCTCTGGAGTTCCTGGTACTAGCATGGTCTCTGATAGAACAGAAAGTTTGTGGGGGTTCTGGATACTGGCATGGCCTCTGGAGTTGTCGATACTGGTGTTGCCTCTCGGGTTCCAGGTAAAAGTGTGGCCTCTGATAGAGGTGTGGGTTAATGTTCGTATTATGGGTCAGGGTATGGAGACTGAGGGAAGACTTGTTGTTGAAGAAACTGTGTAGGTTCCAAGGGAGGATTAGATGTTTGTGGATGGATTCTTACCAGCATAGTCTTTGGTAGAACAGTGGACTTCTATCGGAGTTGTGGCACAAGCACATAGTTTTATAAAACATTGTATGATATTGCTATTTTAAATGCTGAAAATATTTCTTAATGTATTAAAATATTTAACACTAAACTATTATCATAAATATTTTAATCATACAGAAAATTACGTAATTATATGTGAATCACTCATGTGCCTATCATCCTGGAATTCAAAACCTTACTATTTTGTTATACACTTTTTAGATGAAATCACTAAAAAAAATAACTGCGGCACCATTATGTGGGTGCCATGTACTGCCAGCTTTATAAAAGAGGTTGCCAACAAAATTTCTGTTGTCCCCTCTCCAGTCCTCAGCCACATCACCTTAGCTTTTCTGAAGCTCTTCTAAGTATATTTGGGAAAAAGTGTGATCACATTGTTATCCTCACAGTAGACGTCTATCTATGCAAAGCATTCAAATTATTCCTCTTAGGTTTGCATTTACTATTTTTCTCATGTTAATTTATTTTATATTGAAGATCAGGTTGAAATTAAGAGACCAAAAAATGAAATGTTAGTAATAACTAAAACTATTTTTAGGATTCAACCTTTACTTTCTTAAAAATTTACTTACCCTTTCCTCCTGTAGCTTTGAGTTATCAGTCTGGAACTGTAATAACTGGAGAGGTATTGATTCTGTTTATCTTTATACATCTGCAGGGCATTTCATGCTTAATCCATATCCCAGTGCTAGAAATGATTCAGGAATTATTACCTGCAGGGAAATCAAACTTGTCTGTACTTCAAAATCAAGTTGAATTAGGGATAAATGACACTAGTGTTGCATGTTCCAAATTGCTGCTCTTTTTTTTTTAATTAGTGTAAAATATTCTCTACCTTTTTCAGTTGTTTTGTTGGTCTTTGCTATTCTGACTGAGGTAGAATAAAATCTCAAAGTTGCTTTAGTTTTCATTTTTCTAATATCTAATACTATGAAAATTTTGATATTTCTTAACTTTTTTTTTCATAGTTCTCTATTCAGGTCCCAGGCCTAAATTTTGAATGAGTTCTTCGCAATATAACGGAACTGTTAACAGATAGCCACAACCAAAAAGCAATAAATGTGGAGCCTAATCCCAATAGATGTATTTATAATACAGTGGCTGCACCTAAGGTACAGGAAGCACAGAGAAAAGCAGGTGGAAAGATTGGAAGATCCAGATGAATAGAAAGTTTGATGTGTCTTCTACTAATGACAGAATCTACATCCATACAGTCTCACCATGGTAACTTCATAATCATGAACTGAGGACAAAAAACAATAGACATGCTAACAAAAGCAGAAACAAATTTCAGGAGGCCTCAACTTTAACACGGATAACTGCAGGCAACTAAAGAATCCTGAGAATAAGAGAAATGGTCTTCTTGAGGGAAGAACATACCAATTGGTTATCCAATATCCGATATATATATATATATATATATATATATATATGCTAGTTCGTATGCATAAACAGAGAAAAAATCCTTTTTGTTCCTTTATGAGTGATTTCTCTATACTCAATTGCTTGCACTTATTAACTTTTAAAAACTCTTCTTAGAACCACAAAGGGTATATCCTGTGGTATTAGCAGCAAGTTACCAGAAATCAACTGGTCACTGGGTCACTATATTTAATGTTACTATGCTACAGTGGCTTCCCATATGCTACAAATATGAACTTCTATTAGTTTTTTAATTTTTTAAAAAATTTATTTATTTATGTACTTTATATGTTTGTTTAGCCCCATCTCTCCTCACCTCTAAGTTCAACCCTCCTACCCTCTCCCCCCTCTCCCTACCATATTACTCAGAAGAGGGGAGCCCCTCTTTCCATAGAACCCATCTCATCAAGTCATGTCAGGACTAAGTGTTTAGTTTTTTAGTACATCTTTACTTTTGGCCTGCTAGTGGTGAAGTTATTGAAAAACTGGCAAAAGAGTCCATGTCAGAGAGAGTCTCAGTTCCCTTACTAGGGGACCCACATGAATCCCCAGGTACCCATCGAGCTACGTGTGGTCCTTGGTTGGTGCTTCCACTATAAGTGGAAATTTCTTTACAACAATATTTACTATAGTCAAAGATGAGAGCACTTTGGTCAGAAGAAACTTAAAAATGTAAATCAAGTCCATTTTTAATTTGAATATTTACAAAGTACCACTTTTCTTATTTTATTTTTAATTTGTTCACTTTACATGCCTACTGTAGGCCCATCCCCTGTCACCTACCAGTTTCATCCTCGCTCCCTCATGCTCTCCTCCTCAGAAATGGGAAGCCCTCCTCCCATATCACCTGACTTCAGCCTACCAGGACTGCCTATATCCTCTTCCTCTGTGGATTAGCAAGGCCATCTTGCCAGGAGAAAGTGATCAACAAGTGGGCACCAGAACCCATGACAGAAAGATCTCCTACTCCCCATATTTGGGGACCCACAAGGAAATTGTTCTGCCTATCTACTACATCTGAGCATGAGGTCTAGGTACTTGGTTGGTGAATCGGTCTCTGTAGCACACCCCCCAACCCTGCCCCCTGGCATGAATTTGTTGGGTCCATTGGTCCTTTGTGGAGTTCCTGTCTCCTCCAGGTCCTTTTAGACCTTAATACTTCCATTACACTCCCTGTGTTCCACCCTGAAGTTTGGTGGTGAGTCTCAGCATTGGCTTCTGAATGGAGAATTTCAGAGGACCTCTACAGTAGGCTCCTGTCCTGATCCTCTCTTCAACTGCTTCTGGGGTCTATTCTAGTAGCCCTTCTGGAGGAGAATTAAGCATTATATCTAGGGTCCTTTTTGTTATTTAGCTTCTTTAGGTCTGTATATTATAGTGTAATTATGCTATATTATGTGGCTAATATTCTCTTCTAAGAGATTATGTCTTTCTGGATCTGGGTTACCTCACTCAATATGATTGTTTCTAGTTCCATCCATTTGCTTGCAAATTTCAAGATTTACTTGTTTTTAATAGCTGAGGAGTATTCCATTGTGTAACTCTACCATAGTTTCTTTATCCATTCTTCAATTGAGGGACATATAGGTTATTTCCAGATTCTAGCTGTTATGAGTAATGCAGCTGTGAGCATAGTTGAGAAAATGCCCTTGTTGTATGGTAGAACATCTTTAAGATATATTCCCAGGAGTTGTTTAGCTGGGTCTTGAGGTAGAGCTATCACCAATTCTCTGAAAAAGCATCAGCTTAATTTCCAAAGTGGTTGTACATATTTAAACTCCCATCAGCAACGAAGGATTATTCCCTTTTCTCCACATCCTTACCATCATGTGCCGTCACTTGAGTTTTTGCTTTAAGTCATTAAGATAGGTGTAAGATGGAATATCTGAGTTCTTTTGATTTACATTTCCTGATGACTAGGGACATTGAGCATTTCTTTTAAGTGTTTCTGGGTCATGCTGTATTCCTTCGTACAGAATTTTCTGTTTAGTTCTGTACACCATATTTAAATTGGATTATTTCATTTGGTGGTATTTAATTTCTTGTGTTCTTTATATATTTTGGATATTTGCCCTTTGTCAGATATAGGAGTGATGAAGATCTTTTCCCAGTCTGAGAGCTGTTGTTTTGTTCTGTTGACAGTGTCCTTTACCTTACAGAAGCTTTTCAGTTTCATGAGATCTCATTTATTGATTGTTCATCTTAGGACCTCAACTGTTGGCTTTCTATTATGCCAAGGAGCTGAAGACTCTTTTCAACTTTTTCTCCTAATAGATTTAGTGTATCTGATTTTATACTGAGATCTTTAATTCACTTGGGCTTCAGTTTGGTGCAGACCAATTAATAAGGGTATATTTGCCTTTTTTGTTTTATCTGTAGACATCCAGTTAGAACAGAACCACTTGTTAGAGATGCTATCTTTTTTCCATTGTATGATTTTGACTTGTCAAAATTCAAATGTCCATAGTAGTGTGGCTTATTTTTCTGGGTCTTCAATTTGATTACATTGATCAAACAGCCTATTTCTAAGCCAATACCATACTGTTTTTACTACTATTACTCCATAGTATAGCTTGAAGTCAGGGATGGAGATTTCTTTGGAAGATATTTTACTTTATAGGATTACCTTAGCTATTTAGGATGTTTGTATTTCCATATGAAGCTGATAATTATTTTTTCAAGTTCTTTAAAAAGTTGTGCTGGCATTTTGATGGGAATTGCATTGAATATGTAGATCGCTTTTGGTAAGATGGCATCTTTACTATGTTAATCCTACTGATCCACGAACATAGGAGATCTTTCCAACTTCTGATATATTCTTCAGTTACTTTCTTCTTCTAAGGTTTTAAGTTTTTTTTTCATAAAAGTATTTCCCTTTCTTGGTTAGAGTTACACTAAGATACTTTATGGCTTTGTGGCTATTGTGAAGTGTGTTGGTTCCTTAATTTCTTTCTCATCCTTTTGTCTTTTGTATAAAGGAGGGCTACTGATATTTTTTTAGTTGATTTTTTATCCATCCACCTTGCTGCAGGTGTTTATCAGCTTTAGGAGTTACTTGATAGAATTTTGGGAGACAAACAGACACACACACACACACACACACACACACACACACATACACACACACATATATATATATAATTTCATCATCTGCAAATAGTGATACTTTGACCTCTTCCTTTTCGATTTGTATTATTTGATTTCCTTTTGGTTTCTTGCTGCTGTAGCTAGGACTTCAAGTTCTGTATTTAAGAACTGTGGAGAGAGTGGTCAGCCTTGTCCTGTCCCTGATTTCAGTGGAATTGATTTGTGTTTCTCTCCATTTAGGTTGATGATGACTATAGGTTTGCTGTATATTGCTGTATATCCCTGATCTCTCTAAGACATTTAAAATGAATGGGTGTTGAATTTTGTCAAATGCTTTTTGGCACCTAAGGAGGTGATGATGTGTTTTTTTTTCTTTGAGTTTGTTTATGTGATGCATTACATTGATGGATTTCCATACATTGAGCCAGCTCTGTATTCCCGGGATGAAGCATGTTTGGTCATGATGAATGATATTTTTGATGTGTTCTTGGATTTGGTTTGTGACTAATTTATTGAATAATTTTCCATCAATGTATATAAGGGAAACTGGTCTTCAATTCTCTTTCTTTGTTGAGTCTTTGTGTGGTTTAGGAATGAAAGGTGAACAATGAGCTTGGAAATTTTCCTTCTGTTGGTACTTTGTGTAATAGTTTGAAGAAAATTGGTGTCAGCTCTTCTTTGAAAGTCTGGTTGAATTCTGCACTGAAACCATCTGGCATGGGGATCTTTTTGGTTTGGAAACTTTTGATGAATGCTTCTAATTCCTTAGAGGATATAGGGCTATTTACTTTGTTTTCTGGATATTGATTCAATTTTGGTAATTTGTAACTGTCAAGAATATTGCCCATTTTATTTAGAATTTCTAATTTTGTGTCATATAGGCTTTTGAAGTAAGACCTAATGATTCTTTGGATTTCCTTGGTATCTGTCATTATGTCTTGCTTTTCTGATTTTGTTAATTTTAATAATATCCCTCTGCTTTTTAGTTAGTTTGGCTAAGGGTTTGTCTATCTTCTTGATTTTCTCAAAGAACCAGATCTTGGTTTTGTTGATTCTTTGAATTGTTCTCTTAGTTTCAAGTGTATTGATTTCAGCCCTAAGCTTCATTATTTACTGCTTTTTACTTCTCTTGAGTGTGTCTGCTTCTTTTTCTTCTTGAGCTTTCAGGTGTGCTGTTGTTAAGTTGCTAGTATGGGATCTCTCAGTTTCTTTATGAATGTGCTTAGTGCTTTAAACTTTCCTCCTTGCATTGCTTTCAGTGTGTCCCCAAACTTGGATATTTTGTACCTTCAGTTTCATTTAATTCTAGGAAGTCTTTAATTTCTTTTTTATTTTGTACCTGTACCAGAAGTAATTGAGTAGGGAGTGGTTCAATTTCCATGTCTTTGTAGGTTTTCTGTTGTTTCTGTTGTTGAGTTCCAGCTTTAACTCGAAGTGGTCTGATAACATGCAAGGGATTATTTAATTCTGTTATCTGTTGAGATTTGCTTTGTCACCAAGTATATCTTCATTTTTGAGAAGGATTCGTGAGGTGCTAAGAATGTGTATTCTCATTTGTTTGCATGAAATGTTCTGTAGATATCTCTTAGATACTTTGATTATTGAGGTCTGTTAGCTTCATAATTTCTCCATTTAGTTTCAGTCTTGATGATTAGTATACTGGTAAGAGTGAGGTTAATATGTGGGATTCAGTGTATGATTTAAGTGTTATTATTGTTTATTTTATGAATGTGGGTGCTCCTGCACTTGGGGCATAGAAGTTCAGAATTGAGAAGTCATCTTAGTGCATTTTTCCCTTGTTGAATATGAAGAGTATGTCCTCATCTCTTTTGATTAATTTTGGTTGAAAGTTTCTTTTATTCGATACTAGAATGTGTAGTCCAGCCTAATTTTTGGGTCTGCTTGCTTGGAATACCTTTCCACGGCCCTGTACTCTGAGGTAATGTGTATTTTTATTGCTGAAGTATGTTTCTTGTAAGCAATAGAATGATGGGTCCTGTTTTTGCATCCATTCTGTCAACCTGTGCCTTTTTATTGGAGAGTTGAGGCCACTGATGTTGAGAGGTTTTAATCACCAATGGTTGCTAATTCTTGTTTTGTTTATGTTGTTGATAGTAGAGTGGTATGTTTCTTTTCTTTTAGTTTTGTGAATGTGGAGTTATTTATTTCCTGTGTATTCATGGATGTAGTTATGCTCTTTGGGTGGGAGTTTCCTTCTAGTATCTTCTATAGGGCTGGATTTGGGGCTAGGAACAGTTTAAACTTGGTTTTGTCATGGAATATCTTGTTTTCTCCATTTTTGGTGATTGAAAGTTTTTCTGAGTATAGTAGTCTGGGCTGATGTCTATGGTCTTTTAGTATCTCCATTACATCTGTACAGGCCCTTCTGAGCTTCATAGTCTCTGTTGAGAAGTTAGGTGTAATTCTGATGGGTTTGTCTTTATATATGACTTGGCCTTTTGCTCTTACAGCTTTTAATATTGCTTCTTTGTTCTGTATATTTACTGTTTTGATTATTATGTTGTGGGAAGATTTTTTTTCTGGTCCAATCTATTTGGGGTTCTGTAGGCTTCTTGAATGTTTATCAGTATATCACTCTTTAGGATGGGAGTTTTCTTTTATGATTTTTTTGAAGATTTTTTCGGCACCATGGAACTTGGAGTCTTCTTCTTTTATTCCTATCAATCTTAGATTTGGTCTTTATATAGTGTCCAAGATTTCTTATATGTTTTGTGTCAAGAAAGTTTTAGTTTTAACATTTCCTTTGACTGATACGTTAATTTCTTCAACCATATCTTCTATACTTGAGATTCTATCTGTCATCTCTTGTATTCTGTTTGTGTTGCTTGTATCTGCAAATTTCTGTTCTCTTCCCAAGGTTTTTCAATTCCAGGATTGTCTCATGATGTGTTTTCTTTGTTGCTTCTAGTTCCCTTTTTAGGTATTAAAACTTTTCATTTATTTAATTTTTTCTCCAATTTGAGCATATTTTCCTGTAGTTCTTTATAGGATTTATTCAATTTCTTCATCTGTTTGAATGTATTTTCTGGTGTTTTTTTCTCCTTTAAGGCTTCTATCATTTTCATTACATTAGAATTAAAATCTTCTTGCACCTCAGATGTTTTAATATCTCCAGATTTTTGTGGCAGGAGCTCTGGTTTCTGGTGGTGCCATATGGCTCTGAGTTTTCTTGCTTGTATTCTTGTGCTGGCTCTAGCTATCTGTTTGTCACTGCTGCTAGCAGGCCGGGAGATTCCAGGTTGCCCAGGTAGGTCAGAGATAGGCAAAGAGATCCCCAAGCTGATAGCTTCTTGTTAAGGGTCTCCCGAGGCTTCCTCTGGATAGAAGACAATGGGTGTTGGAGCATGCACCCAGCTCAGATTCACTTCACTGACTGTCTTGTCCTAGTTTGGTCAGGCAGGAGAGGAGCAGGCTGAGAGAACTCTAAGACAAAAGCTGCTCAGGGCCCCACCCCAGACCTTCTTGGCATGGTAGACAATATGGTTTATGGCCAGTGCTAACTCACCTCTACTGGTTCAGTGTCTGTAACCCACATGGGCCAGGCCATTGAGGAGTAGGTGGAGAGATATCCAAGATCAAAGATGCTTGGATTTTCCACAGGCATCCTCTGCTGGTTTTCTGGATGTGTCCTGGATGTGTCAGTCTGGTGATGGCAGGAAGAGAGAGATACAATCACAAAGCTGATCAGTTGTCCCACAGGCCTCTTCTGGATGTAATTCATGTCTGCTGGTTTGTTCTCTGTGTCCCAAATGGGCCAGGCCAGAGAGTAGTGGAGAGAGAGAGAGAGAG
>OU015750.1:16330378-16372478 GCA_907169655.1 Acomys percivali | reverse complement strand
TCTCTCTACAGTTGTAATGTACAATGTCCCAGTAAAACGAACCCCCTCTCTCTTTGTGCTGCTTTCTCCTAAGCAGCTTCTCTTTCCTCTCTGTTCTAGTCAGAGTTGGGCATCTCTTATTCTGTCTCATTGTGTCAAATCTTTCTCTAATGTGTCACTTTGTCTGCCCATCTTCATCCTGGTGAGGTAACCCAGACCCAGAAAGAAAATAATGATAGTTTTCACATCATGCTATCATACATAGACCCAGAGAAGCTAGGTAAAAAGAAAGGTTTAAGGGGGTAGACAAGGTTCTCCCTCGGCAAGTGAAAACTAGAATGTATTTCACAGGTGAACGCGGGGGGGGGGGGACAGGTATTGAGAACAGGGGAGCATTAAATAGGAAAAAAGGACAGAGAAACAACTGGAATTCAGGGGCATTTTCAGGTCTAGGTAGAAACTAGTACAATGGAAATGCCACAGAATCTATAAAACTCTAGCAAAGAGTCCTAGTAATGTGGGACACAAAACAGTAAATGGCCATCTTCTGTAACGTGGCAAGGCCTCAAGTGGAAAAATTCAGACACTAACTCAGCCACAAAACCTTTCAATCTATAGTTTGTTCTGCCTGCAGAGTGTGCTGGAATTGGATCCTAGCACAATTATCATCAAACACACTTAATCCAAAAACTGTTGGTAATAAATACAGAGTACCACAACCAAACATTAGGCAGCCTCATGGAGCCCTTCAGAGGAGGGTGATGAAGGATTAGAAGAATCAGAAGGGTCAGGGACATGCCAGAACATGACCCACAGAATCATCTGACTAGGACTCATGGGAACCTGCAGAGATCAAGAAGCCTGTAATTGTCTGATCTACATCACCTGCATATATGTTATGTCTTGATTTCCCTTGTAGAAATCCTAACAGCAAATATGGGGGCTGTCCCTGAATCTTTTGCCTGATTGAGGGAGCCTGTTCCATTCTTGGGTTGCCTTCTCAGCTTTGATGTGATGGTATATGCAGAGTCTTATTGTAGCTTGTTATGCTGTGTTTGGTTGCTGTCCCTGTGAGGCCTTCTCTTTTCTGAGGGAAACTGTCACTATCAAAACAGTGGATCTGGGGGAGAGGAGGTAGAGTTGGAAAGGGAGGGATGACTGTGCTCTGTATGTAATATATGATAGAAGAATAAAAGGAAAAAAGAATATAGCATAGTCTCATTGATGTTTCAGATCAAATGATATTGCATATGCCGAGAAGGGAAGTCAGAGAGAAGTAGCAAAACAAAACAAAACAAACAAATGAACAAAACACTTCAGATTATGAAGTGTTTAAATGAAAGTATATTATTTGCAAAAACATTTTTCAGTTCTAATTCTTTGGTCTAATTATGTTAATTCAGACTCCCTGATTGTCTATTTCTACTGGTAACTCCCATTTATAAGCTGGGTGGCTTTGGGGGACTCCAGTGGCGATGTTTTAATTTGTAGAAAAGTTACTCACCATTTTTTACTCAGATTATTTTCCTCTGACCTCATTTTCTGCTTACATTTTCTAGCCTTCTTCACTCCTGCCACATGAGCTCCCTGGGTGTGCAGGTGTCTGGCGCTGTCTGATATCTTTTGGTGAACCCGATTTCAATGCTACTACATGGAATCATTACTTATCTTCGTTTCAGTAACATGGTCAGCACACTTATCTTGTGTGGTGTGTTCTCATTCAAACATTACTATTCTCCTGAGTACTTGTTCACCAACTAACACATGCTATGAATTCATTATCTTACTCCCTTTTATATTTGAATATAAACTTTATGAGGTCAGAGATTTACTTTTTAATTACTTTTATTTACTGTCATACTTCCAGTTGCTAGAATATTGTCTACTCACAGTTAGGACTTAATAAATGTTTGTTTTAATGAATATAGATGAACAAAAATGTACTTGTTAGATGCGTTCAGCATAATAATCGCACCATAAATGGTAGCTATTATTACGAAGGTAATTTTTTCTACAAAATCCAGATTGTAAATAAAACCCAGGGATTCTTTTTAATATAGAGGCTTTACTCTATATGGTAGAATCAAAATTATATCTGAATTATTTTAATAGAACTTGGACAAGTTATTTCATTTCACTGAACATAAGTTTTACAAAGTAAAACTGTCATCTGCATGTAAGTGATTTTGTTCCCCAAGAAGTGAATGAAATCACAAGTTTAAAATGTCTGTATTAGTGTTTGGTCTGATTCAATACAAATTTATTTTCTGTCTGTTTCTTACCCATCATAGATTAGTGTCCACTGGGACATATTCTGGATGTCTACCATGTGCCAATCACCATTATTGCCATTAAAAATCAAATGTAAGATTTAGTTCTTTCCATTCTTGAACTGGCAATCATTCCCTGGGGAGAATTATCAGCTACACATCAATAAAACAAGTCTAGAAATCAACACAAAAGAAGTTAAAATAATAAAACTACATAAAAAATAGCTAAAGGAAGAATTTGTGGAAAGTGACAAGATGCTTCCTAAATTAGATCCTAAAAGGCTGACAACCACATGACCTCAGACATATAGTATTCTTTTCCTGGAGAGAAGATTAGTGTAGGCCTGAAAAGGAAGGGAACTCATGAGAAATAGTGCATCTAGTATGTAAGGTAAAACTAAGAGTCACAAGAGATGAGAAAAAGGCATCTGGAAATCATGAGTAAGTGGTGAGCATGTTATACACTGGATCTCAGATTATTCTAATAGGAAGTGTTGTGTGACCAAAATTGAAAGTGTAGCATAGTTTCATCTGTGATTTACAATGAATGACATCATGTATGTGAAAAAAGGAAATCAGTGAGAGGTAGTGAAACATAGGCTCTGTATTATGGAAAGTGGGATTTGGATGAAAGGCTACTATTTCTAACAATCCCATTCTCCTATCTCTATTGATGTATTAATTCAGATCCCTGATTTTTCAGTTCTACTGGAAACTCAAATTTATATGGTTGAATGGCTCTGGGGGATTCATTTATACATTTCAGCTTTCTTATCATCTGTGATATAGTTAAAGCTTGTATTTTTTTCCACCAACTTGCAATTTTATTAAAGCAAGTACACATTGTAAATATATGTAACTTAATGTTTTCATCTAAATGTTTTATATTAATAAAAAAATATAGTTCAATTATACAATGATTTTTTATTCTTTTAAGGCTAATAAAAGTGAGAATTTAGCAAGATGCTCTTGTTCTTCATCAGTGTCAGTGGAAGCATTGATGGTGGAAATAAGTTCAGAAAGAGTCATAAGCTACATTGAGATAGAGTGAAAGCAATAGGTAGAAAAATATAGGGAAAGAAAGAAAATTTGCTGTACTCTGTTCATTATCTGAAATAGATATGTTTAAGTTTATATTTAGCTGTAAACTGATAGTATCCAATATTAGCTACTTCAGGCTTCATCTTGGCTTTGGATATAATGTTAGTAATGAGCATAGAGGAACTGTAAATGCCTAGAATTTTTTTATCCAGTAGGACTCCTAAGAAGAATATTCCACTCTAATTAGATCCCTGGAAGAAAAACGACACTTCTTTCTGAGATTCTTCTCATCTTTTCTGGTACTTCTATTATCCTCCATAAACATTATCTTCCAACAAAACATATCCTTTCTAATTCTGAATAACCATCATTTGCATTGGGAACGAGAAAGTAGTTACAAATTTTCATCAGTTACCATGCATGCATATGTGTGTGCCTGTATGTGTGTGTGCCCTTAAACTACAATGTTATTAAGAGAAAGGTGCAAGTTGTGTTCATTTTTGTAACCAAGGTGCATTACATAATGAATGGTATACTTCAAGTACCCAGTAGTGGCTCAGGCTAACAAAATCACATAAGAGCCAGCCACTTCCACTTCCGGCCTTTGATTATCATTGGCTTTTAGAAGCCACTGCTTTATAGCATTTTCATTGGCTATTATTACCCTTATTTTTCCTTCTTTTTTTTTTCTGAAATGCTAACTTTTCTGTGTGTTGTTCTAACTCTTCACATAAGGTTAGATAAAGGTCAGTCTTCAGTGATCATGACGTTAATTTCTGTTAAAAATTTATAACCTTAGGATCAAATGAGTTGCAATCTCAAAATTGAGATGGTCTTATAGAAAAAAAAAAACAACAGGAATTGTCTTCTGGGAGTCCTCCTTTAACTACATTGCTTTCTAAAAGGTTAACCCAAATGTTAATGACATAAAACACCACTCTATCATCTGACTGTTTCTATGCCTCAGGAATCAGGGTACAATTTTCCTAGTCCCTTAACCCCAGAGTATTTGCAGGTAGTCTTTGAGGTATTGTCAGAAATTGTCATCATTCAAGTCTCTTCTGTTTGAGATAACACTTTCAAGATCAGGCACATGTTGGCTACCAGTATTGAGCATTGTCTGCATTGTTGGGCTAAGAAGACCTCAGTTCCCAACTGGCTGGACCAAAAAATATCAAGAAAAAGCAGAAAATATTCTAAGGCAGGATGTAAGAAAATCGAGGAAAAAAAGTATGTGAGCACAATAAAATCTATGGTCTTTCCCGCCTCATTATTAGACTTGATAGCCTTTGTGCAATGTTCTACTCAGTCTTGCTCAAGAGAAGTGGGTTATAAAATACGTAGATGCTACCCCTGTTTGAATGTTGAACTTTTGTTTTTAAAGTTTAATGTTAAGATGTTTGAATGTTCAGTTTATGTATTTGAACTACAATAAACCAACCTTTTATAAAAAATAATAATAATAAATAAAAATAAAAAATAAAATAAAATATGTAGATGCTAGGATTTGTACTTCACGGAGGCTCTACCACATTCAACTACACTTTTAAAATATATTCATTTGATTATGTATTTTATGTATATGGGCACTTTGTTTGCATATACATCTGTACACCAGGAGAAAGTATCAGATCCCATTAGAAATGTTGTATTTCACCATGTGGTGGCTGGATTTGAACTTGGGACCTCTTGAACAGCGGTCCATCTTCTTAAGCACTGAGACATCTCTCCAGTCCCTGACAATCTATTTTTTATTAACCCACAATCTTTTTTTCTAATATCAGCCTTTGTGCAGGCACATATCAAATCTATAACAAATGTTTTCCTTTCTTGTTCTGTTTCCTACATAGTTATTCTACTTCTGGTCTTTTTTCCCTTCTGCATTCATATTACCCTGTAATGTTGCTAATAATACCTTTAGCAATCTAATGTTTATTTAAGTACCTACCATGTATCTAAAATTGTACTGGTGTTTTCAATTCATAAAATGAATAAGGCCACAAAGGCAGCTTTTAATCTTTAGCAATTTCAGTGCAAATTCAATTATGTTCATTTTATAGTAGAAACAATGTTTTAAATCTTAATCCTACAGTAATGGTCTTATAAAAATTAATATTTTTATAGTGTATATTTTAAGAACCATGATATTTACTAGTCATGTGTTGGAGTTTTTAGAACATGTCAAAATAAAATAGCTTTCTTGGAAATGCATTGCTTCTAATTTTGTTGTCCCTATTAATTTTTTGTTTATATCATAAAACTGGCTGCAATGATTTAGTTCCCTGTTTATAATAATGAGTGAATCTAGACATTTATAGTAGCCACATTAAAATCAACTAGATTAGTATATAGCCAACCAATGCATCTCCTCTCTCTTTCAATATTCCTGATATATTGTGTTAAATGCAAGTGTGTGTTAAATATAATGGTGTAGTCCTTTTGAAAATTATTGTTTCCTTTACTGTCAAATACATTACAAATTAATTTTAAGACTAGTAGACAAAGAGCAATAGATGCAAACCAATGGCTTTAACACAGACCAAAATTTACATGAGGCTCCTACTTATCTTTCAATTTGAACTACTTAGCCTAGGGCACTGGATACAGTTACTGCTAGTTAGCAGAAAAAGTATGATGTTATCAATCAAGATGTCAACCTTATATTTTTCAGATTATAGGTCAAAAAATGGGTTACAATTTTAATATTAAAAATAATTTAAAATGGACTACATTAAAGAAATTATCTCCTGTCCTCTAGCATATGCAAAATTGTTACTTTGTTTTAGTGTAGGTCAGAGACTGTCAAAATTTTTGAAAATGTCTGAAGACATTATTTGCCGCTGCACCTAGAGAGGTGTTTCTACCATTTAGATGGAATGCTTTATTGCATTTTGAGATGGCTGTGAGCCTATGGGCGTGGAGGCAAAGTGGTATAACTAGAATATGATATGACACCCATAGGCTCATATATTTTAACATTTAGTCCCCTGATTGTAGCAGTGTCTGGGGAGGTTCTGGAAGTTTTAAGAGACAAGACCTGGCTAGTAGTAGTAAATAGCTAGACATTCATGGCTACAGTTGTGACTGTGGTTCAGGCAGGAGTCTCCATTTGTTTCCACAGATATTTAACAATACACACCTTGATTTATCTTTGCCATGCCAGAAGCCCCTGTTAATGTATCTCCATAACTATGAAAATGCAAAGTAAAGTAAGCCGATTGACCCCCAAGTTTTTCTCCTTGGGTGTTTGTCCCAGAGATGATTACTATTTGGGTAAAGAGCAAGGACGCTGTTAAACTCTTTTGGTCTAGTGCATTGAACAGGCCAAACAAACAGAAGTTTCAAGGGTGGCATAATAAGTACCTGCTTCCTAGAGACTGAAGAAATTGTAGAGGCTGGATTGGAACCAATGCTGAGAGGACAGCCTATAAAGACTCAGTATGAAAGGAGGGTGATCCAGTCGCAGATGAGCGCAACAGTTCTGACTCTACATGGAGAGCTTAGAAGGGCCACAGTACACATCAAGTTTGTTACAAGGTCCATACAAAGGCACAGGATATAGTTGAGCAGTTATTTGAGAAATATAGAGAGAAAATGAATAGATCCTTTCAAGAATTACAGCAAAAAATCAAACAAATAGAGGCTATTAAGGACAAAAAGGAAATCACAAACAGACAAGTGAAATGATTAAAGCTATTCAGTACATGAAAAATGGAACTGGAATTGATTAAGAAAACACAAACTGAGAAAACTCTAGAAATGGAAACTTACAGAAGAGATTAAGAATCATAGAGGTAAGTATCACCTACAGAATTCAAGAAATGCAGATCATCTCAGTGGCTGAGGGTACAACTGAAGAATCTGATACATATCTCAAAGAAAATATTAAACAGGTGAGAGAGGTAAGGAAGAATGGGGAAATAGAAGGATCCAGAGCATCCTAGAAACCTACAAGAAGATCATTAAAGCTGGCAGATCTGGACCCATGAAGTTCAGCCCAAACTATTGTACCAACCAAGAACAATTCATTCAGCAAACCTAGAATACCTATCCAGATCTAGCCAATGGACACCACATCCTCCACAATTGTGTGGAGAGCAGGGACTGACTCAGACATGAACGCTGGTGCCCTCTCTTTGACCACTTGAAGGGGAGAAATGGTGACACTCAGAGGAAGAGTAAGCAGGCTACCAGGAAGAGACCCAATAGGCTGTGATCTTATAGTCAGGGAAATGGTCCCCTTCTGTCACAGACTAGGGGAGGAGAATAGGATGAATGAGGGAGAGAGGGATATGGGAAGACACAAGTGAAAGGGTAACAAATGAGATGTAATCTGAATAAATTACTTAACTAAAAATTAAAAAATAAAAATAAAAAACAAAAACAACAAAAAGAAGAAATCTTGTGACATAAAACATACAAGAAATCAAGGACAGCATAAGGTATTATCTCAGGACTATAGAAATACATGAAAAAGAACATGCCAGGTTCCAAGACCAGGAAATATTTTCAAGAAAATCATAGAAGAAAATTTCCCCAACCTAAATAAAGAGATGCCCTTGAACATACAAGCAGCCTATAGAACACCAAATAGACCAGACCTGAGGAGAAATTACTCCTGCTACATAATAACCAAAACCAAAACCAAAACAAAACAAAAAAACAAAACCAAAAAAACCCTAAGTCTATAGAACAAAAAAGGATATTAAAACAGCAAGGGGAAAAGGTCTAAGTAACATATAAAGGCAGACCCATAAGAATTACAACTGATTTCTCAAAAGAGACAATAAGAACCAGAAGGATTGGGCAAATGTCATGCAGGCACTAATATAGCACAGGTGACAAACCAGACTACTACATCCACCAAAACTTTCAATCAACATAGATGGAGAAAACAAGATATTCCATGACAAATCCAAATTCAAACTATATCTATGCACCAACCCAGCACTACAGAAGATACTAGAAGGGAAAGTCCAACCCAATAAGGTCAACTATATCCAGGAAAATACAGGACATACATAATCTCACAATAGCAAAATCAAAAGAAAACAGGCATAGTGACACACTATCACCACTAATTTCACAATAAAAGGAACTAACAATTTTTAGTCACTAATATCTCTCAATATGAATGGCCTCAACTCCCCAATAAAAAGAGTCAGATTAACAGAACGGCTATGGAAACAAGATCCAGCATTTTGTTGCATTCAAGAAACATATGTCAGCAACAAAGACATTACCTGAGATTAAAGAGTTGTAAAAGGTTTTCCCAAGCAAACAGACCCAAGAAGAAAGCTGAAGTACCCATTCTAATACCTAATAAAATAGACTTTCAACTAAAATTAGTCAAGAAATATGGAGAAGGACACTGCATTGACATCAAAGGAAAAATCCACCAAGAAACATAACAATCTTGAATATATGTCTCAAGAACAAGAGCACCTGCTTTCATAAAAAAAAAAAAAAAAAAAAAAAAAAAAAAAACCTTTTAAAACTTAAATCACACATCAATCCTAACACATTAATAGAGGGAGACTGCAACACCTCACTCTCACCAATGGACAGACAATCAAGGCAGAAACTAAATAGATAAATAATGAAGGTACTGGAGGTCATGAATCAAATGGATCTAACAGATATTCCCAGAACATTTCACCCAAAAGAATATACTTTCTCAGCACCTCATGGAGCCTTATGCAAAGCTGATGCTATAGTAGGTCACAAAACAAGCCTCAGCTGGTGAAAGAAAATTGCAATAATACCCTGCACTTTATCAGACTACCATGGACCTAAGCTGAACTTTAAAAACAATAGAAATAACAAAAGCCTACACACATAGAAACTGAACAATGTTCTACTCAATTAAAACTGGGTCAGATGTAAAATAAAGAAATAAATTTAAGACTTGCTATGATTCAATGAAATTGAAGGCACAACAAATGCAAACACAATGAAAGCAGTTCTAGGAAAAAAATTCATACTACTTCATAGAAAAAATTGGAGACATCTTATACATGCAACTTAATGGTACACTTGAAGGCCATAGAATAAAAGAAGCAGACACCCCCAAGATAAGTAGACAGTGGAAATAATCAAACTCAGGGCTGAAATCAATAAATTAGAAACAAATAAAACAATTCAAAGAATCAAAAAAACCAAGAGCTGGCTCTTTGAGAAGATAAATAAGATAGACAAACCCTTAGCCAAACTAATTAAAATGCAAATGGAGAGTATCTAAATTAACAAAATCAGAAATGAAAAGGGAGACATAATGACAGATACCAAGGAAATCCAAAGAATCATTAGGCCTTATTTCAAAAGCCTGTATGCTATAAAATTTGAAAATCTAAATGACATGGACAATTTTCTTTATAAGTTCCACTTACAAAATTGAATCAAAATCTGGCAAAGAGTTCTATATCCCTTAAGAAAATTTCTGACCACGTCCTCTGGATGGGGATGCCTGGTGGCACTCAGAGGAAGGCTAGCAGGTTACCAAGAAGAGGCTCGATACCCTAAGAGCATATATAGGGGGAGGAAGTCCCCCTCAGTCACAGACATAGGGGAGGGGAGTAGGGGGGAAGCAAGATGGAGGGAGGAATAGGAGGATACAAAGGATGGGTTAACAATTGAGATGTAATATGAATAAATTAATAAAATAAGAAAAAAGAAAATAGAAGCAGTCACCAAAAGTATCCCAACCACAAAAAGTCCAGAGCCAGACGCATTCAGTGCAGAATTCTACCAGATCTTCAAAGTAGAGCTAATACAAATACTTTTCAAAATATTCCACAAAATAGAAATGGATGGCACAATTCCAAATTCATTCCATGCAGCCACAGTCACCTTGACACCTAAACCTCAGAAAGATTCAACAAAGAAAGAACATTTTAGCTAATTTCTCATATGACTATTGATGCAAAAATACTCAGTAAAGTACTCACAAACCAAATTCAAGGACATATTATGGGCTTCATGCTAGGCATGAAGGAATGGTTTAATATACACTAATCCATCAATGTAATCCACCAGTAAACAAATTGAAAAAAAAACCTCACATGATCATCTGCTTAGATGATGGAAAAGCATTTGACTTAATCCAACACCGATTCATATTTAAAGTCTTGGAGAGATCAGGGATACAAGGCACATGCCTAAATATAATAAAGGCCATATACAGAAAATCAGTAGCCAATATAAAATTAAATGGAGAGAACTCAAAAATTTCCACTAAAATCAGGGACTAGACAAGGCTGCCCACTCTCTCCAAAGCTCTTCAATATAGTACCTTAAGTTCTAGCTAGAGCAATAAGACAAAAAATGAAGATCAAGGGGATCCACACTGGAAAAGAGTAAGTCAAAGTATAGCTATTTCCACATGATATGATAGTGTACATAAGTGACTTCCAATATTCCACCATAGAACTTGTACATCTGATAAACACCTTTAACAAAGTGGCTGCATACAAAATCCACTAAAAATCAGTAGTCCTCCTGTATAAAAATAAATAGGCTGAAAAATAAATTACAGAAACTACACCTTTCACAATAGCCACAAATACAATGTATTTTGGTTTAAGTCTAACTAAGCAAGTGAAAGGTTTACAGAAGAAAACTTAAAATCTCTGAAGAAAGAAATTGAAGAAGATATCAGAATATGGAAAGATATCCCATGTTCATGAATCAAGTGAATCAATGAAGTAAAAAAACTACATTTTCCCAAAAGCAAACTACAGATTCAATGCAATCCATATAAAAACACCTACAGAATTCTTTACAGACATTGATAAGTCAATTTTCAAATTCATATTGAAAATAAAACAGAATAGCTAAAACAATCTTCTACAATAAAAGATCTTCTGGGGAAATCTCTAGACCTGATTTCAAGTTGTACTTTTATTACTGTCCTAACAGTAATAAAAACAGCATGGTACTGGCATAGAAATAGGATGTTTGGTCAATAGAATAAAATTGAAGACCCAGAAATAAAGCCAGATGCCTATGGACACTTGAATTTTGGCAAAGCAAACAAAATCAAATAATGGAAAAAAGATAGAGTCTTCAAGAAATAGTGCTGGTAACTAGATGTCTACATGTAGGAAGAGTGCAAAAGGTCCATAATTATCACTCTGCACAAAACTAAAGTCCAAGTGAATTAAAGACCTCAACATAAATCTAAACACACTAAAAATTGTTAGAAGAAAAAGTGGGGAAGATCCTTGAACACATTGGCACAGGAGACAATTAGGATAATTCATTTGTTGGTAGACATTCAAGATGTCATAAAAGGTAGATTATAAAATGCTTATTGCTCATTGCATCTATCCAGATTCACAATGAGACAAAATAGAAAGTAAAGCAGAAAGATATGAATATGAAGTTTAGCAAACATGAAATTTGAACAAAGTTGAAGGTGAAAATTGGCTGAGACTAAGATTAGTGATAAGGGCTGACTGCTCAATAGGATATGGGCCATGATGGCAAGACTCTACCCACTGACAGCTTCAGAATGGAAAAATGAATACTAAACGAACAAAAAATGTATCGAATAAAAGCTTTTAATTCTCATTGAAAGATTGTAATTTTTGGAAGTGTGTTTCCAGGCTCAACCCTGAGTTCCTACAAGGAACCCTAGCTCTGGTTCAAACACGTAAGCCTATGTCTTTCCAATTGCCATTGGAATGTGATGGCAATATCTACATAGTGCTGAAATGGTAGGCATATAATATTCATGTTTCAGAATGTCAGGGAAACTTGCACTTAGGAAGCCTTTTAGGTTAACCAATGTGTACTAGGTTCAATGAATACACACACACACACACACACACACACACACACACACACACACACACATTTTTTTTAACAAAATAGATGCCAAAACAGAAACAATCATTCTACTGAATCTATAAAATATACCTTACCATCAAAGACAGCCATTTCATCAGGTTCAGAGTTGGAAAAAGATATTTCAAGACAACAAACCTAAGAAGCAAGCTTTTAGTGTAGCAATTTTAGAGAGTCTGAGAAAATAGACTTCAAACTTTAAATAATCATAAGGAATAAGGAAAGACACTACATGCTCATCAAAGGAAAACTTGACGAAGATGATATTTCAATTCTTAACAATCCTGCCATAAACATAAGGACATTCTAAGCAGAGAAGGAAACCTTGTAATACAGAGCTCTGAGTGGAATGTCTCCATGAAGTGACTCACTTCAGACCTCAGACAATCCCACATAAGAAGATGCAGAAAGATTGTAAGAGTCAGAAGGATAGAAGACACTGGGAAAGCAAGGCCCTCTAAATCAACTGAACAAAGTCACATGAAATCACAAAGACTGGAAGAGCAATAACATTCCCACCACAAATCTGGACCAGGTTCTTCTGCATATTATAGATCTGAGTTTAGTATTTATATGTAATTCCTGAATGAGAAAAAGTAGCGAGTCTCTGGCTCTTGTGCCTTCTCTTTGGGCTCTTTCCCTTCTGTTGGTACTCCTTGTCCAGCTTCAATTTGATATTTTTCTTTTATCTTATTCTATGCTATTCTTGGTTGTTCTGTTTAGTTGTTTTTTAAAAACAACATGATAAAACTTTAGACAAATGGGTAGAAACAGAAAAAAATCATCATGAGTGAGGTAATCCAAACATAGAAAGATAAATGCGGTATGTATTTGCTTGTATATGGATATTAGCCATTAAGTAAATGACAAACAAGCTACAATCTGTAGACCCAGAGAGGTTAGGTACAAGGAATGAGACTCGAGGGAACAGATGGGTCTCAATGATAGGAGGGAATATTTAATGATTTTTTCCCTCAGAGGAAGGGATGAGATGAGAGCCATACATAAGATTTACTAATACATGGCTTGGGATGAACCCAGAGTGTTTCCATCTCTGTTCTAACTATCCTTACGCCTAAGGCTGCAAGTCTCTAGGCTCTGGAAAATGATCTTTAAACCCAGACCTTGAAGGCTTCACTCTCCGACCTCCATTTCCTAACATAGGCCTAGAATGTTTTCAGCATTCTTAGACTTACCTCTGAATAAGCTACCCTTTATAGTTCTTTCTGAACTCTGGGTAGCTGGTGTAAACTCAGCTGTTCTCACTCAAACTTTGACTGATTCACTTTTGCTTCTCAAAGCTTCTAACTGAATTGCTCTGCTTATAAAAACTGTCTCTGAATTATATGAACTGAATAGCACAGACTGCATGAAATGAGTGGAACTGAGTGGAACTCCATAAACTTAAGTCAACTGCATTCAACTGAACACCGCCAAACTCAATTCTTATCTTTCTCCCTCCACTGCTCATTAGTAGACTCTACTCCCTGTTTGTATTTGTGAGAGTTGGGTGTATCCTATCTCTGAATCATTCTGTCAAATCTTTTTCTGATTCATCATTTTGTCTGCCTCTCAATTAGACATAATTTTGGGGGATTAAAATTCTATACTGTGTGTGCTTATAGTGCAGCCTGCGAGATTGAAGATATGTGACATATCTGCATTCCACTCTGATCACAGAGCCTTAGGCCATCTTTGGATATGATCACTTTCCAGAGCAACCAGGTTGCTGGATTTAAATTCCTCTACAGAATAGGTTTTATAGGTGGACTTGGGCAGGAGTAAAGAGAACAGATGGATTAGTTTGAGAGGTAGAGAGGAAATGGAGTTAAAGGGAGGAATCTGGGGTGAGTCAGAGCCGAAGGATATTTGAGGGGTGGTATAGAAACCAAGTACAGTGGACACTATTAAAATATATTAAGGTGGTACTAATGAATTCTCTAAATAACGGGGGAGACGGAATCCCAACTAGCATTCACTTCACACAAAACAAAGCATCCTGAACTTGGTCTAGGTTGTTGGCTAAAAGAGCCCCATATAAAATCAACAACCCAGAATCTTGCCAAGACTATAGCTTTCTTTCTACAAACTCACCAAAATGACCCATTGTTGAAGGAATAGGCATAGAACACATTGAAAATGAAGAGGTCAAGCTAGTACCGATATAGAACCTCACCTCTACATTAGTGTCTTTGGTATGGGAAAACATTATGCGTGCTATAAAAGAGAAATGTAAATACCAACACATAAACAAACTTTTTGATCTAGAATGTGTTTCTTCCTGTAAATTATTCTGAGGCAATGGTGTCACAAAGCTTGTGGGAGTAACTAACCAATATGTAAGGTCTATTCTACTAGATGGAGCCCATATCTAACACTGCTTATATAACAAAGAATCTGAGAATAGATAGCCCAGAGACCTAGAGGAAAACAAAATACTATTATTATAAAATTTTTAAATATAATAATAAAATGAGTATTAATGATATTCTACTGTGCTCATATATAAACCATCATCAGAAAATGTTCTTCCTGCATCAGATGAGAACAAATTCAAAGATCTGGGAGAGGGTGTTGCAAAGTGCTTTACTGCTTTTTACCCAAGGGAATTTTTTGTTTTTTCTTGGTCTTTTTAATGTATAACATTTTTTTTAAACATTGGAAGAGTCACTGATAAGATGCGAAAACTAGAAAGGTCAGTAAATTCTCTTGTCCTGGAAAGGATCACAGAGTTGACAGTACAACTAGAGAATTTGAGGCTAGAGGTTGAAACAATTGTAAAACAAAAGGCACCCATGATTTAAAAAAAAAAAAAAACATTGTAACTGAGAGCCAGTGTTTCCCACAGTTGCTGCCTTGCCCTGCTCCATGGGCCAGGTGGTCAGAGGGGGAGGAGAAAAACAGGAAGCTGAAGAGGCTGCAAAGAAACCAGAGGAACAGGAGAGCAGACAAAGGGTCTTTGCAGAAAAAAAATGTTCCAATAGAGGAACCATCCAGAGTCACACACACACAGTCACCATCAGCTTTTCCAGTTATGATAAGTCATGTGCCTGCTCAAAATGGTGTTGAGAGTTATGATGAAATGGCGTGGAGTCCAATAAATATGTTAGATTTAAAATGTTTAAGGAATCTATCATCAGGTATGAAATACATTTGACTTTCATTAAACATATGTTAAATAACTGGGCTATGAAGCATAGACTTGTTCCCCAAGATCGGAAAAGTTTGGTTTCAGCAGTGCTAGAAGCAGCAAACCAATTAGAATGCTTATCATGGTGGTAATGTGAGGCAGAGAGAATAGAAGAAAATAGGAGAGGAGAAATAAATGTTGGTAAAGATAATTGCTTGGTGAACGGTGATATAATGACTTAAGACAAGTCCAATATGATGACACAGTGATTGAACAATGTCATGTTGCAGCTTTAAGAGCTTGGGACATGGTAGAGGAACCTGGTAAGGTAACTGTTCCCTTTACTAAGATATTTCAAGGACCTGCGGAAGCAGTCACAGAATTTTTGAAGAGATTGTGATCAGCACTAGATAGAGCAATATCATATTCTGACACCAAACAGGAACTGAAACCGATCATGCCAGATGCGAATGATAACACTGAGTATAAGAGGGCAATTAGACCCTTAAAGGAAACAGGAGCTCCATTAGATGAATGGGTAAGAGAAACAGTTAATATTAGCTTTCCAGAACTTCAAAACAATATTGTAGGACAAGCTATAGCCAGAGGTCCTAGATATCATAACACCCAGTGCTTTAATTGTGGCAGAACTGGTCATGTACAAAGAAACTGTAATGTTAAAAGTTCCAGACCACAAAATAACAGGTGCACTCACTTTTGAGTAAATGGTACTCATAGGACCTAGCAAGGAGTTTCTGGCCATGATGGTTATGAGGTGCCTAGACTTCCAGGGTACTGTAGCCACTGTGGGAAAAAAAAACATCAGTCTAGGGATCGCCAATCTGAAAGAGATATATAAGGTAGTATCTTGCTGTTGGGAAACATTAGGAGGGGCCCCTCAGCTTGAGGTCCTGCCAACAATATGAGCCAGATTTCTCTGGCCAGTCCAGAATAATGGACTCGCAAGAAAATGTAAATTAGGCATTAGTGATCTAATGCATGTACTGAAGGCAGTGCAGCCTTAGATCTGGTCTCAGATATATCTATTACATTATCTACACAGCTTGAATGTATAAATTATATATTGGTGCTCATGGTTCTTTGGCTTCAGAGACAGTGGGAATATTTCTGGGAAGAAGTGGATTGACTTTTCAAGCTTGTATTGTACATCCTGGTATTATAGATGGGGATTGTAAGGGAGTAATCAAAATTATGGCATGTGTAAAGAAAGAGATGGAAATTAATACAGGGGATAGAGTTGCTCAGCTATTACTGTTTCCTTGCATTGAGGGCAAATCTGCTCCAGTAGAAAGAACAAGTACATTCGGAAGTATAGGGAAATGTGTGTTCTGGCAAACAAAGGTTAATGATAAGAGACCCAAATTAATAATACAAATGAATGATGTTTAATTATAAGGTCTGGTCAATACTGATGCAAACATCACTGGTATTTCAAACAAGTATTGGAATCCAAATTTGCTGCTTCAGAAGGTTTATACAGACTTTATAAGAATTAGTAAATTATCTCAAATAAAACAAAGCGTATGGTGGTTTACGTGTATGGGACCAGAAGGGCATACAAGAAAGCTGAGACTCTATCTGGCTGACATACTCATAAAACTACAGGGAAGGGATCTCTTACAACAATATTCCTGCAATTACAGAGATAAACAGTGAGGAATCTAGGTGTGTAATGATACATGCTTCTGGGGAAGATATTAAAGTAAATGATTAGCAGTAACTGCAGGGTATGCCCATTGTCCAAACTCAGACAGCTTTTGAGTTTCCAAATTTATAAGAGTGGCCATAGCTGGTGTATCAACAACCTTGCCCCTGGAATGGATATCAAACAACCCTGTGTGGGCAGAGCAGTGGCCCATAACAAGAAAAATGCAGGCACTTCATCATTTAGTACAAAAGCAGCTGGAAGTTCAGGACTTATCATTAACCTTTGTTTGCCAGAACACACATTTCCCTATACTGTGTCTACCAGCCCTTGGAATTCCCCAGTGTTTGTTGTTAAAAAGAAGTCAGGCAGCTAGATGATAATAACAAATTTGAGAGCAGTGAATAAGGTAATCCAACCAATAGTTCATTTACAGCCTGGAATTCCTTTACCTTCCTTGTTACCTAAGTCATGACCTATAATAGTAATTGATTTAGCTTTTTTTTTTTTGGCAATACATTTGCATGAGAAGGATAGGGAAATGTTTGCTTTCTTCATACTTAGTCTGAAGAGTAGTGGTCCAAGGAAGTGATATCATTAGAAGGCACTTCCACAGGGAATGATAAATAGCCCACACTTTATGCCAAAACTTTGTGCAACAATCATTAGAGATAATTTGTAGGCAGTTTCCTCAATCTATCATTTATCATTACATGGATGGTATTCTGTTGGCTGATTCTGATTTGGAGACTTTAGAAAAAATGGAGTAGAGGGGGAAACGGGAGGGAGGAAGGAAGGGGAGGATACAAGGGATGGGCTAACAATTGAGATGTAATATGAATAAATTAATAAATAAATTAATTAATTAAAAAAAAAAGAAAGAAAAAATGTTTAAAGAAACAAAAGGATTCTGCCATCCTGGAAATTACAGATTGTTGTAGAAAAAATGCAAAGAGGAGATTCAATTGCCTATTTAGGCTATAAAATAACTGAAAAAAAATTCGACCACAAAAGGTACAGATCTCTAGAGATCAGTTGAAAACTCTAAATTACTTTCAAAAATTAATGGGTCATATTAACTGGTTAAGGCCTACAACTGGACTAGATACGTATGAGTTAATTAACTTGTTTCAAATGTTACAAGTGGGTTCAGATTTAAACAGTTCAAGGTGCCTAACAGCTGAAGCAGAAAAGCAGTTAATTCCAGTAGAGTAAAAACTACAAAGGGCATGTGTGGATAGAATTGATCCTAAACTTATTTTGCCTTTAAAATATTCTCCTACTGGGCTTCTTATGCAGAGGGAAGATAGAATCATGGAATGGATTTTCTTAGCAGATAAGTAAATTTAAAAATTGAAGACATACATAGAAAAATATCTGAATTGATTACAAAGGGAAGAGTAAGATTCTGTAAACTGTCAGGGAGAGTCCTGGGGAAAATTGCAGTGCCTCTTACCAATTCTGAGATTATGTAACTATGGGCAAATAACAAATATTGACAAAGGGCTTGTAGTAACTATTTGGGAGAAATTAATAACAAACATCTGGAAAGCAAACATAAACAGTTTATAAAAAGAACTAATTGGATCCTTCCAAATATTGTAAGGAGGACACCAATACCAGGGGCATCCACCTTCTATACTGAGGCATATAAAATTGTCTTTAGGGTACTATCTGAAAAATTCATGGGTTGTCTTTTTTTTTTAATTTTATTAATTTATTCTTGTTACATCTCAATGGTTCTCCCATCCCTTGTATCCTCCCATTCTTCCCTTCCTCCCATTTACCCTTTATTTCCCTCCCCTATGACTGTTCCTGAGAGGGATTACCTCCCCCTGTATATCCTCATAGGGTATCAAGTCTCTTCTCCGTGACCTGCTGTCATTCCTCTGAGTGCCACCAGGTCTCCCCCTCCAGGGGACATAGTCAAATGTGAGGCACCAGAGTACATGAGAAAGTCATATCCCACTCTCCATTCAGTGTGGAGACTGTTCTGACCATTGGCTCGATCTGGGTAGGGGTTTAGAGTTTACCACCTGTATTGTCCTTGGCTAGTGCCTTAGTTTGAGCGGGACCCCTTGGCCCAAATCTGCCTTTCATAATGTTCTACTTGTAGGTTTCTAGGACCCACTGGATCCTTCTAGTTTGCTATTCTCACATGGTTCTCTCATCTAGAGTCCCATTAAGATGTCCTCCCCTCTGTCCCAGTTTCCTGGTAAGTGAAGGCTTTCTTGGGACATGCCCCTTGGGCTAGTATGCAGATATAAGTGAGTATATACCATTGAGTCTTTCTGCTTCTGGGTTAACTCACTCATTATGATCATTTCTAGCTCAATCCATTTATCCACAAATTTCGGGAATTCCTTGTTTTTAATAGTTGAGTAATATTCCATAGTGTATATGTACCACAGTTTCTTTATCCGTTCTTCTACTGAGGGACATTTAGGCTGTTTCCATGATCTGGCTATTATGAATAAGGCTGCTATGAACATGGTTGAGCAAATTTTCTTGTTATATGCTGGTGCATCTTCTGGGTATATTCCAAGGAGTGGAATAGCTGGGTCTTGAGGAAGCCCTATCCCCAGTTTTCTGAGATAGCACCAGATAGATTTCCAAAGTGGCTTTACTAGTTTGCATTGCCACCAGCAATGAAGGAGTGTTCCTTTCTCCCCACATCCTCTCCAGCATGTGGTGTCGCTTGAGTTTTTGATCTTAGCCATTCTGATGGGTGTAAGATGGAATCTCAGAGTTGTTTTGATTTGCATTTTTCCTGATGACTAAGGAGGTTGAGCATTTCTTTAAGTGTTTCTCAGCCATTTGATATTCTTCTGTTGAGAATTCTCTGTTTAGTTCCAAGTCCCATTTCTCAATTGGGTTATTTGGTTTGGTGGTGTTTAATTTCTTGAGTTCTTTATATATTTTGGATAGTAGACCTTTGTCAGATGTAGGGTTGGTGAAGATCTTTTCCCGGTCTGTAGGCTGTCGCTTTGTTCTCTTAGCAGACATGTCCCTACATTATTTATGCAAGCCAAGAGGCCATTGAAATGCATGTCACAGAGATCTTCTCAATGGAAGCTGCTGTCGTAAATTTGTCTCTGCTCTAAATGAATCATGCTAGTCACAATTATTTCCACAAAGGTGTCATTTTAAGATGCTAGAAGCATAAGGAACTTAGCCTACTCTACCCTAATGAGAAGCAATGAAGCCAATGTACAAAAAGGAAGAGAAGGATGGTTTTAGAAAGGGCCAGATACCTCAGTGTTACACAAGAAGCCTTTTGCTGTCCTTTTTTTTTTTTTTTAATTCATGGTAATTGAAATTTTCTAAGGGGATGTAAAGATGGGACATGAAATTAATAATATTATAATGTATTTCTAAACTTTAAAATAAAGACAACAGTGAAAGTATTCTCCTAAGGCCAAATCGTAGTACATTTGGTAAATGCGAAGATCCACTCCTTTGTGCTCTGTTATTTTTAAAACCAGTCTTTCCTGGGATGCCAGAATGCCAGAGGAGTTGCCAAAATGGAGATGACTGAAATTCAGGTTAAGAGCTATTCTAGGAGAGTGAATTGGATATATACTTAATTAGAAAGGCAAACCACAACACCCTCCAAACATTAGTGCATGCAATTCACTCTTACAGTCCATAAACTCAATGAACAGACAGGAAAGGGAGGGGAAGGAGAGGAACAGAAGAAAAATAGCAGGACAGGGTTTAGGAGAGAGAGTAAATGACGGGCTGACACCAATTACCTGATATCTGATAATAAGCAGTTAGCATTCATATTTCCATTTACTTAGCAAGGTAAATCAATGCTTTATATTAAACTCGACATACCTTTATCATCTTTAAATAACTCATACCAGGAATCGTGGGGCAAACAAAGCTGCATGCAGAAAGATGAGACTCAGGACAGAGTGTCCAAGGGGCTTGGTGGCAGGAATTGGCTTAAATATCAAGACCACTGGAAATGAGACTGCAAATCCAATGTCACTTTTGCATTACCATTTGTCCTTAGCTAACTACTGTGAAAGTTGCAGCCAAGCAAATCCGAATGGGTTTGGACTGAGATGAATTATCTCCTGTAATTCTTCCACAAAAACAGTAAAGAAAAACCAGAGAAGTTCCTTTCCACATGAGGCACAGAGCAAATATAACCCCATGTACAGATTCAAGGTGAAAACGAGTGTTTTCCTGGCTGTTGTTTCTTGCTATCATGTCTATAGAGTATAGGGACTCAAGCACATTACTCATGACAGAAAATCCCACTGTTGTGCAACATAAAATTGTTAATTATAACTTTTATTCTTGTAAAATTTGCAGAATAGAGCGGAGACGATTGCTATAGTTTAGTGTTGATAAGAACTGGACTATAATACAAAGGAAATGCAGTGGGGAGCCGAGCAAGGACATCTATGAAATTGCATGTCACAGACATGATTTTGCTACGTATTTTTTTGTTTGAAGAAAATTATAATAGTCCACAAGCAGTCACAGACGAAAGAGTAGATACAATAGGTGGACTGAATAGTCAAGATGAGGAACAAAAAAATATCTATTTAGAATTAAAAACGGACCGAGTGTTTTCTTTTGCAGCAAGAAGAGAAACAGACCATGGACAGCAACAGATGGACAAGGAGCATTGTCAGCAGCACTTGCTCTTCCAGCAGGTCGCACTTCCTCCACAGCTGATCTCTATGGTCTCACTGTGGGGGTTCTTTTCCTGGGGTCTTTCGGAGGATGTCTATAGCTAACGTAGGGATGCCTTTCCCATGTTTATATTTGCTTTTGCACTGGTCACAAAACAAAAACAAACAAACAAACAAAAACAAAGAACAACGAGAAGAAAAGAAAAGAAAAGAAAAGAAAAGAAAAGAAAAGAAAAGAAAAGAAAAGAAAAGAAAAGAAAAGAAACCTAATACCTTGCTTCTTTGCAATCTGTTCTCCTCCTCCTTTAGGTACAACTCTCGTATCAGACATCGCTTCATTCCTGGTAACACTCTTTCCGCATCCTCACTGGCGTACTTATCTATATTTGTAAGCCACTTGCTGATGTTTTTAAAACTTTTAACACTGGTGATGCCATGCACTAGCATGATCCCCGCTGCATCTCAGTAGTGGGAGGTTGTGATGGTATGAAATCGTTCCTGGCCTGCTGTGTCCCGTATCTGTAGCTTGATCCTCTTTCCTTGTAGTTTAAAGGTTTTGATTTTAAAGTCGGCTTCTATCATGGAAATAAAGGTGGTATTGAAGGTATTGTCGGAAAAACAAAAAAGGACACGAATCTTGCCCATTCCGGAGTCCCTGATGAAGGGCTGCTTCAAAAGCTCATAGGACTTCTTTGCCATTGGGAGGAGAAGCTCTGAGGCTCCTCCCCGGTGGTTTGAAGGTTTCAGTCTTGCTCACTATGGCCAACTCCTCACCATGGATTTCTGGAGTCTCAACGTCAGGGAAGTGTGTGCAAGGAACAAAGCAGCTCTCAAGACAGAGCAGGAGAACCTGCAAAAAACCTCAGTGAGTAAGCCCAGACAGTGGACCTCCTAGAGGCCAGAGTCTCTGCAATCCGCATAGCCTGGATCCTGGTACTTGATCAGGATCATCTTCCAATCAAAATTTAAGTCTAGTATTATATTCACTCAATTCTATTTTTATTCTCCTTTAGTCTTCTATTATTATTCTTCAACTTAAGTGAATAAGAACTGGAATATAAGATTAGTATTACACCCCACAGGTAAAGAGAGTTCATGGCTCTTGCAGAGGACCTCAGTTCAGGTCCCAGCTCGCACATTAAGCAGTCACAATCATCTATAACTCCGGTTCCAACTCCAGGGGATCTGTTGTTCTTATGTCACTTCCTCTCAACATGTACACACACACACATACACACACACACAAAGGCACGTGCACATACAATTTTTTTAAGAATTCATAATCAATGTATGGCTTCTGGACATTTAACTAAACTCATCATTGTCAAAAGTGTATATTGAACTCCCAATAGAAAAATGTAGATTAGTTTTAAGTAAATTGAATGCAGTTTTTGTTTGTTTTTGTTTTTTGAGACAAAGTTTATCTGTGTACCCTTGATTGACCCAGAAATTGTTCTGTAGACCAGATTGACTTCTTTCTCAGAGATCTACCTCTACTTCTGAAATGCTGTGATTGAAGATGTGAACCACCACCCCCTGGCTACTATTTTGCTTTTTAATTAGATTGAATTTTTAAAAAAATATTGAAAGATACTACTAAATGAGTATGTAGCTCACTTTCTATGTTAATAGAAATTATATTGTTCTATATATTGTACATAATGTTAGTAAAATTCAATCAAAGAATTTATTTCTTTAAAACTTAGTAAGTCATTAATTGTTAAACTGTTCCGAATGAATAGAGTAGATTTGGAGGAAAAGATATTATGATGCTCATATGTACACACACACACACACACACACACACACACACACACACACACACACACACACATGAATATTTCAATTTTCTAACAAATCCTTTCTTAGAATTGTATATCTGAAGTTGTACATGGTTACACCCTGTTGATTTTGAAATTAATCATAAAAGAAGATCACTGGTCAGAATAGTGTAACCTAGCAAATGCTGGTGTTGTTGGATAGGTATATATTTTAGTGTCTATATTCTTATTGGCATTTATTTAATTGATTATATTAGCTTCAAGTTTTACTAAAATTGGACCTCAAAGGGTCAAGAAAATATGTCAAGGACATAATATGTAGAAAGACCGCATTCAGAATCCCAGCTGAAGATGTTTACTGATATTTCCAGTGCACTGAACAGAAAAGCTGCAGCATAGTTGTAATTTGCCAAGAGCAGTGGAACTGTTAGTTCTCTTAAATGATTGAACCTAAAAAACAAATTAAGTGAAATTATTATCTTCTTCCCTAGTTGTCAAGAGCACCCAAGTGTTCATTTCCAATGACACTTAGTGGAATGTCACTCCACCCTTTTCAAAATAAAGTCCAAATCCTATTGAAATGCTAATGAAACTAATTAGGTTGTATCTTTTTTGAGCTTCTTTTGTTTTTGTCTTTAAGTTCTTTGTATTTGAGGTGCTGATAACATTTTATTTATTTATTTTTAACTTTATAGATCCTTTTTCCTGAGGGATGAAAGTAATGATGAGCACAGAGAAAAATAAAAAGACAAAAGAGAAATTATTTCAGTTCTTATCATTTAAAAAATAATGAATCTTTTTAAAATGTTCATTCCACATGGATGGTATAATTTTGTGTGCATTAAAATGTGAGGAACTGAATAACAAAAGGAATATAAGAGAATTATCAGTTCAAAGCTAGACAAGTAGATTCCACATCCTACGGATTCTGGGAAAACAGTGAAATCTTGCTTATAATTAGGCACTAAACCTCACAAGTAACCAGAATGGAGCCCTGGATGAAGGACAATTTTCTGGTTTCATGTGATCTTGCTCACTTCATTCCTCAATTATTTTCTTTAATACATTTTAATACAGAAATAGTATCTACACATGAGAGTAAGATTGTTGAGTATCCTCAGTATATGAACTATGTCAAAAACTTTAACATTTTGGCTCTACCGTATAGAATATCTAACACACTGTATTTTTTTAATGAAACTACTAAAAAATACACTGATGTTTATCATTCAGAAACAACAAAAATAGACTTTGCTAACCATTCCCTCTCCTGGATTGCTCATTAAAAAGTTGTGTTATTTCCCGATTTTGAGTCTCATCACAACAATAAAATAACAATTATTAAATGGCAGTGAGCCACTATTGCTGATGTCTAAATACCTTTATCTTTACCATATTTCTGTAGTTTCCTGATACCTTATAATGCTCAATGGCAAAGTCAATGCTTTTGAAGGTATTGTTTGCTTTACTTTATTTTTATCAACTGAATTTCCTGGCCTCTTTGGATACTTGGGGCTATATATTCATTTTTGAATAAGAATGCCCCACATAGCACATGTGTTTCTGTACCTGGTCCTTGGTTGGTACTGCTGTTTGGTGAGAAATGTGGAGGTAAGGGTCTTGATCAGGGAATTACGTAAGTGAGGGCAAGGTTCAAGATACCAAGGCCTAATGCTAGTTGCTGTATGTTCTCTCTGCTTGATCCTAGCTTTTGAGGTGAGAGTTCTCAACTCTCAACTGCCTGTTCTTGTCGCCATGTTTTCTTCCTTCTGTTTTTGTTTAGACAGTATGAACATTAACCCTCTAGAACTATAATCCAAAATAACCTCTAGCTTATTTAAGTTTCCTTAGATGTGATGTTCTCTTATAGTGACAGAAAAACAACTAGGGCAATAGTCAAATCTAAAGATTCAGACCTAGCATCCAAACATAAACAAATAAGCAACATTTGTCTTACTGGCTTAGAGTTACTTCACTCAGTATAAAATTTCTCACTTTCATCCATTTATCTGCAAATTACATCAACCTCCCATTTTTACAGCCATATAGAATTTGTATACATGTACCATATTGTTATTTTCCATTAATCAGTTGAAAAGCATGTAGATTGTTAGCTTTTTATAGCTAATGTGAATAAGTAGCAAAATATGTGGCAGAAAAACAATCTCTGAATGTGTAAAATTTGGGTAACTCCCAAGGAGTTATAGTTGAGTCTTACATTAAAAAGGTAGGAGTAAAGCTCCTAGTTGAGGACCACCTTATTTTCTCCATGCTGGATGTCATAAACAAGTTGTGTCTTCAGCAGTGGAGCTTTACAGTCATATGCTGGAAAAAAATTAATAACCTTGGTGAAAGCCAAGATTTTATTAGCCCAATGAGGAACACTTTTAAATCTTTACTTAGAAGACAACCAGAAGAAATTTAAAATCTTGAGCTTGTGACTATGATAATAGTAGTCAGTGCTTACCAAAGCTAGATTAGTAGCTTATTAGAACTCCATCGATTACTGTTAAAACTCTAAACTTTTGAAGTATTAATATAACCGTAGCAGAGAAAGAGGGAGAGAAAAAAATCTGAGACATTTTTTCTTAGATATATGAAATAGGGTATATATATCCTAAATTATTTTCTTCTACTTTTACAAATGGCATTTATACACCTTATGACACTTTATTAGACCTTTATAACTTGCATTTACATATCTTAAATCATGTTCTTAAACCTTTACAACTTAAGCTTTTGTATCCTTAGACCTTACATAAATTTTACACATTTTTCTATCCAAGCATTTGCCATGAGACACAGGTCCTTCACTGATTACTGAGAACAGTCCTTGTAAAGTGAGTTCCTTTAAATAAAGGAATAGTCAAAAAAATTGCGTTAATATATGTTTTGTGAGTTTCTTCTTTTAGAGTCTGGTAGCATGACAAAATGTGTCTAGACCTAGCAGTACCTCTAGGAGAGTGATCCCTGAAGCCTGACTTTTACATAGGAAGAGAATTGAGAAGGCATAGAAAGCCTTTGTTACTGCTGTTAAACTGACAAATCTATCACTAGCCTAGTCATCAACACTATCAAAGATCAGAGAAGGATAAATTTATTGGAGTAAGCAGGAAGTACAGACAAAGCACCTTCCTAATCTATTAAAAGTTACAGAGACTTACCTGCAACCTGGAAAATCACCCCAGGTTCATTTATGGTGAATGGGGTCAGGGGTTCCAGGACAGTGTCAATCTTTGGTTCCCAAGGCCAGAAGACCTGACAGACTTTCCTGTGATGTAGAAACTTGGGCAACTGGCCTACCATATCTGGGCAAAGCAGTGCAGTCAACTCCCCAGAGTCCTGCTTCTGCACAGTTTTCACAGGGTCCTGGCAGTGGATGAGGTGAAGGACAGTTTTACATTTAGTGTCCAGCTCTGTAACACTTAAAGGAAGTTCCAGGTGGAGTTCTTCTGTGCCTCATCATCTTTGCAGGAGATTTTAGGCATGTGTCCAGGATCTGCACTTCTCTATCATGAAACATTTTTTTCACTAAACATTTTAAATGCCATATTCAGCAGATTTCTGAAGAGTTTGTGGACAATTTATCTATTAAGTATAGCTTGTTTCTATTTAATTGTTTTATGATTAACTTTGAAAACATATACTGGAGGCTTAATAAAGCTTATTTCTGTAATTCATTACATTAGTTTTTAGTAAAGACTCAAGTACAGTTATAAACACATTAAAGAACTTGATCATTTATAAGGTAACTATTATCTTGCATGTCTTAATCATCTTTAACAATTCACAATAAATTAATCACATTTATAAGATTAGGGTAAATAAATCATAGATGCAGTCCATAAGGAGACTGGCGGGTTTACTGATTCTTTTTTAGAGCACCATTATAGAATATTGCTGTTTTTTTTTAATATAGCTTAGTTTATTCAGATAGGTAAAGCTTAAAGTGAGTAAAGACAAAGAGGCTAGACAAATACTACTATGAAGACAAGTAGGCCACAGAAATTTCCTGATTACCAAATATACCTTATTTACCAACCATATGTTGTTACTTATCTAAATTTCCTATTAGCTATATGGTAAACAGTCAGCAAAGACCTAACTTGTTATATGTTAGATGTAAATCTTAAATCACATTTTGTAAATCTGAGTATACTTTTATAACCTTAAAATTTTATCATCATATACAGTATATTTTAATCCAGAGTTGAACCACATGTATAATGTGTCGTAGAAAAGGTGAGCTTATATTTCTATCATCATACAAAAATCCATACCAATCCAAAATAATCTGGAGACTTCTTGTTGCTTCCATAGTCTAAAAAGAAATACAATGAGAGAGAGCTCATAGGACTAAAAAAATTTACAATTGTTCTATCATTGTCTTCTGAAGATGGTGGTTAAATCGCATGGCATGTACACATTAACCTTAGTAAAGATGGCTGCGAGATTTGTGGCTGCTTATATCTTTATGACATCATCTGTCAAAATGGAGTAGAGCCACATGGTTATTACTTAAAAGCATCTGTTTTCCTAGTAGATCTATTTCTTTAAATGAATGAGAGTTGAATCCAAGTTACACAAACAAATACACACACCCTACTTATTAATTAAATATGCATATAATATACAATTATATAACACATATGAATATATTTTATATAATTATATAGTTAAATAAATACATAATATGTATTATCTATGCTATAATATATAACACATAACTATTGTATACTATAATTATATTTATTGTATATTGTTATAATTTTCATATTTCAATATTTAATATTTAATAACATGATTATTTACGTATAATTTTATGTATATAGTTTACAGGACAGTCTTAGATTATTTTGAGGAGTAGAAGATAGAGAAATAGTAGTAGAAATCAAAGATTGTTAATATTAGAAAGTAGAGAAAGTGCATAGCAGAGCAAGTTTAGATGTAAGATGTTTGGGGATCATTTGGGCAGTAGCAGTTATTATGATTTGTAAGAGATCTGGAAATCAAGTTTGCTAATTTGTGGGACTTTGGTCTGTACTGACGCCAAGCTGTTGTTATAAAATCTGAGTCCATGAAGGACAAGAGGAGTTGCAAAACAAAATTCCACTGGAGGGAAGTTCTATATGTTCTTCAGGGACAACTGAATGAGAGGCAAGGAAACTCAAAACATAAAGGCCAAGGAAGGCCAAAAGAAAGAGCAGGTAGCACAGTGTGGGAGGGAAAATGGAGATGTCCACTTGAGTGTAATAGGCCAGAGGCATAGCTGGCAGAGTAGCCAGAGAAAGGTGCCACATGGAGGGCATAGCAGGTAGATGGAAGCAGTGCCTGAAGAACTGGACTCTAAAAGTAAGGTCAAATAAATGACCAGAAATAAAGGATCCTTACATATCTTAGGAGAGTTGAATCAGTAGCTTGGGTTGGAACAGACATTGCAGGCAATATTTGTATGTGCTGGGTTCTGTACAGCCTGCAGCCTGATTATTCCTTTGCTTCCTATTAGGTCCTGCTACAGGTAGCACTTTACAAGAAACTTACACATCCACCAGTGGTAACTTAAATACAATGTAAGGGTGACTAGAAAAACAAACAGAGCTTGGTACAGAGAAAGAAAAATGAAATTGAGGGTCTCTTTTTCCCTCCCCTAGATCACTTATAGTATTTGTAAGTGTCACAGATAATAATGGGATCTAGTGTGCTGCTAGTCAGCGACATTTGGATTGAATATCTACAGAATAATGAGGCTAGGTTTGATTACAAAAGAAAATAAATTTGGAGCCCTTCAGGATGGGTGGCAAATGGAGAGACTGGAGGTTTTCAAAGGACAATGCCTTTCCCATGGGTGAGGAGGAGAGGAATGTCCTAAGACTGAAATCCAAAGCGTTACCAAGATTCGGGCAGAATTGAACTGGAAGACACAAGCTAGTCAGTTGATCACTGAATGGGGTTCAAGGGCTAAAACCCCGAGGAGAATTGGTGCCTAGTTCCAGGGCTTCTGAGCTTTTGAAGGAAGCCAAAAGGCAACAGTAACAAACAAAAAAACAAAGCCCCCAGTAAAACAAAAGAAAAACAAATAAAACTCAAGCTCAAAACTAAAAAATGAAGCTTCACCGAAAGGAAAGGATCAGATTGCTTACATCCTCTGCCTCCAAGAGTAACAGAGACTCACAGAAGTATTTATAGCAGCTGAGAAGAATCACTTATCAATTGCTGGTGAAGGATAGAGGACTAAGTGATAAATGGATCAGAAGGTGGATTTGATGTGGATGGAGGGAAAGGATAGCATCCTAGTGCAGTTTAGATCCCTGAGACTGGCGCACAGGCACCAGGATATCCTACCGTGTCTAGGCACCAATGTTAAGGTTTCTTGGCAGAAGAGTACTCTAGAAGCTCAGGTAAGGCCAAAGAATGCTGCAAAGATCTCACTGCAAAACACACTTCATGCAAGAGATTCATTTGGCAGTGGGGAGATCTGGAGGAAAAGAGGGGAAGAAAGAGAAAGAGGGAATGAGAGCTGTGATGACAGGGGCTGTGAACCTACTCCTTATCTTAATGCATTAATCGTCACTCACAGGGTTATTTTAATTCACTGGTATTGAAATTTATATAGACACAAAATAAATCTAATTTTAGATACAGTGGTATAGAATTCAAATTTAAGATTATTTTTCACACACATTATATATATTTCTACTCTAATATGTGGTATTATACCCATATCACTCAATTATGACACAAGGTTTACTGCCAATACTTTGAAAGTGCTATTGCAGGCTGTTTAGGATAAATAAGTTATGCAGGTTAATTGTTAGTTGATCAAATCATCGTCATATCAGTTAATAGTCTATTTTTATTACAAGAATATACATCTTAGGTGCAACAGATAGATATGGTTCTATAGAAATATAAAATCTCAGAGACATACAGAATATGGCATTTAAAAATGTTTTTATTCTTTTAACGATTCACTGACAATGGGATAGGTTAACTCCCGGCAACACCCAGCCGACCTCAAAGAGGATGATGAGCATCAAAGAACCTCCCTATGGAGATGGCTCCCTGGACTTCTTGGGCAGTGTCAGTCATGGGTTCCATCTTGTGAAGTGGACCTTAAATCCAACGAGAGAATGGGTGTTTATTTCCACAGTGTTTGTTCTGCTATTGCACAGGCATATCATACAGGCAGGGCACTGCGATAGACTGTAGGGTTTGTAGCTGTTTTGATGGCTACCTTTCTCCACTAGTAGCATGCTGGGTATTTTATAGTGCTATGAACACTAGTCAGCCGAGGAGAAAGATCTAGTTAAACACCATCTTGACTTATCTATGTTCAATGAGATATTTAGGTATTTTCTTCAGCAAGAGGAACTTACTACCAGTTTGTTGTAAGAAACCAAGAGCTTTGTCAATAGCCTTAGATATTTGGAGGTTTCCACGTGGCTTGTCTCTCTAGCCTACAACTGAACTAGATGTAACTCATTCAGAGAACTGCAAACTTCATTTGGTGGCAAAAGATGTCTATTGGAGCATCATCTCCCCCATTATTTAGTAATATGATTAAACTATCTATTTAAAATTTTTTACATTATATATTTTAATCATATTCTTCCTCTTCATTGAGGTATACTCAGATCTTCTCCACCTCATTATCCACCCAACCTCATTCTTTTCTCTCAAAAGAAAGAGAGAAGAAAGAAAGAAAGAAAGAAAGAAAGAAAGGAGAAAGGAAACTCAGTGGTGGTTTTAATGAGAATGTGCTCCACAGCCTCATATATTTGAGTGCTTAGTCCCCAGTTGATTAATGGTTTGGGAAGGATTAGGAGGCATCACCTTATTGTTATTTTTACAGTGTCACATATTATACTATCTATCATGTTTATATCATCCACCCTGCACTATTCCCTTGACTGCAATCCCTCCATGACCCTGCATCACATATTCCTTCCTATATAATTTCCTCTGTGTGTGTGTGTGCGCATGTGTGTGTGTGTGTGTGCGTGCGCGCGCGCACATGTGCACACGTGCACACGTGAATGTGTATGTATGCATTTATGTAACTCAGTGGGTCTAATTAGTGCTGCCCATATGTGCATGAGTATGGGATCATCATTGGGATTTAGAGAACCTACCAGTGTATATGCTCCTAAAGGAAATTGAATTTCCCTCTCCAACAACCATGATTGACCGGTAGCTTCCCAACGAGGGTTGAAACCTCAGAAAACCATTTCCAGTTTGTGCTCTCATTTTAAACTGCTCTGATTTTATGCACATATTCTGTGGGTAACCAAAGCCACTCTGGGTTTACTTTTGTAACAGCCATGTCTTGCACAGATGACAGAAATTCACAGCACTCTTTCACTTTCTTTCTAACATATTTTCTAACCCCTCCTCTGAAATGTTTCCTAGGCCTTGAGGCAGTCGACAGATGTCTAATCATTACATGAGCACTGAAATTGATTTATTTTGGATTTGTCATTATTCAAATTTGACTCTAATGCATTTGTCATCATTTCTTTAATAAACTGCTACATCTAAAATAAATCACACAGGTCAGAGCCAATCCAATGTTGGATATCTCATTGTTGATACTTCTGAATATCAATTCCTTTGTAAGTATATTTCAGCTCTCAATTTTGTCTTTAGGTTTGTTTTAATGATGTTTCTATGTTGTTGTTTTGTTCTTTGTTTAGAAAATAATAGAAATGACCACCTACTTGAGTTTGAGTTGGTTTACAAAGAATTGAGCTCAATCAACTTTACTTTTAAAGTTACTCATACAATAGGAGCCTCCAGGTTTATTTATTCATTCAATCAAAACATTTTTAATGAAGTTGTATTTTTGATAAAAATAAATGGAAATAATTGTGTAAGTTTAAGAAGCCACAGTCAAAAATACAAATACCTCATTTTCTTCTATATAAAACATATTCATTTATAATTTTGTACATGTGTCTGTGTGTGTGTGTGAAGCCTTAAAACACTAAAGAAAATCAAGGGTGAGTAAGAAGAGATATAAAGCAGGGAGCAAAAAGAGAAGGTAATGTTGTTGCAGGATATTTGATCCTATTGTCAATTGTAAAAAACAAAACAAAACAAAAACAAAAAACAAAAAAACCTCTTTCTTGTTTGGTATGGCTCAGTGCTAACACATCCCTTTGATCCAGGAACTTTCTGTTAATGTAAACAAATGATTATGGTGTGGCTCAAATCTATCACACACCTTTAATTTAAGAGCTTTCTGTACACATGATTTAATAAATTTTAACCCTAGGTCAATCGAGAGGTGGAGTAGGAAACCAATGGACAGAGATTAAGTGGACAGGAGGGACTTTTAGAGAAGGCTACATAAGAGGGTGTGGAGGAGAAGAAGGAGTGCCTTAGTTCTTTGGCTTTTAGCTTTTGACAGTTTCTTCCTGTGCTGTCACACAAGCTATCAGGCTTTTTCCTCCTTGGCTGTCAGCTGAGTTAGCTAGCCTTTGGCCTTGGACTTTGGGATTTTGACTTTTTTTTTTTTTATCAAGATGTGAAGTGAGTAGAAAGGTCTTCTGGATGCTTTCTTAGGCTCTCTGAGCTAGTAGGTTTTCACTCCAACAGCTGGCCTCCTGATTCTTCATTTATAAAGCATAACATAGAGATGAGATGTGATATATATTAATCTCTGTTCAGAAATTTAGACCCAAAAAGATAGGACAGATGTTTACTTCAAGTTTGCCAATACAAATTGCCAAATCACTATGAATGTAACATTTATATAACTCCTGAATGTCTTGTGGTTCTTTCAGCTGTATGTAGTTTATTTTACTCATGTGTAATAATATTAATGTGTATGTTTAAAAGAAACATAATAAAAATATTAAAAAATAAAGTCTAACAGTTTGGGTTTTCTTTCCTTATAACAATATAATGTGGTTTATGTGACATGAATTTTGAGGAGTATTTGACATGCGAAAGAAAGGGGATATGCAGACAGAGGGCAGAGAATACTTAGGAAGACAGGAATACAGATAACAACCATGTATAATAACATACATGTACAAAATGTCACAGTTAATCAATTTATTTTAAATACTGACTTAAAAAATAATATTTTAAAAATAGAGAAAGTATTTTTCTTTTATTAAGACACTGAATTTAATGCAATATTTGACATTAAAGTATTATCAGCAGCTATGAGATAGACTTATTAATCATGAATACTCAGCTTTTCTCCAACTTATTTAAAATGTTTTTTCTCACATAATATGTCCTGATAATGGTTTGCACTTCCTCTATTTATACCAGTTCTCCACCCCTTGCTCTTCCATCCATATCAAATCTGCCTCTGTCTCTGATTAGAAAACAAACAGGCTTTTAAGTGATTAATACAATATAATAGTATATAATGTAACAAGGTAAAAGTGTTGGCATAATGTTCTTGCGGACTATGTACAGTCTACCCTTGTTTATTCAAATGCTGATTTCTCTACCTCGCTATCTGGATTCACTCAGCACATTGCATTATGATATTTATTCTAGGTATCTCCTGTCTCAAGTTTGTGCAGATATGTCACCATTTCTTCTCTGTATTGCTAATAAAAACCAACTATCCAATGCTGAGCAATAACAGAGACTAGGATGGCACATCCTGGTGAGTGAGGAGAGAAGAAAGAGCAAGAAGGAGAGGAGGGATGCAAGAGGAGGAGAGGACCGCGAAGCACCAAGGAGACTAAGTCAGACCTCGGATATGAGTGAAATGCAAGTATAATGTGGGAAATCTGAATGGGAGGAAACTATACTTGTTTGGAGGCTTAGAATGAAGTAATTATTGCTCAGTATTGTGCTCTAGGATAATTAAATATATCTTAGTTTCTCTGGTTTTTTTGTGTATAAAGCTGTTTAAAGCGTAAACATTGATTATATTAAAATTATAAATCAATATTAAATATTAATAACCATTTCAACAAAGCTATAATATTAGAATTTGACAAAAATAACAGAAAGAAAAGAGCCAAAAGTGAGGGCAAAAGAATCAGAGAACCCATCATTCAGGTGTTACAACACCCTATAAAAATCTAAAATGGAAACTATAATATTATGCTCAAAGGACCTGGCGTTGATATGGGTATATATTAATAGTGGCTCTGTGCCTGCTGTCTCAGTATCTGTGAGGTCACATGTTTTTATCTTCATAATGATTTAGAGGGCCTTGTTTTCTTTGTGACCTCCAGTCCCTCTGGATCTTCTACTTTTTTCATCTTCAGGGTTCTCTGAGCCCTACGGGAAGGATTTTGACAGAGAGTTCACATTGAGTACTAAATGCTACAAGGTCTCTTACTCATTGTATAATATCTAGCTATCAGTCTCTATATTTGTTACTGTCTGCTACAGGAGGAAAATTTTTTATGAAGAATTAGGAAAGCATTAATTTATTAGTATAATATAATGTCATTATCAGTCATTTATTTTGCTACTGTTTTTGGTTTTGTTTGTTTCTTTAGAACAGTAGTATTTGGTCTTATCCTAGGTTAAGGGGCTATCTAGTCTTAGGTTCCTAGTCAACCACACCATGCTTGTGTATGGAGTCCATCTCATAGAGTGGGTCCATAGTCAAATCAGATCTTGGTTTGTTACTTGTGCTAGCTTTGTTCCCTGATTAAATTAGCATATCTTTCAGGTAGGACTCCCTTGACTATCTGAGGTTTCATTTGGCTTGATGTTTTTGTTTCCTCTTAGGTAGCATAAAGAGTACCTTCCTGTAATGAAAATGCTAGAATGTAGGAGTGAAGGTTCTATGTAGACAACTATTGACCTCTCCATAGTCAATGAGTTGTGTGGGTGTTACCTTCATCAGTGGGACCTTGCCGTCAGTTTATAGAGAGCAATGTATAGTCTTGGAAACAAACTGCTTTCTTTGGGGAAGCTCATGGAACCCTTTTGTCCAACAACTCAATTAGATGTAAATTAACCATATCATTCTAAGCTTCATTTGGTAACAAGAGATTTCCAGTTGGGATTCTGTATCTCCCAGTATATGACAATTTCTGATATATCATCTTTATATATATATATATATATATAGAAGTTTTTACTGAATTAGCTTTCAACACTACCCCCAAAATGTCCCTTACTATTAACAATCTCTTACCATATTCTGTCTCTCCTCCTCATCTTCCATGACCCTCTCCACCTGATCATTCCAGGCCCCCTCCAAACATCTATCCATTAATATCTATTCTATTTCTTTTTTCTAACAATATCTACCTTTAATCTCCCTGCACTAGTCCCTTAAACGAATACCAAACTTCTGTGGTTGTATAAATTATAGCATAGATATCATTGATGTAAAACCTAATATCCACATGTAAGTGAATATATACCATATTTGTGTTTCTGGGTCTGAGAGACCTCACTCTGGATGATTTTTTTCCTAGTTCCCTCTACTTACCTGTGAATTTCATGATGTTATTTTTGTAATGTCTCAGTAATACTCAACTATGAAAATACACCACATCTTCTCTATCCAGTGTTAATTGAGAGACATGCTAGTTGTTTCCAGTTACAGCTATTGTGACTAGAGGAGCAACGAAAACATGATTGAGCAAGTGTCTCTTTCATAGTATGAAGCATGCTTTAGTCATATGCCCAAGAGTGATATAGGCAGATTATGAAATAGATCAGTTCAATTTTCCTGAGCAACTATCACACTGATTTCCATAGTGACTCTATGTATGTCAACTCTCACTAATAATGAATGAGTGTTCTGGTTGTGCACATTCTTTACATTCTTAAGAAGATGAATTGCCACTTATTTATATTGATCTCAGCCATTTTAATTGTTGTAAGATGAATTCTCAAAGATTTTTGATTTGCATGACCCTTGATGTATGCAAGAATGTTGAAGATTTATTCAAGTGTTTCTCAGCCATTTGAGTTTCCTCTTTAGATAATTCTCTGTTTGGATCATTACCTCATTTTAAGTGGTTTTTTTCTTGATATTTAGGGTTTTTTAGTTATATGTTTTCGATATTACTCCTCTATCATATATGTATCGAGTAAAAATCGTTTCAATTATATTGTCTGGATGATGATGTCCTTTGCTATACAAATCTTTTAGTTTCATGAAGCCTCATTTCTTTATTTTGATTTTTATGCCTGCTAAAGGTATTCTGTTCAGAACGTCCTTTCCTCTGCCAGTGAATTCAGTGCTACTCCCCACTTTCTCTTCTATAAGGCTGAATATGTCTAGTTTTATGTTGAGCTCTTTGATCCATTTCAAGGTGTGTTGTATAGAGTTATAAATATACATCTTATTTTGGGGGTCTTCAGTTCAGTCCCATTGATCAATGTGTCAGCTTTTATGTCAACACCATGCTGTTTTTATTACTATAGTTCTGGAGTACCATTTGAAAATGAAGATGACAATATCTCAAGAAATTTATTTTTATTTGATTTGATTGTTTTAATTGCCCTGGTTATTTTGTCTTTCTGTATGAAGCAGAAAATTGTCAATATCTGAGTAGAATTGTACTGGAATATTTATGGGGATGGCATGAAATCTGTAAATTGGTTTGGTAGAATGACCATTTTTACCATATTAATTTTACCAATTTATGAGCATAGGATATCAACTTAAATTTTTCTTCAACTACTTGGAAGTCTTTATCAAACATATCATTTACTCCCTTGGTTAGAGATTTCCCAAAACAATTTATATTATTTGCGACCTTTGAGAAAGGTGTTGTTTCCCTAACACCTTCTCAGTTCACTTTTTATTTGTATATAAGACACAACTGATTTTTATAAATTAAATTTGTTTCTAGTAATATGAGCTGTACTACTTTCCCCATGGAATTTTTAGGGTTACTTATGTCTATAGGCATAACTTTTTCAAGTAAAGATACATTGTCTTCTTCCTTCACAATCTGTATCCTCTTGGTCTACTTGGATTGTTTTATACTATAGCTAAGAATTCAAGTACTGTATTGGCTAGTATTTCTGAGAGAGCAGAAAATTGTCTTGTTACTGACATTAGTTAGCTTTTCTCCATTAAGTTGATGTTGACTCTGGGTTTATTGTAAACTGACTTTATTATGTCGATGTATGTCCATTTTATCAGTAATTTCTCAAAATGTTTTATCATAAGGGGGTGTTGGAGTTTGTCAAAGATATTTTCTTCATCATATGCTTATTTCTTTTAGGATTTTCATATGGTGAATTACATTTATCAATCTATGCTTAATGGACCATTCTTTCTATCTCTGAGATGAAGTCTACTTGATCATGGTGAACAATTTTTGATGTGTTCCTAATTAGGTTTGCAAGTGCTTTATTGACAATTTTTGCATCTATGTTCATGAGGAAAATGCTCTGCAACTGTCTTTATTTGTTTGGTCTTTATGTGGTTTGGCATCACAATAACTGTGGCCCCATAAAATGATTTGGGGAATATTTCTCTGTTTCTAATTTGTAGAATAATTTAAGGAGTACTAGAATTAATTTTTCTTTGAAAGTCTGACACTATGCTGTGATAACACAAATCATCTGGCCCTGGACTTATTTTGTTGGGAAGAGTTTTAATGACAGCTTCTAGTTTAAGGCATTTATGTACCTCCTTATATTGATTATGTGATCCTCACTTAACTCTAGTAAATTCTATGTATTGAGGATATTAGCCATGTCTTTTAGATTTTCCATTTGGTGGGGGTACAAGTTTTGAAAATATGTTTTTACCTTCATTCCAACCAACTTCAACCAACTCTTCATTTCATTGATTATTTGTAACTTTTACTATTTCTATTTTATTGATTTCAGATCTGATTTAATTATTTCTTGCTGTCTATTCCATTTATGTGTAATTTCACTTTCTTCTAGAGCTTTCAGGTATGTTGTTGAGATACTAATAGAATCTCAGCTGTGTGTGTGTGTGCATGCTTGTGTGTGTGTGTGTGTAGAAATTTAGTGCTATGAGCTTGCCTTAGAACTCTCTTTATTCTTCCCTATTAGTTTTAGAATATTATATATTTTTAATTCAATTCTCATTTCTTTCATTCCTTCTTAATTTCCCTTCTGACCCAGTTTTCATTCAGTAGAAAAAAATCAGTTTCCATAGTTTGTTATCTTTCTGTTGTTCTTGTTTTTAAACTAATATTCAATGATAATTTGTAGTGGTAAGAGGGGATTCAGGTTCTAATTTCAAATTGCATGTACCTGTTGAGAATTGCTTAGTATTCATGTATGTTACAAATTTTGGAGAAATTTCCACACAGTAATAAGAATCTATGTTCTTTTTTTTTGTTCGGGTGAAATATTCTATAAATATCTCTTGGATCCATTGGATTTATATTATCCATTTGCTCCAACACTTTGTTGTCTAGTTTTTACCTGAATGACCTGTCTATTAACAAGCATTGGGTATTGGAGTTTCCTGCTATCAGTGTGTGAGGGACAATATGTGATTTAAGCTACAAAAGCTGTGCCATTTCTTATTTTTTCTATTGAAAATAGATTGTCTCTCATACAATACATCCTGACTACAGTTTCCCCTCCCATAACTTCTCCTAGCCCCACCCTACTATCCTCCTTTATGGATAAACTTTCCCTTTGTTATGGTAGGTTTTTTAAGTGAAAATTAATGACTCCAAGATGTCATTGAGCAGCATGGACCTTGTTTAGAAACTCCAGTAAACAATTCAGGGAATTGCACAGAATTCTTAAGCAGGAACACTAAGCTCCCCACCCCATTACGGCGGGAGTATTTCACAATTTGAAAGGACCAAAATACAGAAAATACAGAGACAAGCCTGTCTAACAGAATCCAAGAGATAGAGAAATGAATCTCAGGTCTAGAAGATGGAATCATAGATCTTGAATAAACCATTAAAGAAAACGCTAAATCTGGAAAAATTCTGACACAAAACATCCACAAAATCAAGGACGCCATGAAAATAAGAAATCTGAGGATAATAGACATTGAGGAAAGAGAAAATATCACACTCCGAGGCCCAGAAAATATTCTCAACAAAATCATAGAAGAAAAATTCCCCAATCTAAAGAAAGAGATTCCTATAAACATACAAGAGGCCTAGAGAACACCAAATAGAATACACCAGAAAAGTGCTGTGCCAGTACCATGCTGTTTTAATTACTGTTGCTTTATAGTACAGCTTGAGATCAGGTATGGAGATTCCTCTGGAGGATCTTTTATTGTACAAGATTGTTTTAGCTATTCTGAGTTTTTTGTTTTTCCATATGAAGTTCAGAATTGAATGTTCAATGTCTTTAAAAAATTGTGTAGGTATTTTGATAGGGATTGCATTGAATCTGTAGGTTGCTTTTGGTAAGATGGCCATTTTTACTATGTTAATTCTCCTGATATATGAGCAAGGAAATCATTCCATCTTCTCATGTCAACTTCAATCTCTTTCTTCAGAGATTTGAAATTTTTTTCAAACAAGTCCTTCACTTGCTTGGTTAGAGTAACTCCTAAATATTTTATATTGCTGTGGCTAATGTGAGGGATGGGGTTTTCCTAATTTCTTCCTCTTTAAGCTTGTCATTTGTGTATAGGAAGGCTACAGACTTTTTTGAGTTAATTTTGTATCCAGCCAATTTGCTGAAAGTGTTTATCAGTTGTAGTAGTTCTCTGGTGGAATTTTGGGGATCACTTATGTAGACTATCATATCATCTGCAAATAGGGATAATTTGACTTCCCCCTTTCTCATTTGGATGCCCTTGATTTCCCTTTGTTTTCTTATTGCTCTGGCTAGAACTTCGAGTACTATATTGAAGAGATATGGAGAGAGTGGGCAGCCTTGCCTTTTTCCCAATTTTAGAGGAATTTCCTTGAGTATCTCACCATTTAATTTTATTTCGGCTATTGGTTTGCTGTATATAGCTATTCCACTTCTTGGAATATACCCAGAAGATGCTCCCAAACACAAGAACATCTGTTCAATCATGTCCATAGCAGCCTTATTCATAATATCCAGAACATGGAAGCAGCCTTAGTGTCTCTAAGTAGAAGAATAGATAAAGAAACTGGTACATTTACACTATGGAATACTACTTAGCTATGAAAAACAATGAATTCCCAAAATTTTGGACAAATGGATTGAACTAGAAATGATCATAGTGGGTGAGTTGACCCAGAAACAGAAAAACTCAAATGTATGTACTCACTTATAACTGGACACTAGCCTAATGGGCATTTCCCATGAAAGTATTCACTTACCAGGAAAGTCCTCTAGGTGAGGACATCTATTGGGACTCTAGGTGAGAGAAATATGGGAGAATGGGGAAATAGAAGGATTCAGATGGCCCTAGAAACCTACAAGAAGAACATTATAATTGGCTGATGTAAGCCTAGGGGTCCTGCTCATACTATGGCACCAGCCAAGCACAATATGTGCAGTAAACTTCAAACCCCTAGCCAGATCTAGCCAATGGACACGACATTCTCCACAGTTGAGTAGAGAGTGGGTATTGACTTTCACATGAACTCTGTTGTCCCATATTTGACCACATCCCCTGGATAGGGAGACCTGGTGGCACACATAGGAAGCATAGCAGGCTACCAAAAAGAGAATTGATACCCTATGAGCATATACAGGGGGAGTAGATCCCCCTCAGTCACAGTCATAGGGGAAGGGAGTAAGGGGAAAATGGGAGGGAGGGAGTAATGGGAAGAGACTAAGGATGAGATAATAATTTAGATGTAATATGAATAAGTTAATAAAATATATTTTAAATGAACATTAATAACCATGTATTTGGTGAATATATGTTAAGAATTATAATATTCTTTTGTATATTTTTGATGCATGTATAGTGCCCTTCTCTATAGCTTCAGATTATTTTTATTTTGAAGTCTATTTTTTCCACATAGTAAAATGGCTACTACCCCATTACTTCATAAGCCTAATAGCTTAACATAACTTTTCCTATCCTTTGACCCTGAGGTAATGTTTATCATTGATGTTAAGTCATGTCTCTTGGATGCATCAGAAGGATAGGTACTGTTGTCAAATCATTTACATTAGATTGTGCATTCATGGGGAGGAACTGAGACTGTTGATATTGAGAGATGTCAAAGAGCATGTTCTGTTTGTTCCTGCTATTTATTAGTCTAGAATTATTTAATTCTTGTGTTTATTTGTGTGTGGCAAGAATATATCACCATTTCTCTTGCATTGCAGTAAATTTTTCAATAAATGGTTGATATCAAAGTTTATTCTAAGTCTATTCCAGGCTATTCTGTGTTATTTTCTTTTCTTTTGATATCCAAATTGTGTTTTAAAAATATTCACATAGTGAAAGCCTCATTTACTGTAGGTGGTGGTTCATATTCATAATGCCGTTCTTAAAATTAGTATGAAGACTCCTCAAATAATTAAATGTAGAAATACAATATTCCCATCTATACCTCTCCTTGGCATATATCCAAAGAATTCAATATCCTGCCATAGGGATAGTTACAACCTATTGTTGTGTTCCTATTCACAAAAGCAATAGATTGAACCAGCCTACCTTCCATCAGTAATGAATGTATAATGAAATTGTGGAATATATACACAATACAATATCATCAACTACAAGAGAAGATGAAATGAACAGGTAAATGGATGGATGGGACTTGAAGATATGATATTAAGTGAGTTAATTCAAACTCAGACAAAAACCATATAACCTCCATTATATGGTACTCTTCATTTACACACACACACACACACACACACACACACACACACACACA
>OU015750.1:16227991-16330368 GCA_907169655.1 Acomys percivali | reverse complement strand
GAGAGAGAGAGAGAGAGAGAGAGAGAGAGAGAGAGAGAGAGAGAGAGAGAGAGAGAGAAATATAGAAAAATTACAAAAATCTAGAAAGGAAACTGAGAAAAAACTATTACCGTCAATGTTGAGGAAAGATGACTGGATGCACGGAACACTGTACATAGAGAGAGAAATAATCTTGGATGTGAGCTACATTGAGGAAGATAGGCAATAAGGAGGGAGAAGAAAAGTACTACAAAACCACATTTGTTTCATAAATCTCATAATGATATATAAAATATTATCTGATGGTTTTAAAGGATAAATAGATATTTTAAAATTACAATGCCCATTTTATAAGCAAAATGCTTCACATTTCCTATAGACAGAAAATGAAGAATTATTTATCTTATCTAAATACACAGGTTGTAATACAGTGATGGACTATTACTTGAGTTTCACCATACTTGTCATTTGGGAGATAAAAATCTCATAAAATAACTGATGACATTTAAAAATGCTTTTTTCTTTTCAGTTTTAAAGAGTTTCCTAGATTTAACTTTAGTTTTGAATCATTTTCTTGCCACTAACTTAATTAATATTATTAAAACTCCACATATTTCTCAGTAGATTTTATATAAGAAAATATTTTTCTGTTGGTTTATTTTTTATTTCAAGTGTTATATTAAAGCCAAATTATGATACAAAACTTGAAAGATAAATAGACTAGGATCACTTTCAAATATTTTAGAAAGCTTCCATTACGTTAAGTTTTGCTACAGCCATTCAAATGTCCCTTAATTCTGCTGGTTTTGCCTTCATTGCTTTCCTCAATCCTATCTGTTTTTCCCCCTCCCCACTTCACCTGATCTTATTGCTCCTGCCCCTCCTCATCATCCCCTGGCTTCAGTCTACTCATAAAATATGTTCCACTTGGTTTTCTAGGGAGAGCTGTGTTCCCATCTAGTTCCTTCCTCTATCCCTTGGCTCTCCAGATTATATAATGGTTATCATTTATTTAATGGATAATATCCACATTTAAGTGAATACATAGCATGTTTATCTTTCTGTGTCTGGATTACCATTCTCAGGATGATTTTTTTTTCTAGTTTCATCTATTTACCTACAAATTTAAGGATCTCATTTTTCAAAGATTTGAAGAATACTTCGTTGCATAAATCTATCACATTTTCTTTATCCAGCTTTCTTTTAAGGGATATCTAGGTTGTTTTCAGTTTCTGGCTATTATATAGAGGTCAACAATGAAGATGGTTGATCAAGTGTCCCTGAGGTAGGACATTAAAATGTTCTTTGGGTATACCTAGTTGTTTATCTGAACCTTGATGTTGATAAATTCCAAACTTTCTGAAGAACCACCATATTAGTTTCCATAGTTGGTTTACAAATTTGCATTGCCAATGTGTCGGCTTCCTTATTCTACACCCTAGTCAGCATGACCTATCACCTGTGTATTGATTTCATCCCATTCTGATAGGTACGAATTGGAATGGCAAATTAGGTTTTGATTTCCATTTCCATGATAGCTAAGAAAGTTGAGCATTTCTTTGAGTTTCAGAGAAAATGCTAGCTCCTGAAAGGCAACCGTCTAAGAAGCCTGAATAGTAAGTTCTTATTGCTTCCCTCTTCCATCTGTACAAGGATTATGAGACATGTTTTTCTAGCTTTACCAACTCACATTAAATATTCTCACATTTCCAACAGCTCTTGATCAATACCACAAACTGCCACACAAACATCACCTCCAAGCTTCTGCTAGTCTACTTTCCCTGACTGACCATAGTCCATGAAGATTATTTTCCTCCCATTATTAATAAAATAACCAAATTGATCTGAAGAAAGACTAAAGAAAACAGAGAAACCAATTAAAAACATGTAGTTCTGAACAGAAGATAAAAAATGGCTATGAAACATTTTTAAGTGTTCAACGTCTTTAGCTATCAAGGGAAATACAAATTAAAACTATTTTGATATTTTACTTTACCCCAGTCACATTTAGTGAGAAGACACCACCACCACAACAACAACAAACCCTGGCATGGATGTGGAAGTTCAGACTGATACAGCCCCTATGGACAATAATGTGGAGGTTCATAAAAAGTCTAGAAATAGATCTTGCAAATAGTCATGCCACACTCCTCTTAGACTCCAAAATATATTTATCTTACTGTACAGATACCTACTTAACCAAGTTCATTGTTGCCTTATTCATAATAGCCAGAAATTTTTGGACATGGTTTAAAACTGATTTCTACTAATATACACATAGACCATTGCATCTCAGCTATCATCAGAGAACCCTCTTCATTCAGTAGTAAATGATTAACAAATAGATCCACAATTGGTGAAAGTCAAAAGAATAAAACCATAAAAATATTCAGCCCAAGGTGGGATACCTGTATAACATTTCCTTCTTTCAAGGCTCAGGGATCATTGCAGAAGAGAGGGCAGAAATATGATAAGATCAAAATGTGATACATAACTATGAGAAAACAGTGTTTTCTTAATGCAGTAGGGCTGTTGCATACACAAACTCACAGTGTTTGTGACAGCATGCATAATATCTTAGGAGGCTTATCCCTAACAAAATACTAGCATGGAAAGGGGAGATAGGCATGCAGTCCCATCCCTAGCTGAGAAGCTACTGATAGATCCTAGGAGAAGGAGAGAAAGACTTTATGCATATGGGCCCTGGTCAGTCAGCCACTTTCCATTGGAAAACTATACATCTATGGATATATGAGCAGGGCAGATTGAAATAGTTTTTTTTTTTTACCTAAAGAATAACATAAAAAACACAAACTTTGTGTGTGGGGGGAAGTGGTGGGATTCTGGGATGAGTTGTCATAGAGTGGATAATATAATCAAATTACATGCTATTAAATTCTCAAAGTACTAATTTTGAAAAAGAAAAGGAAAATATAATTTTAGATATCTGATTATCTATGAGGAAGTCTGAAACATCCATGCAAGGCTCTCAAATATTACTTGGCAAGAAATACAATGTCTGAATTCATTATACAAATAAAATTCACTGGTGAAAGAAAACAGCAAATTTTCCCTGGGAATAACATTCTGCTGTGTTTTATATTGTGTGCTTACTGGATTTTCCACCCATCAAACATTCTTGAAACAAACTGACCTACAGAAGTCAAACTTGTCAAGTGATATCGCTCTCTCTAAAAGGATTGCAAATTAAACAAAAGATCAGCTTAACTGATTTCCAGACTTAGTTCCAGCATAGGCAGTGATGCAGTTTAAAAGTGTAAAGAATTTAATCATTAAGCTTGCTCCAGAGAGAAATATTTCACAGGTTTCACCATATCAGCATGACATCTAATTAACCCTTGGAATACATGTTTCTTGGGCAGGATGTAAGTTTCCAAGGTAATCCTCTTACTGGAAGTTACCTTTGTAATTGTTCTGTTGCACTACAAAGCTTCTCTAGACTGTTTAAAGGAAGCACAGAGTACTTCCCATATTTCCAGTCACATACTAGATGAAGAAGAAATTTTCACATATAATGGACAAATGAGAGTAGGACCTTGCCGCTCATCAGGCAAAGCATAGACAGAAAATACGGAACAAGAGATTTTAATAGAGACAAAATATTCAAGTAGCCTTAACAATTACCTTCACAGAGATACAAATTTTAATATAATAGGAGATAGAATGACTAAGAACAATAAGTTAAAGGAAGAATATGTGTCTTTGAAAAAACTGGACTGAACAAAAATCAAGCAAATAGGAAGTGATATTGATAGTGGGCAAGATATTTCTATGTTCTGTTGCTAAGTGAAGAATGAAATTTAAGTACAGATAGACTGCAAAGTATAAAGCAATTTTTATTTTTAGAAAGCAATAAAAAGGATCAGAAAATCCTTCAGGTTAGTGAAGATGCTTATGGGTCACAATTACTTTTAGTGGTTTTGACCACAATTATGTTAGGGAAGTTTTTATTGGCCTTAGGGGAAGAAATTTGGTTGCATAGATGCTTCTCAATTTTCATCAACATCCTTAGATTATGCAAGCCCTAATTCACTACACATGTCTCTTCCCATAATGCTTCTCAGTTTAGTCATATGCACACCTGAATATGCATGAGTATAAGATGGTGAATCAAAGATTCTCCCTAAAAGTTCATTATGAAGATGCAGTTTGTGTTACTGTATGTATGTGTATATATATACACACATATATACGTATATATGTATATATATACACAAGCTACAGTCTAGCTAATGCAACGATGGATGGCTTTGTACTAAAAGTCCAAATGTCCAGTAGTTGCTTAGTCCACAATGTTGATGTCACTGTTGGCCTTAAGTATATGCTGGGATCCCAAAGAAATAGACTCCAATGCCAGTGAAAGAATAGATATGCTAGTACAGAGAGGGCAAGCAGACAATAAGCAAAAGCTTCATTCTTCTATGTGCTTGTACAGGAAAAGTGTAGTCCAGACTAAAGATGTGTCTTCCTACTTTAAGAGCCAATCCAAGGTATGTGTCTTCCTACCTCATGAGTCCAGACTAGAAATTGATTCATTTACTTCAAACCAACCAGAAAGAATCTCTCAAGGGTGTTTCATACATTTTGGGATTGTAGTTCATTCAAAATGCACTCAAGTTGCCAACCAAGAACAGGCATCACAGAGAATGATGTGCATGCAAATGTATGCAGATCAGGGTACTAAGCAATGAGATTCATTTTTGGATGAGGAATCTGTAGTACCTAGGTTACCAAATTTACTGTGAGAAAAGTTGTGTTTATAGCAAAGCAAACAGAACTATGGTCCTAAGCTCTGAGGTCCAATTCAGTTAGGTCTCACAGAGTTGCAAGCTTGGTTATTTAAGTGCATATATATATTAAGTATATATGGGTTTGTGTATATCTATATAGTTTTATGATAAGTGTATATATAATTAGAATTATGTATGCATATCTTGTTTTAATTATATTACTCCACATGGGTAGATGATGATACCTTATGCCAAGAGCCATAGAATGTTTAACAAAAACCCTAGTGAGAGGCAGGGTAAACCTCCATTTGAGTTGTTGGTCAGTAGAGTCCAAAGGGTTGAAAAATATAGGCTAATTTTATTGCCTTTAGTTGCCTCCCAGAACTTGAAGGTAAAACACCATTGCAGAACACACCACATGCTTCAGACATAGGGATGGAAAGAATAAAGCTTGACCTGACCTGGAATCGTTATTTCTAAGTACTAGATCTCATAGCACCTGTGTTGTGTCCTTTCCTATTGCTGTTGTAAAAAACCATGGCCTAGGAAACTGATAGAATAAGAGCTATTTGGCCTGGGAACTTTAATGGATAAAGGTCTATAGCAATAGCAAGCAAGTAAAGCTGGGAGCTCACAACTTTCATTGAAATCAGGAAGCACAGAGAGAGAGAGAGAGAGAGAGAGAGAGAGAGAGAGAGAGAGAGAGAGAGAGAGAGACAGACAGACAGACAGACAAAGACAGAGACAGAGAGACACAGAGAGAGACAGACAGAGACAGAGACAGATAGAGAGACAAAGAGACAGAGACAGAGGGAGGGAGGGAAGGATACAGAAAGACAGACACAGAGAGACAGAGAGAGACATCTTGAAATGGCCTAAGTCTTTTAAATCTCAAGTTCCATCTCCAGTGACATACTTCATCTGACAAGGCCATGGTTATGATTTTAAAAAATAAGAAAAGAAGATGATAAGATAATAAGATGCCAGACAAAAGATATTATATTATATGAGATTAATAACTGAACATGAGGAAAGAAGAAACAGGGGGAAGAGAGAGACAGAGACAGAGGAAGAGAGGGGAGAGAGAGGAAGAGAAAGAGAGAGTAGAGAGAGACCTTGTAGAGGGACAGTTCTTTTATATGGCCATGACCCCATGGCAGGTAAGCAATGACATCATAGGTATGTGGACTGAAGCAGAATCCTAACAGCCATATTTCCTAGATGTATCCAAAGAGCTCTACAAGCTGAGGGTTAAGTATTTAAACATCTCAGCTTATGGGTTATGTTCTCATTCAGAACATCAAAATATCCAAAGAGCCCACCTATAAATCCTACAAATCACAAGAATCTCACAAGCATCATAAAATATCCCAAGTATGGAATAGTAGCACATCTTGGTGTAGTGAACAGCTGTTTAGGGTCCTCCAATAGAAGGACTATATGACTGTTACTGTAAATATAGCCAAATTCTCACAGCTGTGGCTGGTTTTATGATGAGGTCTTTGATCCACCTGGACTTTAGTTTTGAGCAGGGAGGTAAACATAGATCTATTTGCATTTTTCTGAATGTAGCCATCCTGTTAGACCAGCACCATCTGTTAAAGATGCTGTCTTTTTTTACTGTATGGTTTTAGATGCTCTGTCAAAAATCAAGTGGATACACTAAATCTATTTGAAGAGAAAGTGGAAAAGAGCCTAGAACTCATTGTCATAGGAGACAACTCTCTGAACATAACACCAACAGCTCAGGCACTAAGATCAACAATTGATAAATGTGACTTCTTGAAATTTAAAAGCTTCTGGGAGGGTTTGATCATAGCGATTCTAATAGGTGTAAGAGACAGAATCTCAGTTTACTTCCATTTCCCTGCTAACTCAAGATGATGAGCATTTCTTTAAGTTCTTCTTTGCTATTCGATATTCCCCTGTTGGGAATTCTGTTTAGCTTTGTGCTCCATTTTTTAATTTGGTTATTTTGTTTATTGGTGTTTAGTGTTTTGAATTTTTTTATAAATTTTGGATACTAGACTTTTGTCAAGTGTAGGATCCTTGTTCCCTTCTTATTCCTGTATTTCTTCAGATGACCCCTCTCTCTTCTGTGAGCATCCCTGAGTTACAAAGGGACGAACTCAATGAAGACCTCTGATTTGAACTCTCTCTGTCTCTCTGCATAATCCAGTTTTGTGTCTCTGCACCTACTTGCATCTTTTCTATGAAGAATACTCTCTGCTCTCTGATGTTGATTGGACAAGGCACCAGTCTATCCAGTCTATGACTATAGAAATCATTAATATTTATTTATTTATTATTAGTTTTGGGTCAGGTCTATGTAGTTCTACTCTAGGATTCTGGGTTTCCAGTCTCTGATTCCTAGCCATACAGACTGTGTTGGGTCCCTCTCATGGCATAAGCCCAAAGTTAAACCAGACAACAGTTGGCCACTCCCATTAGCTTTCAGCCACCATTGCCTCAGCATATCTTCCAGGAAGGAGAGACTGTAGTCAATGATTTTGTGGCTGGGTTGGTAACAAGGTTTTTCTTTTAGTAGCCTGCAGAATACCCTTCCATACCAAAGTGTCTGGAATGTAGAAGTGAATGTTCCATGCAAGCACCAGCTCAACCTCACTGTTCAATGAGATGTGTGGATGTTTTTGTCAGCGATAAGGCCCTCTTGTCAGTTTTCAGAGAGTTACTCTTTGCCCTAGCTTGAGTTTGGTTTGTTTTGGTATTTCTATTAGACATATTCAGCCAATAACTCTTATCTAAAGCATTTCTGGTCCATCATTGGAAGCCTTGCCTGGCTTTCAAAGATGACCAGTTCAGACCCTATATCCTGCATTATTAGTAGTCCTCACTAGAGTTCACCTAATAGATTCCAGGAAGTTTCAGCTATACTAGGTTTCCACAGCACCCTAATACTGCACCCAAATTCTATCCTTCTTTCCCCCATCTCTCTCTCTCTCTCCATCTATTCTCCTTATAAGTGCATCAGTCCATCTCCACAGTCTATTCAATTTCTCTTTCCCAGGAAGATCTATGTGACCCCAACCCCTACCTAGAGTCTTTCTCTTCAGGTAACCTCTCTGGGTCTGTGGACAGTAGCTTGATTATCATTACTTAACAGCTAATATACAATTATAAGAGAGTACATACATATTTTTCTTTCTGGGCCTGGGCTACTTCATTCAGAATGATTTTTCTTTCTGTTATATATCCCTACAAAGCTGAGTGATACACCATTGTGTAAATGTACCCTATTTTCTTTATCCATTCTTTGGTTAAGGTACATCTAGGTTGCTTCCTGTTCTGCCATTATGAATAAAACTGCAATGAACATAGCTAAGCAAGTGTCCTTCTAGAAGTATGGAGTATCTTTTCCATATATCCAAGAGTGATATAACTGGTTCTTGAGGTAGACTGATTTCCAGTTTCTGAGAAGCTACCATATTGATTTCCATATTGGTTGTACAAATATGCACTCCCACTAGCAATGTCCCTTTTGCTATACATCCTACCAGTATGAGCTGTCATTTATTATTAATCATAGCAATTTTGACAAGTGTAAGATGTACTATCAAAGTAGTTTTGATTTGCATTTCCTTAATGGCTAAAGATGTTAAACTTTATTTAGGCTTTTCTAAACCATTTGAAATACATTTACTGAGAATTCTGTTTCAATTTATAGCACATTTTCAAATTGGATTATTTTTTAACATCAACTTTTTTGAGTTGTCTATATATATTTGACTATGTTAGTCTTCTTTTAGGTGTGATGTTGGTGAAAATCTTTTCCCATAATGTAGGTTGCAACTTTGTCTTTTTGATGCTATCCTTTGTCTCTCAGAATCTCTTAGGTTTCACAAGGACCCATCTATTAATTTTTGAAATTAGTTACTGCACTGTGTTTTTTCATAAAGTTGTCTCCTGTGCTAATGTGTTCAATTTTATTCTTAACCTTCTCTACTATCAGGTTCAGTGTACCTGGTTTTATGGTAAGGTCTTTGATCCGTTTGGACTTGAGTCTTATACAGGGTGATAAATACGGATCTGTTTGAATTCTTGTACAAGAAGACATCCTTTTGACCAGCACAATTATTGAGGATGTTGTTCTTTTTCCAGGGTGTGTGTGTGTGTGTATGTGTGTGTGTGTGTGTGTGTGTGTGTGTATACTGATTTTTAAAAATTTAATCTGGTATATAGCCGCATTGTTGAAAATTGTTATCAGTTGTAGGAATCCATAGATTCACTTATGTAGACTATCATATCATCTGTAAATAATAATACTTTGACTTATTCCTTTCCAATTACTATCTCCTTGATCTCTTTCAACTGTCTTATCATCCTAGCTAAACCTTCAAGTACTATATTGAATAGATATGGAGAGAGTGGACAATGTTCCCTTCTTACTGCTTTTACTAAAATAACTTTAAGCTCCTTTCCCCTCAATTTTATTTTGGCTTGTAGTAAATTACCCTCATTACATTTCTGTGTCTTCCTTGTTTCCATATTCTCCCAAGTACTTTATCATGAAGGGTTGTTGTATTTTGCAAAAGGAATGTTTTGACATTTAATAAGATGATCATGTGATATGTTTCTTTCAATTTTTGGCATGGTAGATTATATTTACTGATTTTCATATATTGAATTATCCACTCATGAAAATGACGAAGGTTGATTTATCATGATGTATGATAATTTTATGTGTTCTTGGATTTGATTTGCAAGTATTTTATTGAGTATATTGGCATGTGTGTTCATAAGGGAAACTGGACGGCAATGGTCCTTCTTTGTTGAGTCATTATGTGATATAGGTATCAGAGTAACTGTAGCCTCATAAAATGAATTTGACAGTGTTTGCCCTATTTGTATTTTGTGGAATAATTTGAGGAGTATTGATGTTAACTATTCTTTTAACATCTGGTATAATTCTCTGCAAAACTCTCTAGGCCTAGGCTTTTTTTTGTGTGTGTGTGTGGTGGTGGAGAAGAGACATTTACTTCTATTTCTCTAAGGGTCATAGGCCGATTTATCTTGTACATATACCACTCCTTGGTATATACTCAAAAGTTGCTCCATCATACCACAAGGACAGTTGCTCAACTATGCTTATAACAGTTTTATTCATAAGAGACATAAACTGGAAACAATTCAGATGTCCCTCAACTGAAGAATGGATAAAGAATATATGGCACGTTTACACAATGTAATACTACTCAGTTACTGAAATCAGGAAATCATGAGCTTGGCAGACAAATGGATGGAACTAGAAGTGATCATCCCATGTGAGGTAACCCGGACACAGAAAGATACACATGGTATGTGCTCACTTATAAAGTGGATATTATCTATATAGTACACAAAAATGATATTATAATTCACAGACCCAAAGAAGCTAAGTAATGAGGAGGGCCCAACAGAGGATGCTTAAACCCCACTCAAAGGGGGAAATAGAATAAACATCAGAAGCAAATGAAGTTAAGGACCTGGGTATGAGAGGGCATCAGGAAGGGAACAGATGTGGGTATTATGCAGAGTGAGAGCAGTGGTAGAAGATAAGAGGACTGGGAGAGAGAAGGGAAACCAATATGGGAAGCCATATCTGGGATATGCTGAAGACATGAGACAGGGTAGCATCCTGGGAAGATGTGGGTGTGACTTTAGCTAAGACTTCTAGCAGCAAAGGACACGGAGAATGAAATGGCCACTTCCTAGCCATGCAGGACTTCTAGTGGAAGGAGGGGGAAACCATCCCACCCATAAAACCTTCTACCCAAAATTTACACTGCCCATAAGATGATCAGGATAAGGATTAAGAGGATAAAAATGGAACAGAGATTGAACAAATGGCCAATAAATGACTGCTCCAACCTGAGGCTCCACCCAATAAGGGAGAGCCAACCAATAGCACTATTAATCATACTCTGCTATGCTAGCAGACAGATAGCATAAATGTCCTCTGAGAGGCTCCACCCAGCAGCCGATAAAACAGATGCTGAGGTCCACAACCAAGCATTAGGCAGAGTTCATGGAGTCTTGTGAAAGTCAGGTAAAGGTTAGAAGGACACTGTGGGTATAAGAGCTCGATAAGGAGACCAACAATTTAAACTAACATAGGCCTATGGGGGTTTATAGAGACTGAAGCACCAACCAAAATGACTGCATAGACTGGACCTAGAACTTCAACACATATGTAACTCATGGGCAGCTTGGTCTTTATTTGGGTCCTCAAGCAAGTGGAGCAGGTGATGTTTCTGTCATGGACGTTCTTGTCTGGTTTTGGATCACTTTCCCCTACCTCAGTGGAAAAGGGTGCATTTAGTCATGATGGAACATGACATGCCATGTTCAGTTGGTACAGGATGGAGCTCCAATTTTCTGAGGGGAAGCAGAGGGTGGCAAGAGAGAATAGAGCATGTGTGAGACTGAGAAGAGAGAAAGGAGGGGTCTGTGATCCCAATGTAAAGTGAATAAATATATACATTTAATAATAAAAATAACCAATAGCTCCTCAGCTAGGGGTAGAACTTGATGCCATGCAGGTATTAAGCTTACAGAAGTCTTGAGTATAGTGTCATGATAACTGTAAGTTCATATGAATATCTTCCCTGCTGTGTTGAGATGACAATATTTATTGTCATTAACCACATCCAGATATTAATTAAACCCCTTTGATCAGACTTCCACTCCTGATCCCTTAGGCTTTGAAAGTGAGCGTGCCATATATATGTTTTGTTTATGATAAAATTTTTGCAGTCTCTTATTATTTTTTCCTTGGACATTATGGTTCTCTATGTTGATTACCATTTGCAAAAACAGAAGTTTCTTTGAAGGTTAAAAGATGCCTTAATTTATAGGTCTTGTGTTAAGTCAAACGGTGCTAGCTTACTATTATAATAATTTAGCATAATAGTAGTAGGATATATGACATGAGATCTTGGTCAGGTATGAATTGAATTCTGTTGAGTGGGCTTTAAGTCAAACCATAAAACAGTTCATTATTCTCACATTTGTGTCAATATTCCAATGAGTATGCCTTATCAATCCAGTACTTTTTGGAGTTAGCAAGGCTGGTAGTTGCGTATGACCATCAATTACTTTTCTCCTCTGGTAGCTTGTATATAACCTTCCATTGATAAAAGAGCTAGTCAATAGGGATGAAGCTTCCAAGTAGGTACCAGCTTAATTTCTCCATGGTCTTTGGCTCAGGGACATGATATTTTCAGGTATAATGTCTGAACTACCAAGTGTTGGAGGGAAATCAAGATCATTGTCAATATTCAGTCGTGTTTTTGAATAATAATTGCTTCCATGGACTCATATATTTGAATGTTTGGTAATCAGGTAGTGGTATTACTTGACAGAGATTAGAAGATATGGCCTTGTTGGAGTTAATGTTGCCTTACTGGAGGAAGTGTGTCCTGGGGGCAGTATTTGGAGCATCAAAAGTTCAAACCAGTCCCACTCTCTCTTTCTGATGTATGGGGATCCAAAAGTGGGACAGTCAGCTACTTCTCCAGCACCATACCTATCTGCATGACACTATGCTACCAATCATAATGACAATGGTCTAACCTCTGAAACTATAAATAATCTTCAATAAGAGAATCCTTTATAAGAGTTTTTGTGGTCATGGAGTCTCTTCATAGCAATAGAACATTGACCAAGACCCCAAGACACCCTATAATATTTGTTGCTCTTTAAGACCTCATTTCACAACAACTCTAAAGGAAGGAAGTAACCCATTTCTGTCACAGTATTTATTATTGTTATTGTTGTTGTTGTTGCTATTATTATATTCTGATGTTTAAAAAGGTATTGTTGCCCAGTGTAGTATAACTAAATTTTGATTCTTTTTATATATATGTACAGATATATTTTAGGAAACTGTGTGGGTTTAAGATTTTACTGTTATTTATTCTACCAGTGTGCCAATTCTATTCTGCCTTTCTCCCCTCCATCATGATTTGTCACTTCTATTTCTCAAACTCCCTCTTAGCCTTTTATTTCAGTGGAAGAAATTTGTATACAAGTATATTTAAAGATTCTGTTTTAGGAAGAAAGTATCATTTCCCATTTGAAAAAAGCAATGTTTAGAATTTATTAATGTTATTTTCTTAAACAATAATTTACAGCTAGAGGAGATATACAGGACTTTCAATTTAATTAATTATCTTTATTTATGTATTATAACAAGTTTCCATTATAATGAGAGCAACTTGAGGTAGGGAATAATCTTAAATCTCTTCAGAAAATTTCCCCAAATTCTTATCTGCTAGCTCTCATAATTTACTGGTAAATAAATCTTTATAACAGATTTGGGCAATTACCTACTTATAACTTTCTTCTTCAGAAAAGAATGCAAGCATACTGAAACAAACAAACAGAAAAAAAGTAACTGCACCTTTATTGTGATTCTCTTCTTTGCTATTCAACTTTAAATGACTACATTACATTATTTCATTTGAAAACTGTTGATATTAAAAACAGATATATACTTGATTGAAGAGACAGTTTTAATTTCAAGATATTGACTAACAAAGATCATGACTTAGAAGTCACTTAACTCTTCTACTTGTTCCTATCGATGATTCTCCACCCCCATTTTGTTGTACTTCAAAATCTTGTAGCCAACTAGTTTCTAATCAAGACCTTACTTAGATTTCTTAGGACACTCAGCTTGTAAGCAATAAGGACTCTCTTAACTTAAGTGAAGATTCAAATATTCACATATGTTCTTATATTTTTAATGGTGTCAGTCTTCTAAGAGAGACCTAAAATGGGCATTACTAAGACAGTTACAATACTGAATTAAGTTTTGCTGTATTTGTAACATAATAGTTTTCCCTAACTTCAAGCTATACTACAGAACAATAGTAATAAAAACTGCATGGTATAGAAGTAGAAGACCCAGAAATAAACTCATACACCCATGGACAGTTGCTTTTTGAAAAAGAAGCCAAAACCATACAATGGAAAAACAAAAGCATCTTCAACAAATGGTTCTGATCTAAATGAATGTCTACATGTAGAAAATGCAAATAGATCTGTATTTATCATCCTGAACAAAACTCATGTGCAAGTGGATGAGCAACCATAACATGAAACCAGAGACACTAAATCTATTAGAAGAGAAAGTGGAGAAGAGCCTTGAGCTCATTGGCACAGGAATCAACTCCATGAACAGAGCACCAACAGCTCAAGCTCTAAGATAAAAATTTAATAAATGCTATTTCATGAATGTGCAAAGGTTAGGTAAGACAAAGGACACTGTCAATAGAATAATGTGACAGTCTACAGACTGGGAAAAGATCTTCACCAGTCCTATATCCAACAAAGGGAAAGTGTCCAAAAATATATTTTAAAAACTCAAGAAATTGAATGTAATCAAACCAGTTAAAAATGGGCACACAGTTAAACCGAGAACTCTCAACAGAGAACTCTTGAATGGATGAGAAGCACTTAAGGAAATGCTCAACATCCTTAATCATCAGGAAAATGAAAATCAAAATGACTCTGAGATTCCATCTTATAGCAGTCAGAATGGCTAAGATAAAAACGAGAGACATCACATGCTGTCGAGGATGTGGGAAAATGAGAACACTCCTCCATTTCTGATGAGAGTGAAAACTTGTATAACCACTTTGGAAATCATTCTGGTACTTTCTCAGAAAACTGGGGAGAGCCCTACCTAAAGACTCAACTGTACAACTCCTGGGCATATACCTGAAAGATGCTCCACCAAACAAGGATAGTTTCTCAACTATGTTCAAAGCAGCTTTACTCATAACAGACAGAATCTAGAAATGAGTTAGATATCCCTCAAGCAAAGAATAGATAAAGGAATTGTGGTACATTTGCACAATGGAATGCTATTCAACTAATTAAAACAAGGACATCATGAAATTTTCAGAAAAAAATTTATGGAACTAGAAAAAAATCATCCTGAATGAGGTAACCAAGAAAGAGAAAGACACAGGTAGTGTGTACTCACTTATAAGTGGATATTAGCCATAGTTCCAAAGATAACTAACAAATAGGACCCAAGGGCAGATACTTACATCTCACTCAGAAGGGGAAATAGAATAGACAGCAGAAGTGGTTGAAGAGATGGAATAAGATAAGAGATGGAGGACAGAAAGAAATGAAGAGTGGAGACCATACCTGGATAGAGTGACAGTGGGAGGACAGAGGGCCTACAGAGGGAAGAAACTGTGAGTAGAGGCATCTCTATGATAAGCTGGAAAACTAAGACAGGGTAGGCTTCTGGGAGGATATGGAGATGACTCTAGCTGAGACTCTTATTAGCAGGAGTCATAGAGACTGAAGCAGATACCTTCTAACAAGTCAGGACTCCTAACGGAGGGTGGGAAACACCAACCTACCCACAACTTTTCCCATTTTAAAGGATGCAACTTATTATTTTCTTCTTTTGACCTTTTACTGGCAAAATATATTAATATAACTCCTAACATTAAGAATATATTTTTTCCATGTCTATTTCATTATTAATTGTGTACAATTTTCAAATGAGTTGCTTATTCGAATTTTTATTGCTGCAAATGAAATTTAGTTTTCTTCTTCTTTAAATGTATCAAATCAAGTGAACAAATAACAAAAAATGAAAAAATACATCAAATCCTTTTTTTCAGTGGTATACTGTTTCATAAATGAGTCTGTGAAGTGAGTATGGAAGTTTATATTTGTGCTTGTCATGTGATTTATGAAGTCAGCTGGAAACCCACACGGTATTATTCTAAGTCAATTACTGAAGATTCACTTTCTTCCGGAACCTTTTAACCAACTAATAGTTTTGAAAAAACTGGGAGTATGTTGTTCTTTTCATGTTTCAATTTGGCTATATGCCTTACTAAAAGTAGAAACAAAGTTCACTTTTAACATAAAATAGATCGTGAGTGACATTTTCAGAGAAAGGAATAATTTTGAAGAATTTTGCTCATGTGACATCCATCTTAACTTCATTTCCTGAAAAAAAAAGTTCCTCAGATGTCTTACCATATGGGTGAAAAATGTCAGAAAAAAAATGTTGTTTTAGGTGAGTGACAAAGGAATAATAATGTGTTCTTCCTTTGAACTCTACATTGAAAGAACTTCTTTTCCTTCTGAACTATCAAAAGTTAAATACACATTGACAGAAAACTTCAACATCACATTTCTTATTTTTAGTGAAGACATTGAACATGACTTTCCTAGAATGATTTCAGGCAATTGTGCTGGGATTCTCTAACTACACACCCGAACCAACCTCTTGTAGGCATAAAGTTATTGTGTAGTTTAAATTCTGTTTTCCTGTCTAAATGCTGTGCAAACATGGGAAGGAATTGGGCTGGACTTCCTGACAGCCAGGGAAATAGGAGTTAGGAGAAGTAGGGGATTGAGCTAGGGGATTCAGGCAGGGGAGAAGGCCAAGGAAGATCAGGAGTAAGGAATTGGACCCCGGGAAAGCTAAAAATGCAAGTAGAGCTAGGATATTTGCTGAGAGTAAGACAGGATAGCATAGAGGGTTAGGAACAGACTTGAACTGCTCAGATTTTGTTGTGAAGTCTTGTAGTATAAAAGAGTTTCAATAATTAGTGTGAAAGCAGGGTTAAGAAATAACAAGGAAAATACACACTGTTTTATAAAAATAACTTCAACAACTTCTAATGTACGTATTATAAAAGAAGTATTTTGGTCCAGTTGTATTAGCCATGCAAAGCATCCAGTACCCTCTCTCTATACAGTTATTCCCTGGGCTTAACTAGAGATTGCTATGGATATTATTTGAATGTTAATTTTATCATGATGTTGATGATAAATAACCTTATAATAGTGAAAGTTTAATGTTTTAATTTAATCATGTTAAACTAACCCAGCTCACAATAAGTATGGACATGACTGAATTCTCTGAGAAGTCTATAGAGAACATGAGACACATGTCTTTCTTGATCTGGGTTTTCTTATTCAATGTAACACTCTTTGGTTTCATCCATTTATCTGCGAAACTGATTGTTTCATTTTTATTTATGACTCAATAATATCTCATAGTCAATTTCCATCATCCATTCAGAAGTTCAAGATTGTTTCGAATTCTCCTTTACTATAAATAAAGTGGCGATGAACATGGCTGAGCAAAAATGTGTGGAATAAGATGTTTAGAAATATGGTCTATGCCAAGGAATGATATAGCTCCACCATATAGTAATTTTATCTTTAGCTTTTTGAAAATTCTCCACATTGAGTTCCAGAGTGCCTGGAAAGTTTTCAATCACATCAATAGTGAATGAGTGTTCCTCATCATTAGGTGCCCTCCATTATTTACTATCAGATATCTGTTGATGTTTTCATTCTGACTTGGATAAGATGAAAAAAAATGAAAGTTTTTTTTACTTGAATTTCCGTAACTATTAATAATGATAAATGCTGTATGGGTTTTTTTCAGCCATGTTTTCTTCTTTAAAGAACTCTCTTTTCAGTTCTGAAGCCCATTTTTTAAGGAATCATTCATTTTGTTGATTATTTTCTTTTTGAGTAGTTTATATATTCAGAATCTTAATCACTTGTCAGACGTAGACCAGGCGAACATTCCCTTCCATTCCTGAAGAAGACATCAATAGTCCTGCTCAAGTTGTTGTATTTTTTTTATGAACATACTTTCAGAGAAATTATTTTTATTTAAATTTATTATTTTATTTTTAATATATTTTATTAATTTATTCATATTAAATCTCAATGTTATCCCATCCCTTGTATCCTCCCATTCCTCCCTCCCTCCCATTTTCCCCTTACTCTCCTCCCCTATGACTGTGACTGAGGGGGACCTCCTCCCCCTGTAAATGCTCATAGGGTATAAGTCTCTTCTTGGTAGCCTGCTATCCTTCCTCTGAGTGCCACCAGGCCTCCTCATCCAGAGGATGTGGCCAAATATGGGGCACCAGAGTTCATGTGAAAGTCAGACTCCACTCTCCACTCAATTGTGGAGAATATCCTGTCCATTGGCTAGATCTGGGTAGGGGTTCAAAGTTTAATTCCGGTATTGTCCTTGGCTGGTGTCATAGTTTGAGCAGGACCCCAGGGCCCAGATCTACCCATCATAATGTTCTTCTTGTTCATTTCTAGGACCCTCTGGATCCTTCTATTTCCCCATTCTCCCATGCTTCTCTCACCTAGAGTCCCAATAGGATGTCCTCCCCTCTGTCCTGCTTTTTTGGTAAGTGAAGACTTTCATGGGACATATCCCTTGGGCTAGTGGTCAAATATAAGTGAGGATATACCATTTGAGTCTTTCTGCTTCTGGGTTAACTCACTCAGTATGATCATTTCTAGTTCAATCCATTTGTCCACACATTTCAGGAATTCCTTGTTTTTAATAGCTGAGTAGTATTCCATAGTGTAAATGTACCACAGTTTCTTTATCCATTCTTCTACTGAGGGACACTTAGACTATTTCTAGGTTCTGGCTATTATAAATAAGACTGCTATGAACATGGTATTAAATTTATTTTTTAATTTATTCACTTTACATCCCAATAATATTCCTCTCTCTTAAGGAGTTAGAATTGCATCTTGAAGGATAAATTCCACTATAAGTCCCCTGGAACACAGAATGTAGAATCCTTAGTTAATTAAGAAAACATATTAAAACCAATTATTAAAAACCAACAGCCTAGAAATCTGGTATCACTGAGTGAATAGGCTCCTACACAGCATCACAGAAAAGACCCTGGTGTTTACCTGCTTGGTGTATTGACACTGGAAAGCTTATATACATCATCACAATTCTCCAGACATAGGAAATTAAACATATAAAATTTGGTAGTGGGGGTGTCTCTTAATCTTTTGCCTACTCTTGAGATTCTTTTTCTCCTATTGGCTTACGTAAACTAGCTTTGATGTGAGGGTTTGTACCTAATCTTATTGCGTCTTTTTATGTAATACTTGGTTTATATCCCTGGTAGGCCTGCTATTTTCTGAAGAGAAATGGAGGAAATGTATCTCTGTGATTTAAGAGAAGTGGAGAGATGGGAGGCTGTGGTCAGGATGGAGTGTATGAAAGAATAAAAAGTAAAAAGAAAAGTAGACATTTTGTTCCAAGAATAAAAAAATATTGGTTCACTGTAATTTTCAAATATGTAGAAATACAGAATAAATCAGCAGACTCATTATTTAAGGTCAACATGTACCTGGCATTAGTGACAACATTTAATTACACATTTTTGTCTTCAATGACAAAAGTATTTTTCCTTATTTCCAAATAATGGTCACTCAAAGAAGAAAATCAATTTGCTATGTGACTACACAGGAAATAGATAATCTGAACATTTAACCATGGTTATTTCCTAGAACATATCTATATGCTGTCCTTGTGAACATATCTTAGTGTGTACTACACAACTTGGGGTTTAGTTCCTAACCACCCTTCATTCCTTGATCTTGATTTTGTATTCAATTTATTATATCCCATCTACTTCTCACATATTGAAGATTTCCATTCAACAGACATTTTAACAATATGCCCTTATCATACCATACATCAAAGCATTCTTGAGATCATACTTACTCCAAAGATATGGGGAATCTATTGACATTTTAGCTCACATAGTTTATGGACCCTAAAAAGACAGAGAGCTTGAAATACATTTTATACTTCCATATTAGATTCTTCCATGATTAAAAAAATCACACTGGAAAAATGTGAAATTTATCTCCTGTTAATTAGTTCATTTGTCAGCTAAGTCGCTGGATTTTAATATTTCTGTGTGAGAGAGCATGCAACCATCCCTGGCATTTTTTACTGACAATGCACTCTTGATTTTACCATGATTAGTGGTTACTCTAATCTCTTTATATTATTTTTCACTACAAAGTGACCTTGGCTAAAATACTTCCATATTCCCAGGTTCTGTAAAACAGTTTTCTCAGAGACTGAACCATTCTATTCTACAGAAAATGACCTTTAGAAAGAAAGTAAACAACTCAAATTACTTTCAGGAAATCCTGAAACTGACTAGATTGACTAGATCCATTCTTCCCACAGAGTAAATAGCCAAGAATACTGAAAGTTGCTCAGATAAGCTCTACTGACTGGGCAAAGCAGAGACCAGATCACCAGCCTGGGAGAGGTTCAAATCAATTGATCTATACTCTAGAACCTGTTGAGTTACCAGCATGATATACCATGAGCTTCAGGTTTTTAGATTTTGTTAGCTGTCACCAAGACTTTGTTGATGCAGCTGTATTTGAATAATTTCTTCTCCAGTAACCCCTCTCCCATATTTCTGTAATAAGAATATGTAATAGGAATAAAACTCATTTGTTCACCAACTTGGACTTTGGTGGTACTCGTACTTGGTCAGTTATGGGATTACTTGGGATGGATGGATGTGTTGCTCCTCCCAAAGAAAACTCTGTAAACACAAATATAGATGCTAATATTTCTTGTCTGTATCAGATTTGACTGCCATTTCCATCTTTTACTCCTTGACTGAAGTTACTTCTTGGTGATCTCTATAATTTTCTTTAATCATAAATTTTATTTGGGGACAATTTTGACTCATATTCTCTTCCAAACTCTTTTCTAATGACTGGAACAACTTATAGAAGGAGAAAGCAGACTCTTTTTCCTTTGAGGGCACTTACCTTCTCATTTACATTTTTAAATCTATATCATCACAGCAGATCATCTTTCCTTACAAGATTATATTAGCATATCACTATTCAACATTCTAATCAAGTTCCTAGATTGTCTATCAAATCATGTACTCAATAAAAATATTAATTTCCTAGAAAATTGATTATTTAATGTTTAAATTACTAAACCTTAATAATAAGGTTTAAATTCTTTAAACCTTAAACCATATTGCTTCTGTACTATGTTATATTTGCATTAAAACATTCATTAATTATAAATGGAGGGCCAATTTACTTACATTCCCAAGTATACTTTTATTCCCAATATATGTATCTTTAAATGATGGTATGTTTAGAAAAGTTGTGCATGAGGATAGACTAAGGGGGTGTGTTCTCTACTCTGTAAATCGTTTTTCCTGTGTCATGAGACCCAGATGTCCAACCAAAAATAAGAAACAACACTTTTACTCAAACTCTTTAAATCTCTAACAAGAATTTTGGTGTTGGCACTAAGAAAACATTAATAATATTTCTTGAATGTATTACTTTGTTTTTCTAGAGTATGGAATAAGTATTTCTTAGAAAGTATTCAATAAATGCTGAAATTCAAATCATGTCTTATGAAATAATGTCAGTTATACCATTTCTTGTGGAGAGTCCAAGCTGGAGATGCTGAACACTCACTGTATCTGATTTATAGGAAGGAGACTAAGGACTCGACTGGGAGTTACAGACCACAAGACACGGAGAACACTAGGTGAGAGGGTCCACACAGTGCAGACCACACTAGGGATGGCCTTGAGTCATCCAACAGCCCATGTAGGATGGGAGCCCAGTCCCCACAGTCTGGACCAGAAGCTGCCTGTGAACTTCAGCCATGCTCTATTGCACCAACTGAAATCTGGGTACTGAAGCACCAGAGCACATGGCCTGAGGAAATCTCAGGAAAATGGGTGGATCTGTCCAAAGATCCCTCCACCCACCTTCTGCCAATCCATAGAAAGCCCCAGGTGCTTGTGGACATGTTATCCTACCACATCTGCACTGGCTGAACAGGACCAATCTACTCCAGCAGACTGTACAATTGGGCAGAAATGAATGGCCTGACCTAACCAGGCTTCACAGCCCAACAGGACCTCCTATGCCCTTTTGAGAGGCTTGTTGGGCCTGAGTGGATAGGGCAGAAAACTAACCAGCTGCCCCAACAAAGTGAGACTGAGCCACCACAGTTGTGTGGTCTAAAGGAGAACAGGCAGAAACCTAGTGAACTGCCCCAGTGGACTTCCTGCACAATTGGGCAGAACAGACCTGGCCTAGCCAGGCTCTACAACCCAGCAGGGCCTCCCATGCTATTGGGAGAGGCTAGACAGGCCGGAAGGGACAAGGCAGATTTCTAACCAACAAACAATAATCAGAAGGCATTATCTGCTCTTTCTTTGGCAGGTAGAATGTTAGCCCCACTGCTTGGATGGATCAGGCAAAAAACTAAACAACTGGTAGAAGCCAGTCAGGGTTCAGGCACTGTAGGGGGATCTGGGTCTAGGACCCAAAACCCCAAGGCCCAAAGGCAGGGTTTTCAAAGCCCAGCCAAAGACAGGATAACCGGCTCTACATACACTACCTTGAAATGATCCTGGGGCTGCATACCACCAGCACCTACCTCTACTGACTCAGTGGGGATCCCAGGGTGTGGAGTAAAGTCTCCTGGAACTGAAACCAGGTCACATGCCTATTCCATGGAAGAGTACCCCAATACCCAAAGGCAAGGGCCCTCAATCTGTAATCACTCATGAGCAATCTGCCCTCAGCAACTAGGGAAGGACCCCAGAAGCTACCTTTTAACATCAGAGACAACAAGATGACTAAAGGCCAGCATAAAAAACACAAACAACAAAAACCAAAACAATATGGCAGCTCCAGATTCCAGCTGTCCCAAAGAAAGTAACCCTCAGAACTCAAATACAATTGAAATACAAGAAAATGACCTCAGATCCTTAGTAATGAAGATGATAATGGAAGAAATGAATAACTCATAAATAAATGTAGGAAGATGTAGCCAAACAGGTTGAAGATATAAAACAGGTCTAGAGTGAGGCACTGGAAGAAGATTAAGAAAATACAAACAATCATATGAAGGAAATCAATGAAATAGTTCAAGGTCCGAAGGCCTATAAAGAGTCACTGGAAGAAATTCAGGAATATACAAACAATCAAATGAAGGATATCAATAAATCAGTTCAAGAGCTGAAGATGAAAATGGAAACAATGATAAAGGCATACACAGAAGATAAACAGGAATGAGAGAACTTAGAGAAGAAATCAAGCACTACATGGGTAAGCTTCTCAAAGAGAATTCAAGAGATGGAGGAATGAATTGTGGGACTAGAAGATAAAATCATTGAGCTTGAAGTAACTATCAAAGAAATGCTAAATCTGAAAAATTCTTGACACAAAACATCCAAGAAATCAAGGACACCATCAAAAGATGAAACTTGAGGATAATAGGCATTGAGGAAAGAGAAGATGCCTGACTCCAAGGCCCAGAAAATATTTTCAACAAAATCAAAGAAAAGAATTTTCCTAATTTAAAGAAGGAGATGCATAGAAACATACAGGAGGCCTACAGAACACAAAATAGAATAGACCAGAAGATAAAATATTCCCACCGCATAATAATCAAAACACAAAATATACAGAACAAAGAAAAATATTAAAGACAGCAAGGGAAAAGGGCCAAGTAACATATAATGGCAAACTAATCAGAATTACACCCTACTTCTCAGCAGAGACCATAAAAGCCAGAAAGACCTGGAGGTCCTGCAAACCCTAAGAGATGACATATGCCAGACCAGGCTGCTATACACATTGAAAGTATCAATAGCCATTGATAGAGAAAACAAGATATTCCATGACAAAAACAAATTCAAACAGTACCTATCCATAAATCCAGCACTACACAAGTTACTACAAGAAAAACTCTGACCCAAAGTGACAAGCCACAACCAAAATTACATGGGAAATAGGTAACTACACTGTGACAAAAAATAACCACACAGTCTATTGTGATCAACATCAAAATCAAGGAACTTAACAGTCACTGCTCATTAATATCTCTCAATGTCAATGGTTTCAATTCTCCTATAAAAAGACACAGACTAACTGAATGGATGAATAAAATGATCCAACGTTTTTCTCATTCAAGAAAGATACCTCAGCCACAAGGATATACATTACCTCAAGGTAGAAGTTTGGAAAAACATATTCCGGACAAATGGACACAGGAAGCAAGCTGGTATAGCCATTTTAATATCTAGTGAAATAGACTTCCAACCAAAATTAATCAAAAGAGATGAAGAAGGCCACCTCATACTTATCAAAGATAAAGTCAACCTGCATGACATCACAATTCTGAACATCTACCTTCCCAACACAAGGGCACCCACATTTGTAAAAGAACTATTAGCAAAGCTGAAGCCACACATCAATCCCCAGACATTAATGGTGGGAGACTTCAACATCCTACTTTCACCAAAGGGTAGGTCATTGAGACAGAAACTAAGCCGAGAAATAATGAAACTAAGCAATGTCATGAATCAAATAGATCTAACAGATATCTAGAGAACTTTCACCCAAATACAAAGGATTATACCTTCTTCTCAGCACCCCATGGAGCCTTCTCCAAAACTGATCATATAGTAGGTCACAAAGCAAGCCTCAACAGATTAAAAAAAAAAAAGATAGAAATAATACCTTGTATACTATCATATCAACATAGTGTAAAGCTGGACTTCAACAACAACAGAAATAACAAAAAGCCTACACACACATGGAAACTAAATAACTCTCTACTTAATAACACTTGTATCATGGAAGAAATAAAGAAATTAAGGACTTCCTGAAATTCAATGAAAATGAAGGAACAACATGCCCAAATTTGAGGCACATGTTGAAAGCAGTGTTAAGAGGAAAATTCACAGCACTAAGTGACTTTATAAAGAAATTGGAAACATCCTACATAAGCAGCTTAATGACACATCTGGAAGACCTAGAAAAAAATAGCAGAAACACCCCACAGGAGTAGACATCTGGAAATAATCAAACTTAGAGCTGAAATCAATAAAAAAAGAAACAAAGAGAACAATTCAAAGAATCAACAAAACCAAGAGCTGGTTCTTTGAGAAAATAAACAAGATAGACAAACCATTAGCCAAATTAACTAAAAGGCAGAGAGACACTACCCAAATCAACAAAATCAGAAATGAAAATGGAGACGTAACAACATACATTGAAGAAAAACAAAGAATCATAAGATCCTACTTCAAAGGCATATATGCCACAAAATTTGATATTTAAGGGAAATAAACAATTTTCTTGATTGATTCCACTGGCCAAAACTGAATCAAGATCAGAAAAACAAATTAAATAGTCCTATTTCTCCCACAGAAATAGAAGCAGCCATTAAAAGTATCCCAAGCAAAAAAAGTCCAGAGCCAGATGGTTTCATTGTAGAATTCTACCAATCTTTCAAAGATGATCTAATACTGACACTGTTCAAAGTACTCCAAAAGATCAAAATGGATGGAACATTATCTAACTCATTCTATGGGGCCACAGTCACTTTGATACCTAAACCTCACAAAAAAAAAAAAGACCGAACAAAGAAAGAGAATTTCAGACCAATTTCACTTATGAACACCGATGCAAAAATAATAAAATACTCGCAAACCAAATAAAAGAACACATCAAAGATACCATTCATCATGACCACATATGTTTCATTCCAGGCATGCAGGGATGGTTTAATATATGGAAATCCATCAATATAATCCACCATATAAACAAACTCAAAGGAAAAAATACATGCTTAGCTTATCCCCTTAGATGCAGAAAAAGCATTTGGCAAAATCCAACACCCATTCATATTTAAAATTTTGGAGGGATCAAGGGTAAAAGGCACATACCTAAATATAATAAAGGTTATATACAGCAAGCCAACCTCAAATTAAATAGAGAGATACACTAGGAAATTCCTCTAAAATCTGGGAACAGGCAAGGCTGCCAACTTTCTCCATATCTCTTCAACATAGTCCTTGAAGTTTTAGCTAGAGCAATAAGAAAACAAAAGGGGATCCAAACAGGAAAGGAGGAAGTCAAATTATCCATATTCACAGATGATAAGATAGTATATATTAGTGAACCCCAAAATACCTCCAGAGAACTGCTACAACCAATTAACACCTTCAGCAAAATGGCTGGATATAAAATTAACTCAAAGAGTCAATAGCCTTCCTATATACAAAGAACAATCATGTAGAAGAAGAAATTAGTGGAACTACCCCTTTCACAATAGCCACAAGCAATATGAAATATCTAGGAGTAACTCTAACCAAGTAAGTGAAAGACTTGTTTGAAAAAAACTTCAAATCTCAGAAGAAGGAGATTGAAGATGACATCAGAAGATGGAAAATCTCCCTTGTTCCTGGATTGGGAGAATTAACATAGTAAAAATAGCTATTTTACCAAAAGCAATTTACAGATTCAATGTAATCTCTATCAAAATAACTACAAAATTTTATAAAGACATTAAAATATCAATTTTCAACTTCATATGGAAAAATAAACAAAAAAAACAAACCTAGAATAACTAAAACAATCCTGTAAAATAAAATAACCTCCAGAGAAATCTCCATACCTGATTTCAAGCTCTACTGTAAAGCAATAGTAATTAAAACAGCATGTTACCGGCATATCAAAAGAATGGTTGATCAATGGAATCGAATGAAGACCCAGAAATAAATCCACACTTAATTTTTTTACAAAGAAGCCAAATTCATTCAATGGAATAAGGATAGCATCTAACTGAATGTCTACATGTAGAAAAATTCAAGTAGACACATATTTATCACCATGCACAAAACTCAAGTCCAAGTGGATTAAAGACCTCAACATTAAAACATAGACACCAAATCGTTAGAAGAAAAAGGGGGAAGAGCTTGGAACCCATTAGCACAGGAGACTACTTCCTGTACAGAACTCCAACAGCCCAGGCCTTAAAGTCAACAAATAATAGATGGGACTTCATGAGGCTGAGAAGCTTCTGTAAGGCAGGAGACACTGTCAACAGAGCAAAGCAACAGCTTAAAGACAGGAAAGATTTTGGCCAACCCTACATCTGGCAAAGGACTAATTTCCAAAATATATAAAGAGCTCAAGATATTAAATACCACCAAAAAATAACCCAATTAAGAAATGGGGCTCAGAATTAAATAGATAATTCTCAACAGAGGAATATCGAATGGCTAAGAAACAGTTAAAGAAATGCTCAAGTCCTTAGTCATCAGAGAAATGAAAATTAAAATGACTCTGAGATTCCATGTTAGACCCATAAGAATGGCTAAGATCAAAAACTCAAATCACAGCACATGCTGGTGAGGATGTGGAGAAAGGGGAACACTCCTTTATTGCTGGTGGGAGTGCAAACTTGTACAACCACTTTTGATATCAATCTGACACTTTCTCAGAAAACTGGGATTAGGGCTACCTGAAGACCCAGCTATTCTACTTCTTGGAATGTACCCAAAAGATGCTCCACCACACAAAAAGGACATATGCTTAACCATGTTCATAGCAGCCTTATTCATAATAGCCAGAACTTGGAAACAACCTAAATGTCCCTCAGTCAAAGAATGGATAAAGAAACTCTGGTACCTTTACACTATGGAATAATACTCAGCTATTAAAAACAAGGAAATCCTTACATTTTTGGACAAGTGGGTGGGACTAGAAATTATACTGAGTGAGTTAACCCAGAAGCAGAAAGACTCAAATGGTATATACTCACTTATAATTAGACACTTAGCCCAAAAGGGATGTCCCATGAAAGTCTACCAGGAGATTGGGAGAGATGCAGGGACTTCCTATTGGGACTCTAGGTGAGAGAAGTATGGGAGAATGTGAGAATGGGGAAATAGATGGATCCAGAGGCTCCTTGAAACCTAGAAAAAGAACATCATGATGGGCAGATCTGGACTGAAGGGAGTCTGCACAAACTACCGCACCAACCAAAGCCAACACATGCAGTAAACATTGAACCCCTATTCAGATCTAGGCAATGGACAGGATATTCTCCACAGTTGTGTGGAGAGTGGGGACTGACTCTGTCATGAACTTTGGTGGCCCATATTTGACCACTTCCCCTTGGTGTGGAGGCCTCGTGGCACTTAGAGAAAAGATAAGCAGGCTCCCATGATGAGACTTGATAGGCTGTGACCATATGGTCAGGGAAGAGGTCCCCTTCTGTCAGAGACCTAGGGGAGGGGAATAGGGTGAAGGAGGAAGGGAGTGAGGGATGGGAGGATACAAGTGAGGTGATAACAATTGAGATGTAATCTGAATAAATTAATTAAATAAAAATAAAATTTCTTGTAATAAGATAAATATATTTTTTGTCTACAGAGAAAATTCAGATATTTGTATTTTAAAGATTATTTATTTATATATTTTGTGTGTGTGTGTGTGTGTGTGTGTGTGTTGTTTGTGCTCTTGCAGATATATGACATACTGTATAATGGTGCACATAAAGGCGAGAAGACGGTATCAGGTACCCTGGTGCAAAGTTGCTGGAAGATGTGAGATGCTCAAGTTGGATGCTGGAAACCTAACTCATCTCTCCTAGGAAAGCAGTAGGAATTTATTACTGAAATCTTTTTGAGGGCCAGAAGGAGGTTTTAAAAAGGTTTTCTGAAACTAATTTATAGACAAAGACTTTTAAGACATGTAAGGAATAAAAATTAATAGTGTGTTATGAAGACATTGGTTATAAACTACTGAAAGGAGGAGAGTCTCCTTTCAAAAATAGTATTTACAGTAAATCACATAAACTGAGGAAAAGTCCACCAAGAATCCTATTATTAACTATGCATGTCAGGTCCTCATAATGATCAACATATATTCTGCAAGGTGAAATGGAATAAACATATCCACATTACAAAGTCTAGGTTCAGATACAATCATTTCTATATTTTTAACCTTGATAGATATAGTTAATTTTCTTATCAATAATTGGGCAATATGTTTATTCTAATATATCTTCTAGACTGAGACTTTTAATAAGAAAGACAACTTCAAAGGTTCCCACTGTCTGGCAAGGTTGCATTTGTTTCCTTCTTTCCAATGAAGTTATTGCATGGTGAAAATATGTATGAAAAGACAATTTTCAACTCCTTTGACCAAAGTTTGAGGAAAGGTTATGTTTATCATAACTCCACTTCCAAAACATTATTGCCCTATAGTCAGCCCAATATCACTTCCTTCCTTATTCTCATGGAGTACTGAACCCTCAAACTTCCTCAGTAGATTTAAATTGCCTGTCAATCTTCTTTGTGTTCCTTCACTGATTATGTGGGAAAATTAAGCTCATATGACTGCAGTTATTTGATGATCACTCACTGCTATAGCATGGATGGTTATACCAAAAGGTCTGTGTGTTTATACTTTGTGACCAGTCCTGAGAACTAGTGAGAGGTCTCTGAACTTTTAGCAGATGAAGCCTAATGAGAAGTCTTTAGGTAATTAGGATATATACCTGAGCGTATTGTAGGATCTTGTTTCTCTGCATATGAATTAAGTAGGTTGGCCCTGTTGCATACCTTCATAAGGCAGGCTGCGTGGTCACAGGCCCAAAGATATGGGCTAATTTGTCATTGACTGAAATCTGCCAAACTACAATTTAAAAACTAATCTTTATAGTTTGATACCTCAAAAGAAATTGTTACAGTAATCGGAAACTGACTTAGTGTTTTGTTATATTTTCCCTAAAAATATCTCCTCCAGTAACATAGATTATTAATGTGAATCTTGGTTACCTATAAGGAGTTGAGAATGGTCCTTTTGCTAGTGGAAGGGCAACCTTGTACAACCAATTTGGAAATCAATCTGCTGCTTTTTCTGGAAATTAGGAATAACTCTACCTCAGGACAAAGCCATACCACTCTTGGGAGTATACCTGAAAGATGCTCCACCATACAACAAGGACATTTGCTCAACTATGTTCATAGCAGCTTTATTCATAATAGTCAGAATCTGGAAACAAATAAGATGTCCCTCAACTGGAGAAAATTTTTTAATTGGGGCACATTCCTCTGTGATGACTCTAGATTGTGTCAGGTGACAACAAACCAGCCAGTACATGTAGTTCCACCAGCTTTGAAAAGAATTCTGCCTTAAAAATGGGTAAGATTGGATGCCAATAGAGTCAACAGCCAAACTCTGCCAAGACAGGGTAAGCAAGTCTTCAATAGTTCCTGCCTCACAAATATGTCTGTTTGATATATGGGGCCAGAAGACTGAAGAAGATGCTCCAATGTTGTATATCATTTTGGGTGACTTTTCAGGCAGCAAAGTGTCTCTGTCATCTTATTTGGAATCTGCTAACCTGCACTCCCTGTCTACTCACATAATTAATTTTATTGCTTCTCCAGTCTCTGTTTTACAATTAAGCTTAGTTGTTTTTGTTTAGAGCTTAAGATGTTTTTAGGTCTAGATAGATGTTTAAGTTGATAATGATGTGATATGATAGACATTGATTTATATTAAGAATGTTAGATGCACTAAGATAAGAAAGTTTTCTTCAAGGCTGCCAAATACAAATAGTCAAAACACTATGAATGTAGCATTTATATAATTCCTGATTATTTCATAGTTTTTCTTGCTGAGGGTGGTTTATTGTTTAATAATTGTATTGTTTATTATACAATAAAATATTGTATAATAATATAAATGTACATGTAAAAATGAAGATATTTAATAAAAAGGAAAACCTAGAATTTCCTTATTAAGTTAGCTTTTCTATAAGTATTTTATGTGTATTGTTTTAAAATTAGAAAAATATTAAATATTAACTCATACAGGGAATAAAAATGAGCAATGGAAAATACTTTATTACATATATGATTTGTGTGTGATCCCTGAATTAGGTGCTGGAAATTCAATCTTCCATAAAATTATGTTGGGCTATGAAACCTAACATCTTCCACACCAGGAATACTCATTGCAAAATGCCATACAGTTATGAGTGCCAACCCTGCTCTTTTTCTATATGATGCTATTCTCCCACCCTGGGATTTTACCTACCATAACTGCTAACTAATGTTTATAAACCTCTCAGATGTTGGTGTTAGGTCACAGTGTTACAAAATACAGTAAGAACACCACCATAGAGTGGTGGCATCTGGTGAAGTTAGAGGCATTATGTAGCAAAAGAACAGATGAGAGAAAAGAAAAGAAAATATGCACCCTCAATTAGGCTTTTCCTCCAAACTCAGTGGCTTTAAGGATTAGGGTCTCCAAACATGCCTTCTGGAAAGATATTCAAACTATACTTGTGGCCATTTATAAGCTCTTATATGTCTTACTTATGTCATTTACTCTTTACATTTTAATATAACATTATAAGAAGTATTATTATTCTATTTTTGGTATGTTTTGCTATTTAGTTAATTTTGTATCTTTTTAAATAATTTATTCACATTAAAACGCAATTATTACCCTCTCCCTCATATCTTCTGGTTCCCACTCTGCCTCTCCTGTCCTATTCCCTTCCCATAGTCTTCTGACAAGGGGAGTCCTCCTCCCCCCATCCCACCACAGCCTATCAAGTCTTATCAGGATTGGCTGTAATCCTGTCCTCTGTGTGCCCACAATGCAGCCCACCAAGGGGAAATGACCAAATCAGGTGCACCAGACTTCATATTAATGGCACTTATGCCTCCCTCCGAGCCTCGTGGAGAATGAGCTGTCCATTGGATACATCTGAACAGGGGGCCTAGGCTCTCTGCATGCATTGTCCTTGCTTGGTACATCCCTTTGTGCATTCTACCTGGGTCCAGATTCACCTGTTTTGATGGTATCCTTGTAGAGCTCCTGACAATTGGATGCAAGTCCCAGCCTCTGTCCTGATTACCTTCTGGATAGAGTCTCTCAGAGGACAAGGAAGTTGAGCTAATATCCACTTATAAATGAGTATATACCTTGTGTGTATTTCTGGGTCTGGGTTACCATACTTGGAATGATCATTTCTAGTTCATCCATTTGACTGCAATTTTCATGATTTCCTTGTTTTTGATAACTGAGTAGTATTCCATAGTGCAAATCTACAACTATTTCTGTATCCATTCTTCAGTTGAAAAACTTTACAGACCTTGAAAGATCAATTTTCAATATCCCATTGAAAAAACACAGCAACAACAAAAAACCAGAATTGCTAAAACAATCCTGTCAGGCAGCAAACCGTCTCTGTTATCTTCTCATTTGGGAAGCTGCTAATCGACACTCCCTGTATACTCAGGTAATTAATTTTATTCCTTCTCAAATCTCTGATGGAGTTGAAGATGAGATAGTTCAGGTTTACAATTAAACTTGGATGTTTATGGGCTAAAATGTTTCTAGGTCTAGATAGATATTTTAAGTTGATAATGATGAGATATGATAGATATTGATTTACATTCAGAATTTTAGACTCACAAGGATAGGAAGGATGTTTTCTTCAAGGCTGCCAAATACAAACAGCCAAAACACTTTGAATGTAATACATATATAATTCCTGATTATTTCATGGTTCTTCTTGGTATAGGTAGTTTATTGTATATATGTATAAAATTATAAATGTATATGTAAAAATATTTAATTAGAAAATAATTCTGGAGGTATTTCCATCCCTGACTTCAAGCTGTACTACACAGCAACAATTATAAAATTAGAATAATACTGCCATAAAGATAGTCTGGTTGACCAATGGAATTGAATTGAAGACCCAGAATTAAACTTACAAACCTATAGACACTTGAGTTTGACAAAACAGCCAAAACCATCCATTAGAAAAAGCATCTTCACAAAATGGTCCTGGTCTAACTGGGTGTCTACATGTAGAAGAATAAAAGTAGGTCCATATTTACCAGCTTCACAAAACTAAACTCCAAGTGAATTAAAGACCCCAACATAAAACCAGATACACTAAATCTGTCAGAAGAAAAAGTAAGGGAGAGCTTTGAATTCATTGGCATATGAGACAACTTCCTGAACAGAACAATGATATTCTTAATGCCATCTCATATGTGCATAGCACATACAAGATCTTCCTCAGCATGTTAGGAATTTGAAAGGTGTATAGTCACCTTTCTCTTTGTGATGACTTTTGTAAAGGTTAAACAGATGCTGATACTATAGTGAGAGGAGTTCCTCATATAAAATGGTATTGCCTTGCTTTTAGAGGCAAATTAGGAAGAGCAAAAGCGAAGTCAATAAAGGGTGCAGACTCACTGATCAATAAGAAGGGCCAAGGCCATACTTCCTTTCTCAGGAAGCATTGTCCATAAGGATAATGGCTGACATCTTTCTTCTTGGATAAAAGTTATATCGTGGAAAACTTTTTTTTGTTTTTCTTCTTTCAGTTTTGTATGTTATAGGATTATAGGTATGTGCCACCATGACAACCATGGTATAACTAATAAAATTAGAGAGAGAAAGTACATGATCTTCTACAGCAGAAAACTTGCAAAAATAACCTTTTTTTTCCCAAATGAACATGTCTTTTTTATTTTATTTTTCTTGTCTTTATTCTGTCCCTCTCTTCCTCCCTACTCTATCCCTCCCTCCCTCCTGTCCTGTCCCTCCCCAATCCATGTCTGCTATACATATGGAAACATATACAATCAGATGGAAGAATAGAACATATTCCACCATGAAAATTTATTAAGAAATTGTAAACAGAAAACGTGTCCAGAACGTGTATGTGTGTGTGTGTGTGTATATATATATATATATATGAAAAAATAATAAAAATGTCATAATGATAGAAAGGCTCTGAACAATGACTCTGAATATCAGTGACAGCCTTAGCTCATAAAAAATAAAGGCCATTTCTAACAGCACTTTCCCTGAAACTTCAGACTGAGGTTCTGCCTCCATATTTTATCTTTCTGGCTGTAATGTCAGTGAGATCATGGCCCTGTAGATCATTTTTAGATTAAGAAGACTGCATTGAATCTATAGATTGCTTTTGATAGAGTGGCCATTATTTCTATGTTAGTCATACCTATCCAGAAGCATGTGAGAGCTTTCCAGATTCTAATATCTACTACAATTTCTTTTTTCTATGACCTGACATTTTTATTATATAAGTCTTTCACTTCCTTGATTAGAGTCATACTGAGATACTTTATATTATTTGGGGCTATTATAAAAGGTGTTATTTCTGTGATTTTCTACTCAATCTGCTTGTCACTTTTATACAGGATACCTGATGATTTTTTTTTTTTTTTTTTGGTGTTAATCTTGTCTCCTGCTACTTTGCTGAAAGAGTTTATCAACTCTCGGAGTTCAATTGTGTAGTTTTTAAGGGTCACTGATTTATAATACCATATCATCTGTAAATCATGATACTTTGCTTCCCTTCCAATTTGTATCCCTTAATTTCATTCAGTTACCACATTGTTGTAGGCGAGATTTCAAGTGGAAATAGAACAAGCAGAAGAAGTGGTTAAAAGAAGGGAACACGATATGAGAGGGAGCTCAGAGAGAAATGAGGATCAATATCAAACCTGGGAATTACAACAGCACTAGGAGAGAGGGCTTGCACATAGAAGAGAAACCTTGGATGGGGGCTTCTCTGTGACATGCTGGAGACCCATAACAGGGTACACTCTTGGGAGAATATGAGGTTAACTCTGAGACTCCTAGTAGCAGGGGTCATGGAGACAGGAAAGGCCACCCTCTAGCAAGACATGCTTCATAATGGAAGGAGGGGAACATCAACTTAACCACTAAGACTTTGACCCAAAATCAATAGGCAGGCCAGTCCTGATATGGGTCCCCTAGTAAGGGGAGTGGGGGCCAATTCTGACATGGAATGTGTTGCCTGCTTTTCTATCACCTCCTCCTGGCAAGGCTATCTCACTAGGACACAGGATAAAAGGATGCCTCTCAGTCATGATGCAACTTGATATGTTGGGGCGGGTGGGGGGTCTCCCCTTCTTAAAGGAGTAGGGAAGGGAGGACAGGAGAAAACAGGAGGGAGGGTGGGACCGGAAGGAGAAGAGGGATGGAGTTATCATAGAGATACAAAAAATGAATAATTAATAAAGAAAAAATGAAAGATTTCAAATATTAAGTTTTATACAATGGATCTCTTTCATATGTCTTATTGCTATAGCTAAGAATTCATGTCTATATTGTATAGGTATATAGAGAGTAGACAACCATGTCTTCTTCGTGATTTTTGTACTTTTTAAAATTTTTTAATTAATTTATTCATATTACATCTCAATTGTTAGCCCTTTCCCTGTTTCCTCCCATTCCTCCCTCCCTCCCACTCCCCTCCTTCTCCCCTCCCCTATGTCTGTGATTGAGGGAGACCTCCTCCTCCTATATATGCTCTTAGAATATCAAGTCTCTTCTTGGTAACTTGCTATCCTTCCTCTGAGTGCCGCCAGGCCTCCCCATCCAGGGGGCATGGTCAGAAAAGGGGCACCAGAGTTTGTGTGAGAGTCAGATCTCACTCTCCACTCAACGGTTGGGTCCTGGGGTCCTCCTCAAACTAAGGCACCAGCCAAGGAGAATATGGGCAGTAAACTTCGAACCCCTACCAAGACCTAGCCGATGAACAGGATTTTTGTACTTTAAAAAGAAAAAGTTTCTCTCTGTTTAAGATGATGCTGGCTATAGGTTTGCTGTAAACTGCCTTTATCATGTTTATATATGTCCTTTGTATCCCCAATCTCTTCGGGACTTTTATAATGAAGGGGTGTCAGATTTTGTCATAGATATTTTCTTGCATCTAATGAGATAAACTTGTGGAAGTTTTTGTTGTTGTTTTGTTTCTTATTTTCAGTTTATTTATATGGTCGATTAATTGTACTGTTTTTCATACGTTGAACAATCCTCAAGTCTCTGGAATAAAGTCTCCTTTATCATGGTACATGATCTTTTTGATGTATTCTTGGATTCAGCTTACAATTATTTTATTGAGAATTTTTGCATTGAAGTTATTTATTTATTTTTAATTTTTTGTTTTTAATTTGTTCACTTTATATCCTGATGGTAGGTCCCTCTCTCATCATCTCCAGATCCCACTTTTGCTCCCTCATACCCTCTCCCTCCCTCCCATAGGACTCTCATAACATCTTATATCAGCCTATCAGGTCTCATCTGAACTGCTTGTATCTTCTTCCTCTCCTGCCTGTTGGCTGCCTCACTAGGAGTAAGTGATAAATTTCTGGGGGCCAGAGTTCATGAGGAAGTGGTCTCTTGGTCTCTGGCCCCCATATTATGGGACCCACAAGGAGACTGTGCTGCCTATCTCCTACATCTGAGCAGAGAGTCTAGATGCTCACTATGCATGGTCCTTTGTTGGTGTATCAGTCTCTGCAGCAACCTGTCTCCTCTGCCCATATCTGTTGGCCCCATTGATCTCCTTGTGGAGCTCCTGACCCTTCCAAATCCCTCTATTCCCTAGCTCTTACATAATACTTCCTGCACTCCACCCTGTCTGGAATTTGGCTGTGTGTCTTAGTATCTGCTTGGATCTCTTGCTGGGTGGAGTTGTCCAGAGGACTTCTATGGTAGGTAGGCTCCCTTCCTGTACCTTCTCTTCAACTTCTTCTGGTGTCTACTTTATTTGTCCTTCTGAATAAGAATTAACCATTCTTCCTAGGGTCCTCCTTGTTATTTAGTTTCTTTAGATCCGTGTATTATAGTATGGCTATCCTGTACTATTTGTCTAATATCCACTTATAAGTGAGTATATACCATGAGTGTCTTTCTGGGTCTGGGTTACCTCACTCAGGATGATCTTTTCTGTTTCCGTCCATTTCCTTGAAAATTTAAAGATTGCCTTTTTTTTAATGTCTGAGTAGTATTCCATTGTGTAATAGTACCATCAAAACAAATAATCCAATTAAATTAACGGAGTATGGAACTAAACAGAATATTCTCAAAAAAGGAATATCAAGTGGCCAAGAAGCACTTAAATGCTCAATGTCCCTAGTCATCAGCAAAATGCGAATCAAAACAGTGACTCTGAGATTCCATCTCACACCAATCAGAATGGCTTATGATAAAAAATTCAAGTGACAGAACATGCTGGTGAGGATGTAGAGAAAGGGGAACACTCCTTCACTGCTGGTGGGAGTGGAAACATTTACAATCACTTTGGAAATCAATCTGGTGCTTTCTCAGAAAATTGGGACTACTTCTCCCTCAAGTCCCAGCTATTCCACTCCTGAAAGATGCTCCACTATACAACAAGGAAATTTGATCAACTATGTACATCTCAGATATATTTGTAATTGCCAGAATCTGGAAATAACCTAGATGACCTTCAACTGAAGAACTGATAAAGAAACTGCATCTAACTTCTTAAGGAAATTTGGTCTGTAGTTCTTTTTCTTTGTAGGGTCTTTATCTTGTTTGGGATCAAAGTAACTGTGGCCTCATAAAAATTGATTGATGAATATTCCCTCAATTTTTATTTTGTGGGAGAATATGAGAAATATTGGCATTACATCCTCCTTGAAAGTCTGGTAGAATTCTGCACTAAATGTGTCTGGCCCTGTAATTTTTTGGTTGGAAGATTGTAATGACTGCTTTTATTTCATTACTCAAATTGTTAATCAAATAATAGCTTAATCTTAGTAATTTTTTGGAGTATGTTTTTTAAGTATGTCCTTAGGATTCTCTTGATTTCCTTGGTGTAGGTATTTAGGACTCCCATTTTTGGTTTTTAATATTGGATATCCTTTATCTGCCTATTAGTTTGAATAAGGATTTGTTTATCCTGTTCAGTTTCTTGAAGCACCAATTCTTTGTTTCATTCATTCTTTGTAATGTTCTGTTTTCTTTTCTTTATTGATTTCAGAGCTGAGCCATTTACACATCTTGAATATTATTTTAGGCTTTTATTGCTGTGAAGAGACATCATGACTAAGGAAACTCTTACAATGAAAAACATTTAATTGAGTCTGGTCTTAATTTTGAAGCTCTATTAATATAGTTCTTTATGTTGTGGTGACCTCCTAACAATAACATTATTTTGTTTCTACTTGAGAGCAGTAATTTTGCTGCTGTTATATACTACTGTATGAATTGTAACATAAATATCTGATATCTGAGTACATGCCATGTAACCCCTGTAGCAGTTGTGACCCACAGGTTAAGAATCACTGAACTAGAGGCTCTAAACAAAATAAGCAAGGAATATTAAAAAATGAAACACACAGTCATGAAAACAAAACAAAAAAGCAAAACTTCAAATCATAGGCATGGAAAAGGAGAAACATTTCAAGTCAAAGATGTAGACCAGATCTTTAATAAGTGCATAGAGAAAATTATCTCATGCTAAGACATACATATCCATAGAGATACAAGAAGCACACAGAACACCTAATAAGAAAAAAACCAGAAAAGTACCCAGAACTCTGGCATATTAAATTAAAATACTAAGTTGAAGAACAAAGAAAGAGTATTGGAAGCAGAAAAAAGATATCAGAATAAATAAGCAAAACTCATAAAAATAACACCTGATTTCTCATTGTAATTTTAAAGCCATAAAATATGTCAGAGAGGTCGAAGAATGGATAAACAGTGGCACATTCAAACTATGGAATACTACTCAGCTATTAGAGACTTGATACCCTATGATCAAATAGAGGGGGAGGAGGTCCCCCTCAGTCATGGATATAGGAGAGGGGAATAGGGTGAAAACAGGAAGGAGGGGGGAAAAGGAGGATACAAGGGATGGGATAACAATTGAGATGTATATGAATAAATTAAATTGAAAAAACAAAACCAAAACAAGGAAATCTTGAAATGTGCAAGCAAATGGATCATCCTGAGTGAGTTAACCCAGACCAGAAAGACACACATGGTATACACTCATTTATAATTGGATATTAGCCCAAAATGGATGTCTTTTGAGGTTTATTCTTTTTCCCAATGTTTTAATCTAGTTATGTATATCTTTCTACACACTTAGATATTTGTTTATATATAGAATTTAATATTATGTGAAATTATGTATATAATATTACATTAAACATTAAGAAAACAAGCTGCCAATATTACTAAAATATTCATATTTTTAAAATTTTTAAATACAGTTTTAGCACTTTGAAAAACAGATCAAATAAATACATTTTGACAATTGACAGCAGTAGTTATCAACCTTCCTAATGCTGCAACCTCTTAATACAGTTGCTCATGTTGTGCTATAACCCAACCATAATATTATTTTCATTGCTACTTTATAACTATAATTTTGCTACTGTTATGAATTTTAATGCAAAAATATGATATACAGGAAATCTAATAGGTGCCCCCTGTGAAACTGTCTCTCAGTCTCCAAAGGGATTGTGACCCACACCTTGAGAACCAATTTACAGACTACATCCACTGCAGGGGTCCTGCCCCAGGATGAGGGAAGGACTTGAAGAGGATAGATGCAAGAGTGGCATGGAAAGGATCAGACACAGGGCACCACTGGGTTTTGTTTCATGAGAAAAGGACAAAGAGGAAGCATATCATCTAAAGATGGCTTAACCTGCTCTGACAACATGTGTCTCTTGCAAGCTTTATTGATACACAAAGACATTTCCTCAGAAACTTTCATTATTGATTTAATAGCTTTAAGTTTTCCTTGGTTATATAAGTATATAGGAACAAAAGAAACAAAGCAACCAAAGATTACACTTTTTAAGAACTAAAATTTAACATTATAATAAAACTAGTTTTCTTTTAACTCTAAGTTTTCTTCCTTAAGATTGGTATGATAAAGACTTTCTTTTCTTCCTTTAATTTTCTTTTATATTTGACATAAGACCAACATTCTTTTTCTTTGGTTCTTAAAATATTGTGCGGCCCTTGTTTAAGCAAAGGTAGTCCACTCTTTATTTTTCTACAATATCAATGAAGTCTTGGTATGACAAGTCTGTTTGGGAAAGCAGGCAGCTCACTGGCTTCCTGTTTCAGTACGATTTCCATCTTTATTACCATTCTGTAAAGGATAGAAGAACATCAGGTTTCCTAAAGCCATTTACTTTGCCTTCAGGAAGGTACCACAGTCTGCCGACAAGAGCTTGATTAAAATCTATTCCTGCCCATGCTAGTTTTCTATTTCTCAAGCTGAACATGAAGGCCTAGTGATTCAATTACAAGTTTGTCAGCTTCTGTAATTCCCTAAATTCTTCTTTTTTTAATATTTTCTCAAATCCTGCAATGCTAATATGATTTACTAATAATCTAAAAATAAATCTAAATAGTTTCTATGAAAGACTCAATTTTCTGCGTAGCTTTATTTTCCCTGGGAACTTCCATTAGTTTTATTATCTTTTATTAACACCAGCTTTTGTTACATTATTCCAATTCTAACCTTTGGAGAGAAGGCTTTTAATTGAAATAAATTTCCATCAAGAGTGGTGAAGGGTCAATCCAAGAAGTCCAGGCACTGGAACTTTGTCAAACAGTGCCATTAAGACAACTGGTTGATGGAGCACTAGAATTTTGTCAAACAATGTCCACAGAACTATTGGCCTCACCAGACCATTAAGAACCAAATATTTTTTGCCTGGGTATGTTTGCTGTGTACATTTTTCATCAAATAACAGCTTATAGGGAGCATCCTATTGTCTAGGTTAGATTAATTACTTCCTAATAGAGTCTTCAATAGCCTTTCTATGATTTATTTGTAATACAAAGACATTTCTCATGCATCCTACAAAAGGTTTTTATTTAATTTTCTAGGAAATTATGTACTATTATTAGTACTGAAAGCCAAATAGAAAAGGTATGTTCAGATAACTTACGTTTTCACTTATTTTTGCTGTGTGCCTTTTACTCTCTTAAAGCTAAATAGCTCTTTTAATATTTTGTTTGTTACAGTGTTTTGAGTATTTTTTTTCCTTACAAAGATTAGAAAAAGGCACATTTACTCTTTTTTATAACATCTAACCTTTAAACCTGGAAATTTATTCTATAATGGTTTGTATAGATGTCACTCATTTTTTATAAATAAATATTATATTGTAGTTATGGCTTGTTTGTCTAGTTTCTGACATATGAAATTTTAGAGAATTTTCATAATATTAAAAATACAAAGTGTCAATTAATAACTTTGAACACACCACTTTTATCCCTAAAATCATAACCTTACATTATATTTTACCATTTCCAATGTGCTAGGTACCAAGTCCTCTGTATACTTTTAGTATATTTGACATTTTTGTGGAAGAAATAACAATTTTTCAGACATGGCAAGTGTCTTTTGGTGCTTCTTAAAAGTAACATTCAACCAATATAAATATCTGTTTTTCCTTTGTTCATTGAACAGCTATAACCCATTTGAATAAATGTAATACAAGCAGGAAATTTACTTGTTTTGCTCAAGACAAATAAAATACATACAGAATTTCCAAAAATTTACTATTATATTTTAAGAAGTATTAATTAGAGACTTATACATAGTTCAAAATAACTGTCACTCGTATTCGTTGTAATATTAATTTTAAAGTTGTTTCCTTGCATTTTACTTTTTAAACTGTGTCAAATCTTCCCACATTTTAAGCCTCAGACCATTTGTCATGCAACATTGGAGGCAGAGTAGCTGACACATAGCCCACTATTGTCACATTAATTCACATAGACAAAATCACACAGAACCACACGTATCTTCTTTTATAATTTGCCAGCTAAATTTACAGTTCTGTCCCTGTGTGGTGACTGGAAGCAGCTTATCTCAGCGTCACCCTCAGTTCATGTTTATTGAACAGCAACAGAGCTCTATATCAAAACAGACTGTGAATGCATTTCTCCAAGTGCAAAACAGAAGTAATTATACTCAGCATGGGAAGGAAGAAAATATTCATGAGGTTGTACCCATAAATTATTTATTTAAGAACCTGTGTGGAAATGTTTAAACCACATATTCATAATTCTTCAAAGCATAAAGAGAAAGGTTTTGCAGAGGAATATTTTATATTTTGTTATCTTTTATATATTATGAATAATAACATTCTGTTATGCTCTTCAAAATGTAGTATGTTGATTTTGTACTTCCCTACTTTTTCATTATCTTTTGCACTGAACATTTTGTTGTATGCCTTTCTTTGTATTTTCTTTACCTGTTTAGTCTTTTGGTGAACTATATTATCTTCAAAAAGCAACAAAACATGCTTCTATATTCATATTAGTAAAGAGTTTATTTCTAATGTAACTTGATGTTTTGTGAAAGAAAATGGCTTCTTTGTATTTTATGCTTTGTAATGTACAATGTTTATAGTATGTAACAATAATAATTGTTGTGAAATGTTAATTTTCACCATTTATTTATATTAAATTAAGCAAATGACAACATTGGGCTGAAAATTTTGATTGCACAGCTAGTCACCATGAGGTGGATGTAATCTTACAATTTTTAAAGAAAGAAATCGGTTATAACTAGAAAGCCACTGCATTTGATGCATTAGTCAAAGACTACTTATTTAACACTGTTCCAGGAAGTACCATATTTTATGAAAATATCAAGCTTAGTTTGCATATTATTTTTCAAAAAATATATTCAAAAATATATTTACTTGTGATTTGTAAATATCACATAATGATGTGTGTGTTGTTAGAACTATTCTTATGATACTGTAAGTATCTTTTATTTTCATGGATTAATCAGTTCTAAGAAACTGAATCCTATTTTTAGTGCCAGTTTATTAAAATTAGCCATACCTGTTGCCTAGGGCATCATCATTTTTTCAGACAGCCATAGTAGGGGAAGAATTTTTTTCTCCTTCTTACCTAATTAAAATAAAACAAATGAGCTATAATAGAAAGCAAAAAGTCACCATAGAATATTTCCTTGGGCTATCAGCTCTCCCAGATGGTCATTAATACACAGATTATAGCACATAACAATTCACATTAGTTCTTGCTATGTGCTACATCTTGAAAACAGGCACATTAAATATTTTTAAACTGACTAATATAAAGAATCACACAAAACAATGACTCATAACTGTCTTAAGGATTTATTAGTTAGAATGGAATTATCTCTGAAACCAAAACAAACAAGCAAACAAACAAAATATAAAAAGAAAGAAGGAAACAGGAAAAATTTTGATGGTTTTGCAAAAGGTAAAGGTGTAGTCATTCAAATAAATAAGAACTGACTACACTTAGTGGACCTTTAGTGATTTTTACTTTTGCAGATATCAGAGAGGGGGATTATAACTCAATTCAAATGAATGCATAGCATATGCATACATATGAAACAAAATGAAAGTGGTTATAAGTGCTAAGTATATAGTACTAAGTACCAAAAAATAAAGAGGGAAAACTGGGGAGATCTCATACTAGCAACTTAACAGCAAATGAGAAAACTCTAGAACAAAAAGAAGCAATCACACTGAAAAGAAATAGACAAAAAGAAATAAACTCAGGGCTGAAAAATAAAATAGAAACAAAAAGAACAATGCAAAGAATCAGTGAAACAAAGTTTTTTTTCCTCTGAAAAAACTCAACAGGATTTGACACATCCTTATTCAAATTAACTAAGAGAGAGAGAGAGAGAGAGAGAGAGAGAGAGAGAGAGAGAGAGAGAGAGAGACAGACAGACAGACAGAGACAGAGACAGAGGCAGAGACAGAGACAGAGACAGAGACAGAGACAGAATCAGAAGCAAAAAAGGGACATAAAAACCTACACCAAAGAAACACAGAGAATCATAAGGACACACTTGAAAAAATTCTATCACATCAAATTAGAAAATCTAAAAGAAATGGATAACTTTCTTGATAGCACTTACCAAACTTAAGTCAAGATTAGATAAACAATTTAAACAGATCTGTAACCCATAGTGAAATTGAAGTATTCATTAAAAGACTCTAAACCAAAAATGTCCTGGGCCATATGGTTTTAGTGGAAAGTTCTACCACACTTTCAAAGAGTTAATGTTAATACTCCTCAATTCTTCCACAAAACAAACAGAAGTAACATTGACCAATTGGTTTCATGAGTCTACGCTTAACCGTGACACCCAAACCCAAACAAAATAAAGACCCAACAAAGAAAGAGTATTACAAACCCAATTTTCCTCATGAACAAGATTCAAAAAACAATCAAACAAACAAAAAATCAGTAAAATATTTGTATCCAAGAACACATCAAAAGGATCATATACATTATCTTCCTTCCAGAAATACAGGGATAATTCAACATACAAAAATCATTAAAACTAATTCACCATAAAAATAAACTGGGAGTATCCTATCTTATTAAATGAAAGAAAAAGGTCTTTCCTACAGCTTGGATATTACATGTACATGATTGATGGCTTACACTGCTCGAAATCCCCTGTAATGTTTGAAATAAGTTACTTAACTCATAGGTAGCTAGTTCAATTGTAGGCCTTAACCAGTTAATGCCTCCCTTTAATTTTTGAAAGTCATTTAATGTTTGTAATTGATTTCTATGAATCTGTACCTTTTGTGGTCTAATTTTTTGTTCAGTTATCTTATAGCTTAAATAAGTAATTGAATCTCTTTTTGTATTTTTTTTTCCTACAGGACTCTGTAATCTCTTGTATGGCAGAATTCTTTGTGTTTCTTTAAACATTTGTTCTAAAGTCTCTGAATCAGAATCAGCCAACAGAATGTCTTCCATGTAATGATAAATGATAGACTGAAGAAACTGTCTGTGAATTATTTCTAATGATCATTGCATGATTTTGGCAAAAAATGGGGCTATTCAACATGACCTGTGGAAGTACCTTCCAATGGTATCTCTTCATTGGACCACTACTGTTCAGAGTAGGTATGGAAGAAGCAAACCTTTCCCTATCCTTCTCATGTAAACATACTATAAAAAAGAGTCTTGAAGTCTCCCACTAAACTTCAAACCCCTACCCAGATCTAGCCAAAGGACAGGACATTCTCCACAGTTGAGTGGAGAGTGGGGTATCACTTTCACACGTACTCTGGTGCCCCATATTTGACCACATCCGCTGGAGGGGGAGACCTGGTGGTATTCAGAGGAAGGATAGCAGGTTACCAAGAAGAGACCTGATACTCTATGATCATACACAGGGGGAGGAGGTCCCTCTCAGTCACAGTCATAGGGGAGGGAAGTAAGGGGAAAATGGGAGGGAGAGAAGAATGGGAGGATACAAGGGATGGGATAACCATTGAGATGTAACAAGAATAAATTTTAAAAAAAGATACTATTATATATGACTTTCTCGCGTACTCGGGTGCCTCACATTTGACCATGTCCCCTGGAGAGGGAGACCTGGTGGCACTCAGAGGAAAGATAGCAGGTTACTGAGAAGAGACTTGATACCCTATGAGCATATACAGGAGGAGGTAATCCTCCTCAGGAACAGTCATAGGGGAGGAGAATAAGGGGAAAATGGGAGGGAGGGAAGAATGGGAGGATACAAGGGATGGGATAACCATTGAGATGTAACAATAATAAATTAATAAAAAAAATTTTAATTTAAAAAATTATATTAAAATCCCAATAAATAATGTTTTTAAAAAGAAAAAAAAGTCTTTTAATTCAAGTAATATTATAGGTCAAGACTTAGGTAACAGGGAATGTTAAGGAATTCCAGGCCATAAATGACCCATTGGTTAGATTACCTTAATTACCGCTCTCAAATCTGTTATCCTCCAGCTGCTTGACTTCTTTTTTACCAAACACAGGGGATTTCCAATGGCTAGTAGACTCTTATATGCTTAGCCTCCAGCTGCTCTTGTACTAAATGATGAAGTGCCTGCAATTTTTCTTTTGTTAAGGGCCACTACTCTTGCCACACAGGGCTGTTTAAAGTCCATTTTAGGGGCAAGGCTGTTGGTATCTCAGCAGTGGGCCCTTTTATAAATTTGGAAACTCAATACCTGTCTGAGTTTGGACAGTGGGTATAGCTTGCAGTTGCTCCTTATTATTCATCTTAATATCTCCCCCCAGAAGCATGTGCCATTTCACCCCTAGCTTCTTCATCGTTTATCTCTGTAATTGCAGGAATATTAATCTGAGTACCCCATTGCTGTAAGAGATCCCTTCCCCATAGATTTATGGGTATGTCAGCCACATAGGGTCTCACTTCCCTGTCTGCCCTTCTAGTCCCGCACACTTAAACCACCATACACTTTGTTGTATTTGGGATAATTACCAATTCCTATCATTTCTGTATTAACCTTCTGAAGTGGCCAATATGGATTCCAATACTTGTTTGTGATAATTGTGATGTCAGCATCGGTATCAACCAGACCTTGTAATTCAACACCATTCATTTGTATAATTAATTTAGATCTCAGATCATTAACCATTGTTTTCCAGAACACACGTTTCCCTGTACTTCCAAATGGACCTGTTCATTCTACCAGAGTAGCTTTGCCCTTAATGTAAGCAAACAGTAACAGCTGAGCAATTCTATCCCCTGCATTAATTTGCATTTCCTTTTTTACACATGCCATGATTTTGATTAATCCCGTACAAGCCCCATCTATAATACTGAGACGCACAATAAGACCCTGAGAAGTCAATCCATTTCTTCCCAGAATTATTCCCACTGTCCTTGGAGGCAAAGGGCCGTAAACCCCAGTACTTAATTTGTAACACTCAACCTGTGGAGATAAAGTAATAGATATATTTGAGGCCAGAACCAAGGCTGTGCTGCCTTCAGTAGCATGCATTAGAGCAGTAATACCTAATTCTCATTTTCCTGTGATTCTGTTACTTCTGGACTGGCCAGGGAAATCTGGCTGGTATTGTTGGTGTGGCCCCAAGCTGATGGGCCCCTCCTGCCATTTCTCGCCGGTAAGATATTACTTGCACATTGCTTTAGATTGACAATCCCTAGCCCAGTGTTTTCCTTTCCCACATCAGCTACAGTACCCGGGAAGTCTTGGCATCTCATAGTCATTATGGCCAGATGCTCCTTGTTCTGCCCTGTGAGCTCCATTTACTCCAAATTCAGTGCATCTGTTATTCTGATGTCTGGAACTTTTAAACTTACAGTTTCTTTATACATGACGAATTCTGTCACAATTAAAGGACCAGGTGTTATGATATCTAGGACCTCTGGCTATAGCTTGTCCAACAATGTTATTTTGGTGTTCTGGAAAGCTAATATTAACTGTTTCTCTTACCCATTCATCTAATAGAGCTCCTCTTACATTCCATGTTAGCATTCTCATACGCCATAATGAGTTTCAATGCCTGTTTGGTGTGGGAATCTGTTATTGCTCTATCGAGCACTGATCTGCAAAAATTCTGTGAATGCTTCCACAGGCCCTTGAAATATCTTAGTAAAGGGATCGGTTATCTTACCAGGTTCCTCTACCATATCCCAAGCTCTTACGGCTGCAACACAACATTATTTAATCACTGTATCATCATATTGGACTTGTCTTAAGTCAGTATATGGTCCTTCGCTGATCAATTGTTCTTTACTAACATATATGTCCCTTCTCCTATTTTCTTGTTCTATTCTCTCTGCCTCCCATTGCCACCATGATAACCACTGCAGTTGTTATGCAGCATCTAATGCTGCTGAAACCAAACTTTTCCAGTCTTGGGAAACAAGTCTAGGCTGTATGGTCCAGTTACTCAGCATTTGTTTAATGAAAGTGGAATGTAACCCATTCCTGATGATAGATTCCTTAAAATGTTTTAAATCTAGCATATCTATTGGACTCCATGCCATTTCATCATAACCCTCAGCACCATTTTGAGCAGCAATGGGTCTTTTTTTTAATTAATCATCTTTTATTAATTTATTCATATTACATCTCAACTGTTAGCCCTTCCTCTGTTTCCTCCTATTCTTCCCTCCCTCCCACTTCCCCCCTTCTCCCCTCCCCTATGTCTGTGATTGAGGGAGACTTCCTCCCCCTATATATGCTTTTAGAATATCGAGTCTCTTCTTGGTAACTTGCTATCCCTCCTCTGAATGCCATCAGGCCTCCTCATCCAGGGGACATGGTCAGAAAAGGAGCACCAGAGTTTATGTGAGAGTCAGATCTCACTCTCCACTCAATGGTGGAGAATATCATGTTCGTCGGCTAGGTCTTGGTAGGGGTTCGAAGTTTACTGCCTATATTGTCCTTGGTTGGTGCCTTAGTTTGAGGAGGACTCCAGGCCCCAGATCTGCCTGTCATAAAGTTCTTCTTGTAGGTTTCCAGGACCCTGTGGATCCTACTATTTCCCCATTCTTCCATGCTACTCTGGCCTAAAGTCTCAGGGTTAGGGTTAGGCTATCTGGCACTTTCTCAGAAAAATGGGAATAGGGCTTCCTCAAGACCCAGCTATCCCACTCCTTGGAATATACCCAGAAAATGCCCTACCACACAACAGGGACATTTGCTCAACCATGTTCATAGCAGCCTTATTCATAATAGGCAGAACATGGAAACAGCCTAGGTGTCCCTCAGTAGAAGAATGGACTAAGAAACTGTGGTACATTTACACTATGGAATACTACTCAGCTATTAAAAACAAGGAATTTCCAAAATTTGTGGACAAATGGGTTGATCTAGATATTATCATAAGTGAGTTCACCCAGAAGCAAAAAGAGACAAATGGTATATACTCACTTATATCAAAACACTAGTCCAAGAGATACGTACCATGAAAAACTTTACTTACCAGGAAAGTGGGTCAGAGGAGCAATGGGTCTTACAACACTGGAAAAGCTGATGGTGACTGAGTGACTTTGGAGGGTTCCTCTGTGGGAACATATTTTTTCAAAGACCTTTTTGTTTTTCTGCTGTCCTGTTCCTCTAGTTTATTTACAGCCTTTCTAGCTTCCCATTTCTCTCTGCCCCCTTCCACACGCTAATGTTCTGAGCACCTGGTCCATGGAGCAGGGCGGGGTGGCATTAGTGGGAAACACTCACTCTCAGTTACCAGGTTTTTTTCCTTTATCAACAGCACCATTTGTTTCCTCTTTGCTTCAGTCTTTACCTTCAAATTTTCTAGTTGTACTGCTCACACTGCAATCTTTTCCAGAACAATAGAATTTATTGACCCTTTCAGTTTTCTCATCTTATCAGTCTCTCTTCCAATCTTTTTTAAAATGTAATACAGCAAAAGGACCAAGAACAAACAAAAAAATTCCCTTTGCGTATAAAGCACAAAAGCACTTTGGGACAGCAGCTAAGATTTTGGTAACACCCTGAAAGAGCATTGCTGTATCTTGAAAACCTGTATCTTGCTCTGCAACATTAGAAGTTAAGTGACCGATCATGTCCAAAGCACATTGGGTGCCACCTATTATTTTGAGATAAGACAATAAGTTCAATAAGACAACTGAAGGAGATCAATTTTATGACAATTGGAGAGAAATAAAAATATTTTCATTTTCCAATGATATGATAGTATGCATAAGTGACCCTAAAAATTCCATTACATAGCTACCACATCTGATGTATACTTTCTGAAAAATAGGTAGAAACTAGATTAACTAAAAAAATCATTAGTTCTCATATTTAAAAAATGACAAACAGGATTAGAAAGAAATCAAGTAAACAACACCTTTCACAATAGCCTCAAATAATATAAAATATCTAGGGGTAACTCTCAATGAGCTAGTGAAAGACTCATATGATAAGGCATTCAGCTCTTAGAAGAAATTGAGGAAGATTTCAGAGGATAGAAAATTTTCTCATGCTCATGGATAAGTAAGGCTGGTGTAATAAAAATGTTCATCCTGCCAATTACAGTCTATAGAGTCAATGCAACCCAATCAAGTTCTAACAAACTTAATTCTAACACACTTCTTCATAGACATTGAAAGGCAAAGTTGCCAAAATATCTAAGATCAACAATACCAATGACAGCTCATTCTGGTGAATATGTTGTACAAGGCGTCTACTCAATTACTGGTGGGAGTACAAACTTTACCAGCCATTATGGAAATAAATATGTCAATTCTTCAGAAAATTGGGAGTTGAACTACTTTAAGATTCAGTTTTACCACTCATAGGAATATTCCCAAAGGACACTTCATCCCACCACAAAGACACTTGTTCATTTATGTTTATTGCTTGTTTATTCATAATAGCTAGAAACTTGAAATAACTTGGATGCCCCTCAGTGCTATAATAGATAAAGAAAATTTGGTACATTCACATAGCTAAGTGTTTTTTCAGCTGTTCAAAAATAATGACATCATGAAATTGGTAGTCAACTAGAAGGAACTAGAAGAAATCATCCTAAATTAGGTACTTCAAACGCAGAAAGATATATATGACATGTATTCATGTACATAATAATATTATCCATTAAATAATTTAAAAAGCAAGCTACAATTTGTAGATGCAGAGAGGTTAGATATAGAGAAATGGGACTAGGGAGGACACATGCATCTGCTAAGAGGAGGAAGTAGAAAATATTTTATGGGTTAGAAGGGGTGGGTTAGGACACAAATTGCAAGATCAGGTGGGGAGAAAGAAGGGATATAGGGTAGAGCAAGGCAATGAAGGGAGAGACAGGTAAAATCTGGGGGCATTTGAGGAATAGTAAGGAAACCTAGTACAGTAGAATTATATATATATATATATATATATATATTAGTATCTGTGTCTGTGTGTGTGTTTGTGATACTAATGAAGTCTCCTAATAATGGGGATGACAAAGTCTCAAGTCTTTTAGCACCAAAGAAAGTGTATGGTACTGCTACTAGAATACATTCAATTGAGTTGTTGGCCAGGGAAACCCTCAGCCAACTCAAGCTCTTGCTTAGATAACTGGTTTCTCTCCTCAAATTAAATGTGGGTGCCCCATTGCCAAGGACAACACCCATACAACTCCATACAATATAAAGATGTCCAGTTGAAGACTAGTTGAAATTTTCATCCCATGTACTAGTGTCTTTGGAATAGGAAGGTATTCTCTAGTCTATCAAAAGAGAAATGCAAAAGCCAAGCCAGTCACAAAATCTTTGACTTATAATATGTCATTCATATAATATCTGCTATGACAGTGGCAGCACAAAACTTGTGATATTAGTAAAACAATGTCATATTTGGAGTGAGGCATGTTCCATAACATGGAACACATACTTGACACTGTTTGAATGACCAAGAACCAGGAAACAGATAGGTTACAGAGAACCCTAGGGTAAAACCTAAGAATGTTAGAATAAAAATGTAGCCATAAAATGACTCTGATATTCTGCAGTAGTTATAGATTATGCCTTATCTATCCATAATCACATAGGCTTCCTCCCGTAGTAGATAGGAACAAATACAGAGATCCAGACATTATGCAGAGGAAGAGACATTGGAACATACAGCTCCCCTCAGAGCTCAGAGAGCACCATGGAAGAGGAAACAGAACAAATTTAAGACCTAGAGTGGATTGAGTGCACCAGTAGAACAATGCCCTGTGAACCAACTGAGCAAAGCTCCTATAGCTTTACAGAGACTGAAGCAGCAAGAATAGAGCCTGCAATGGATGCACCAGATCCTGGTGTATGTGTGTTTGTGTGTGTGTGTGTGTGTGTGTGTGTGTGTGTGTGTGTGTGTGTGTGAGAGAGAGAGAGAGAGAGAGAGAGAGAGAGAGAGAGAGAGAGAGAGAGAGAGAGTTTTCATCTTAGAAATTTTATGGAATTCCTAAGTGTGTGGATTGGGATTCTCATTCTTATGTGTGCTCTTTTCATTCTGTTGGGTTCTTTTGTTCACTATTGATGTAATGGGCTTTTGTACTGTCTTATTTTATTTTGTCAAAAAAAGAGAAAAAAAACAAATAAAGTGTGGACTTCAGTTAAGAAAAGTATATAAATATTTTTTCAAAATTAAAGCAACATTTCATACATAAAATGCTATGGAAACAATTAATTGGGTGTTAGTGAATTCCCTGTAGGATCTTCGCAAGTTTTCTATAAATTTAAAACTATTCTGAAGTATAGTTTTGTTTTATAAAAGCTGGAATTACAACATCAAATAGAACTTCTGCTGCCCAAGTCTGCTTTTCCCCTTGGGGTATCCAGGCATGTTGTACACCAGGCTGGACTGGAAGGAATGAAGCTTAGCCAGGGCAGGTGAGTTAGTCAGCATCTTGGTTGGAATGAGTGCTGGAGAAGCACCTTTCCCTGGAGACAGTTTTCAGTAAGACAACTCTCTCTTTTTTTGGCAAGAGGGAAGGTAAAAGTTATATAAATATTGGTGGGTGGGTAGGAATTTTCTGAATTAGTGTATGTTATTGTCTGGGGCCAAGGATCTGGAAATACTTCATTTGCATGGGATGCCATTCCAGGTGCTTGATGAACATGTTCTTATAAGAAGAGAGGAAGTTTATTCTGAAACCTGTCCAACAGTCTATGTGACTACTTCAAGAGTGGCCAAGGTGGGGATCACATGGCTATGTGCATCAGGACATGCAGGCCCAGAGCAAGGAGGAAGCAGTCCTTATCCTCAGTCTCAGGACAGCATTTGGAGGCTTGGACCTCCTCTACACCTCTACATCACTCTTACTCTGGACTGGCTACCTTGGCTACATGGCCTTCGAGCCCCGCAAACATCCACCAAACCATTCTCTCATCTTATTTTTGTGCTTCCAGATGGTGTTGTTTACTTTTATTCCAAAACAAAGTTTCTAGGTGAATTTTACTTTTAAAAGGTAACAGCAAAACCGTATCTGGTGGAGATAAGTGACTGAAATTTTGTATTTTCAACACCAGCACAGCCCTTTACACCTAGATACATATGTAACAGAAAACACTATAAGTGAATAAACTGAATATGACATAGTTCTTAATGATCACTTTACTGTGCCTTGTCAACAGAATTTTGGCAGCTTCCTGAAGAAAATCATCCACATAATTCTTATGAGACAAATACAATTCTCTTTGAAGCAGGTTTCAACACTTCAGAATGGGTGAGTACAGGTTCTGATGAGGCAAAATTTCTTTTTTGAAGCCATAATTTTATTTACCCTCCACTTCTTTCCCCTCCATTTAGCAGCTGACAGTAGCTTCTCTTGTGGAGAGCATTAAACAGAATATGAAGCTACTCAGTAATAGGTTGTTAGTTTTCTACCCATCTTCACTACTTTGATGGACTAATTTTGCTCCTTTGTTTTTTCCTCATAAAATTAAAATCTATTCCTAAGATTTTCAGTGCATCTAGAACTGTATGAGGGCTTTAAGCACATTAATTAGCTTCTTTCTTAAAGTAGCCTTCTCTTGGGCACTCGATTATGCTTCTGAACAAAAGCACTGAGAAAGTTAAATTTACCTCTTGGCTAAGCAATGGACTGAGCCCAGGTAAATGGCTTCATTGTCCTTTTGTAGTTTGTATATGAGTTTCCTCTCATTGAAACATCCCTTTCTTGATGGAGAAGTGATACTCAAGAGACCCAAGAAGTTAAGTGCATCTCACAAGTCTGATTAAGTCTGAAAGTAAGAAGTTTAAAAAAGGCCCCTTCTCAACTTTGCTGTAGTAGTAAATAAATGTGAAGAGAGGTGAGCCTGATGTTGACCTATCCAACTGCCTTCAAATCAAGCAGAGATATGGAGGCTGCAGCTGCATGAGTGGTCACCCATGCTCAGATGGGATGTTTTGGTGATGCAGGTAACTTGGAGTAGCCCATTCTTTTATCAATAATCCTACACCTATACTTCTATAAGTCACTTCATTAAAGGCAGCAAAACACCAATGTAGACTTTAGTAGCCTTAATTTTTTTGCCTATTGTAAAATCTAAGGTTAATAAAGACTCAAGCCATTCCTAGTATTATCTCTGACTCCTGCTTATGGAAGATGTGATTTCTGGTTGCTTCTACAACCATATATTTTCAAGCCTTTTCTCCACCATCATAGGCTCTGTAACCACAACAAAATTACATTCTTTCTTACATAATTGCCTTGGTCATGGTGTCTGCTCACTGTAATATAAAGAAAACAAACACAATCAATGTCTATTCAATAAAAGTGTGTGTGTGTGTGTGTGTGTGTGTGTGTGTGCGCGTGTGTGTGTGCCTGTCTTGAAGCATTGAAAACTATACTACATAATTAAAACTTTGATGGTCTAATTACTTCTGTGAGATGCCACTAGCATCTTATGCTTTTATTCTTTATTATTATTTAAATAAAAGGTCAAAGGAACCAAGCAGAAGTTTGAAATTGAACTGTTTATACAGTGAACTAATCAGTCACAATTCTTATTTTCGAGTTGTACAGCATTAGATGTTGAAATAATACTTTCTGGAGAAAACATTTCGTGAATAATGTTCAACACAGGATTATTTGCATAGCTAGCAGGGCAATGTGATTACATTCAGTAGGAAAATATCTTTCTGAAGCAGCCTGGTACATCCACAGAAAATAAAACATGGCTTTCTGTGACACATATAGCTGCCCAATAATGTTCTGTCTACCTGGCTCAGGTTGGCATCCACATGTTCATCTGTCCTGGCACTTGCTGATCATTTTCTCTGTGCTATAATAACTCTCTTAAGAAAGAAGATTACATGTCTTTGATGACAGAAAGATGCCAGAGGATGGATGAAGCAGATGCTTCAATGTCTTCCAATAGCAGCAATTGATTCAAGATTTTTTTCCATCAGTTCATTCATTCTGAAATAATGAAGACTAAGAAGTGATATTTTTTAACATTGTGGACATTCTTTTAGCATTATGAAGGAGGATCATCACTAAATAGCTTACTACTTACATCAAGGTAGAAGCTCAGATAATGCCATGCTTCAGCAATCAAAGAAAGTTAGAAGATGTGGTAAATTACATGATTTTAAAATATCGTACCACCATGAATCTAGATTAGTGTCCAATGTTAAAAAAGAACATAAGTAGGAAAGCAAAAACAATTAATTAGAGAGAAAAAATAAATAAAACCATATTTCTTTTAGAGAACTATATAATAGATTGTTATGTATTGAATGTCTAAAACTAGTTTTGGTGGAGAATACTAGCTTGTATAAAAACAGACCACATTCCTTCGGACATTCAAGACAGAGGCCCTCTTGCCTCTTTTAGTTTCTTGCACTTGACGTATGTATCATCCTCCTCTGTAGATGGAGCACTCAAGGAGACCTCCACTCTTCCATGCTGTTCTGTGACTCTCTGTGTCAAATTTCCTCTTCATACATTGATGTCCAAATTTTCCTTTTTAAAAAGACATAAGCTTTACTGTTTTAGTATCCACCTCAATGATTAACAGCATCTGTCATAGTACCATTTCCAAATAAGATTACATTATGAGGTCATAGGGATTAAGACTTCATTTCATCTTCTAAAATCACAAACTACTCTGTCTGGATTTGTGCACACCTTCACTGATTTCAGAAACCTGTTTCATCACTGAACTTGGAAGATACCTCTGTACTGAGGGCAGAAAGTTGTTGCATAATATTTTATCCCAATATGATCCCTGAGATTATAAACTGTAAAAATCTGTCTTTTTTTTTTGTGCACCTTTAATCCAAGAGCTACCTATACATAGGATTTAATAAAGTCAACACTACATCAAAAGGCAGAGCATGAGCCACCTGACAGGGATTAAAGAGTAGGAGGGACTTTGAGTTGAGGGGTATTTAAGACAGCATGTAGATGTAGAAGAGCTCTTTAGCTCTCTTTAGCTCTTTAGCCTTTGGCTCTTTGGCTCTTATCTCTCTAGCTCTTGAGTTCCTCATCTCCTTGGCCTTTGGCTTTTTGGGCCCTATTTAGTGCTACTCCATATGGCCTAAAAATAGAAGCAATAAAGGAAAAGCTAAATAACTTAAATAAAATAGGCTTAATACCAATGATGAGGATTACCATTTTGTTATTTTATATTGTATTCTTAATAGCCATAACAGCTTTCTGTAACCCACTTGAAGGAAAAGAAAATTAGAGATAAAGGAAAAAGGATAGTATGAAAAGTTGATACAAGCCTTGGAAGGAACGTCAGAGAGAGTTATAGATGAGAATAAGAATATACAAACACAGGCAAAGGGATGTAGACAAGCCTTAGAAAGAGTTATAAATGAGAATAGGAAAAATTCTCAGACACAAGGAGAGGATTTTAGACAAGAGCCTAGCCTGCCACCACATAAAGAAACTGAAAGGGAGGAGTCTAAGGTTGTTAGAAAACCATCCTTTGTATATCCAGTTACTATGCAAGAAAGATCAGGAGATGATAGATAGGCACCCAAAAGTTATAATACAGTTTAATGCCATCGTATAAACACATTAGATTTTAGGATGTTTAAGGAAACAGTCATCTCCTATGATCATTCATCCTATGTTAAGCAGAAGTTAAATTTGTGCTCAACTCAGAGCAGGATTATTTCCCAAGACTGGAAAGAGTTGTCAACAGCAATATTGGAACCTGGTCCTCAGTTATAATGGCAATCATGGTGAAATGATGAAGCAAATGCCATAGAACAATGAAATCAGGCCAGAGGTATTGATATTTTCCAGGATCAGATGCTAGGTGAATGTCAAAATGCTGATTTACAAAGACAGATGGAATCTGATGATCACACTTTGGCACTATGTTGTCAAGAAGCTACTTGTGATCGGACACTTACACTGTAGTCGTGGGCAACAGTCCACTTTAACATCAATGTTATATTGATTATAATCCTCTGCATTAGGTTATAAAATAAACCATATGCATATAGGTAATCTATCTGCTTATATTCCTTCATATACATTTCTTTCACTTCAATATACATAGCCTCAAGATATTAAATACAACTAAATGTTATTCATTTGAGTATTATTTGAAATTGTTTAAACACTTTTTTTCTGACTTAACAGCAATCATCTTTGTGAGCCAGTGGTACAATTACTCTCTGATATCAGTTCTTTAAAATCTCTATGTGTATATGGTGGCGGTGGATCATGACATTAATCCTAGCGCCCAGGAGGGAGAGCCAGGTGGGTCTCTGTGAATGTGATACCAGCGTGGTGTACAAAGCAAGTTCCAGAACAGCCAGAGCTATACAGAGAAATACTGTCTAAATGAGAGAGAGAGAGAGAGAGAGAGAGAGAGAGAGAGAGAGAGAGAGAGAAAGGAAGGAAGGAAGGAAGAAAGAAGAAAGGAAATAGAGAGATCTCTATGTGGTAAGAATTACATATTTGGTACTGATATGAATGCTAGCAATGCATGCATACTCTGATATCCAGAATTATGCCAGAAATGAAATGTGAAAAGATAATAAGGCACTGTGTTGTTATACAGTGAAACACTCTTTAGATGACGGGCTTAGAAATATACACTGGAGAATAATAAAGAAGTTTTCCATAATAAAAAAAAAAAGGTAGAAAGCTTCAGAAATAAAGTATCTCTGAAACTTTCCTTATTTTGTTAATCTTCACTATTGCATATACAAGTGACTATTCCTGTTCCCACTCTTCCATTGAAACCAAATTCAATCTTCCTTTTTTATTCTTCCTTGCATATTTTACTCTGAATGTCTATCATTTTTAGTTTCTGTTCTACTTAGCTCTGTCTTAATGAGGTGGCATTTCAATTTTCTAGCACAATCTGTGGTTATTTTATTTTGTCAAAATTTCCAGTCTGGAGTAAATGAAAAGTTCCTAACTTGTTCTTAAAATATGGAAGTAGTGTATTTGGGTTTTTGGGTGTATACCACCCATTTTCAAGATGCATATCAAAGTTGTCATACTCTGAATAGAACACTGAGGGCTTTGGGCAATGATTCTTAGACCACATAAGAGGAGTCTTCCTAGAATAGTTCAGGACTTACCAAAATCCGCAGTGTAACCTCACTCAACCTTCCAGCCTCTCAGTTTCCTGTATGATAAAATGGAAATACATATACATACTAACAAAAATCATGAATGTATACTGCTTGTCTACATATAAAATATTTGTACCACTATTTTTGTATAGGTTAGAAGTGTAAAGCTTTATAATTCTTAAAAATATAGACAATATTCTTTTGCATATTATTGTAAACTTCAAAACATCTATAACATTACTCTGATAGACTATATTATATTTAAATTTTTTACATTAGTTGAATCTACCATCCTAACTGCTTGCCATTAACTAGTCCACAGTCAGATCAGGGTAGAGAACCCATAAATTATCAGTGATTCAGTATTCTTTGATAATCTTTTGCAATATGTTGCCAAATTTCTTGGGCTGGTAAGCAATGTGCCATTTGAGGAGCCAGTTTGCAGACCTAGAACCCTTGAATGAAAAGATGGCCTGGTTTTCCTGATGAAAGACTCTGATAAAGTACCCAAAATTTTTACAGCTAGGACTTCCCAGTATTTCTCCTGAGAGACCTATGGTCTTTTACAAGGGTAAATGTACAATGGTAGAAAGGAAGCAATCAGACTTTCTGAGTTATATTGGATATTTACTCTGCATTGACACCATATCCAGGATATCCTAAGAAACATTGTGGTCCTCTATTTAAAGAAGGTGCTTATGGAGGTCAGGTGATTAATGGAGTTTTGGATGAATCCAACTCACAGTGGGTCCAATTGGTTCCTGAATTCATCTTGTTGTTATTTCCCCAGTTCCAAAATATAGAATCAGGATAGATAGACTTAGCAGTTGGCACGTAATAACATTGGTTCCCTGATCTGTGGAGTGAGGGATATATGGTTGGAAAGGCTAAACAAAGTCACTTCTGCCAAAGAAAGTGTGATTAAAAAACTGTGGCATTCCTGGAGGAATTGCAGAAATTAGTGCCATCATCAAGGACTTGAAAGATGCAGTGTTAGGTGATTCACACCACATATTCCTTTAACTCTCCTATCTTTCCAGAGCAGAAAACAGATGGATCACGAAGGACTACTAAAACCACTCTCAGGTAGTGACTTTGATTGCAGCTTCTCCATTGGTATCCTTACTTGAGCAGATTAATACACTTCTTGATACATGGTATATAGATATTAATGCTTCTTTCCAGGACATGTTCATAAGGCCCACCAGAGACAATTTCCTTTCAGTTGGCCAAGCTCTGGCAATATACTCTGATAGTTTTACCTCAAAGATATCTGAATTCTCCAGCCCTGTGTCATAACTTAGTGAGAGGGGAGATGGGTCATCTGTCTTCCATAAACTGTCATATTAGTGAACTATATTGATGACACTATGCTGACTGAACCAAGTAAGGAAAAGATAGTAACCACTTTGAACACATTAGTAGCACATGCACATCAGAGGATGTGGAATAAATCCAACCAAAGACCAAGTGCCTTCTACCTCAGTGAAATTCTTAAAAGTCTGTTGGTGTGGGACATGCAGATATAAAATAAAGAACAAGTTATTACACCTAATCCTCACCCTCAAGGTGAAGTGCAATGTTTAATTGGCCTATTTTGATACTTGAAACAGTAAATTTTCTATTTGGTATAGTCAGGTCAACATACTAGTGACTTGGAAAGCTGTTAATTTTGTGTGGGGCCTGGACAGAAAAAGGCTCTTCAGTAGGTCCAGGCTTCTTTGCCAGCTTCTCTATCACTTAGACAATATGATCCAAAAGACTCAATGGTACTTGAGGTGTCAGTGGCAGACAGAGATTCTGTTTGTATCCTTTGTCAGTGCCCAATATGTAAATCACAGAACAGTCCTTTGGGATTTTGGAGCAAGGCTCTACCATCATCTGCAGACAACTAGTCTCCCTTTGCCAGTCAGCTCTTGAGCAGCTATTGGGCCTTAGTAGAAACTAAACTTTCAACAGTAGGCCATGAAGTTACTATGTTACCTGAGCCTTCCATAATGAAATGTATGTTGTTAGCTGCACCAGCTCATAAAGTAGGATGTGCATGGCAGCAATAGATTATCAAATGGAAGTGGTATATACTTGATTGGGCTTAGAATGCCCAAGGAAGGTACATGAAGAATGCCCAAATGTCCACAGTTTTTACTCCTGTTACAATGTTGTTGGTTATCAAGCATGCACTTATAGCCTTATGGTGCTCTCTGTGATCTTCTAATTAAGGGGGAGGAAACTGGAGCCTCGTTTATGGATCGTTCTGCACATTATGCAGGCACCAATCAGAAGTACACAGCTGAAGCATTGCAACCCCTTGCTGGGACAACCAGCAAGGACACTAGAAAAGTAAAATCTTCAGCATGAGTACAGGTTAAGGCAGTACAAATGGTCACTCATTTTGTTTGTAAAGAGAAATAGATTTATGTATGGTTGTTTGCTGATTCATGGGCTATAGCTGGTGGATTGGTTGGATGGTCAAGGGCTTGTAAAGCACATGATTAGAAAATTATTGAGAAGTACATCTGGGGAAGACCAAGGTGGATAGATTTCTCCAAATAGGTTATGCATTTGATATACTTATGTCCCATATAAACATTTATCAAAAGGAAACTTCATCTGAGGAGGAATTCAGTAATCAGGCATATATAATGATACATTCTTTGAACAGACAGCCTCTTTCCCCAACCCTTTCCTGTCATTGCCCAATGTGCACATGAACAAAGTGGTCATCATTGCAGTGAGGGAGGTTATGCATATATTCAACAATGAACACTTCCACTTATGAAGTCTGACATCGCTACAGCTCCTGCTGAACGCCAAATCTGTCAATAGCAGAGACCAACACTGAGCCCCAGATATGACCTCATCCCTTGGGATCACTAAGCAGTGACTTGGTGGCAAGAAGAGTTTGCATTTTCTGCACATATGCTGACTTTACGTTGCCTTACTCACCATTGAGCCACTCCAAAAAGTACGTATTTCTTCTGACCAAGGAACTCACTTCACAGCCAGAAGATATTATAGTACACCTACAATCATGGGATCTACTGGTCGCACTATGTTCTCCACAATCCAGTAGGAGCTGGCCTCATAGGGAGACAGAGGGTCTTTTGAAGATACTGTTACATAACCAATTAGGCAGCAACAGTTTGTGGGGGAGGGTAAGGCATGGTTCCCCAGAAGGCGTTGTATGCTTTAAATCAGAGTCTACTTATTGTAAAGCTTCTCTAATAGCCAGCATCCATGGGTCCAGGAATCAAGCAGGAGAAAAAAGGAATAGTTACACTAACAGCCTAAGTCACGCATTAGGAAAATGTTTGCTTTCTGCTATTGCGACCATAAGCTCTGCTAGCCTAGAAGTTTGGGGTTGAGGGGGTTGGCTATGTCCATATTTCAGGAACCACAACAAACTTTCCATGGAACTGGAAGCTCAGATTTCCTCCTGGCCACTTTGGCTTCTATACAATTAATTTAAGAAATAAATAATAGTGTTATATGCATGATTGACCCAGATTACCATGGTGAAATTCAATTGCTCCTCCACAATGGAAGTAAGAAATATTATATCTGGAGTACAGGAGATTCTGTAGTGATCTTATGGTGCTACAATGTCCTATGGTTAAAATAAGTGGGAAATTATAACAATCTAAATCAGGAACAATAAAAATGAGCATGGATCCATGAGGAATGAAGGTATGTGTCACTCCTTCAGGTAATGCACCTAGAACTGCTGAGCTGTTGTCAGTGTTGGAATAAATACAGAATGTATAGTGGAGGAAAGTGGTTATAAATACCCACTAAAGCCGTGTAAGTAGCTGCGGAAAAAAGGATTATGATTTATATGAATGTTTCTGTCGTATTTTGTTAAGAATGAGTTTATAAACTCTGCCAAGTTAGGGTAAACAAGTAAGTCCTCAATAGTTCCTACCACACAAATAGCTTTCTCAGATACAGTGGGCCAGATGGCTGAAGATGATGCTCCAAAGTTATAGAAAGTTCTGGGTGATGTTAAGGTAGCAAACTGTCTCTGTCATTTTTTTTTTTTCTATTTTGGGAACTTCCAACCTGAACTTCTTGTTTACTCGGGGAATTGATTTTATTCCTTCTCAATTCTCTGATAGGTTTGAAGATCAGCTAGTTTATTTTTACAATTAATCTTAGTTATGTGGGGGTTAAGTCTTTTTAGGTGGAATAGATGTTTTAAGTTGGTAGATATTAGATAGGATAGATATTTATTTATATTCAGAATTTTAGACTCACCAAAATAGAAAAGATGTTTTCTTCAAGTTGCCCTTAAATTGCTAGTCTATGATCTCTCTACTTTATGGAGGCCTTTATAGTTAGGGACTTGCACTTTAGAACAGCTTTCATTATGTTCCATAAGTTTGGGTGTGGGAGTTATACTTTTCCTTAAATTCTAGAAAGTCTTTAATTTATTTTTTTATTCATAGCTTTGCACATTTTTTTTTCATTCAGAAGGGAAATTTTCGGTTTCCATGAATTTTTAAGCTTTCTTTTGTTTCTCTTGTTGTTCTTGTGGTCCAGCTTTAATGTTAGTCTGATAGTATGCAAAGAGTTATTTCAATTTTCTGCCAGATCTAATTGGTTTATAAGGACTGTTAGCTCCAGCATTTCTCTGTTTGGATTTTTTTTTGGGGGGGGGGATGACCTGTCTATTCATGTGCATGGGGTACTGAAATCTTCTATTATCAGTGCATGAGGGTCAATGTGTCATTTAAGCTGTAGTAATGTTTCTTTTACAAATGTGGATATTAAGAAACAAAATGTCATCTTTGTGAATTTTTCGTTTGATAATTATGAATTGTGTCCGTGTCTCTTCTTACTAGTTTTAATTTGAGATACCAAATAGTTTACTGTTTTAATGAGACTCTTCAGTGTGTTAAATGAGTGGATATTTGGTTCTTGTGTCTTCTCTTGTGCTCTTCCTTTTTCTGTTGTTGTTGTTTTTTTTTTTTTTTTTTTGTACAACTTCAATGTAATATTTTTTGGTTTATCTCATTACATTTTATTTTTTATAGTTTTTAAAAATGAATAAATAAGTGTAAACACAACCACTCAGGTAATGGTTAGCAACTGAACTGTCACATCTTTTGAGAGATGGAAAAATAGATACATATAATAAAGTGACACTGAAATACACATTATATATATATATATGATATATCTATTAGAATTCCACTGAGTATAAAGAAAATAAACATTCAATAAAGTAAAGACAGTCTATGAAATATGAAAAAAATCAGTAAAAATGTTTTTTATCTGTGAGACACTGTAGTAAAAGTTTCTACACATAGGACAGACACTGATAAACAGTTTGTGTTAACTTTTTTTTTAACCTTGGTTACTGCTAGCTCTTAAGAACATCATTTAAATAGGACAAAAAGTAATGACCTAGTTATCTTTACATTATAGCTGGGAAGACAGATAACATAAAATAAAGAAATTGAAGAAATAGAGAATTACAACAAAGTAGGGTATTATTTGTGTGAATACTTTGATCAGTAGACATCATTTAGATGGCTTTATACCTAAGGGAGTTAATGTTGGGGGCAAGGGATATGTCGGGAAAGAGCTTCTCCCAGAGAAGGAAACATCAGGGTAAAAATCCCTAAAGAAGGCTCGACCAGAGTATGCGGGAAATAGTTTTCCTTACAGCGATGGGAGTGGGCTGAATGAGGAGTAACAGGACTTCAGGGAGAACAAAGACGAAGAGAAGAATTGATCTTGATGGCCTTTGAAAAATATAGGAACTTTTGGAATAATTGTGGAAAGCTGAAGAGCTGTGGAAAACTCTAAGCCATGTTACCCTACTCATAAGAAGAGTTACTCTAGTGGATTTTTTAAGGACTATAGAGCAAAATAGAAGCAAAGACAGATAGAAGGCTCTTGCAAAAGTCATGGTAATATTTTATCAGAGAGGTAGGAAGATAGGCAGTGAGGTACACGCTGTAAGGCTGACTGGAGGGCCCCATTGTAAAGGATATTTGAATCTTGATTGCAACAAAAATTTAAATCCAAGACAGAATAAATGGTGATCTATATTGAAACAGAGGGCTGGGGAAACATTTCTTTTTTTTTTTAATTTTTCACTTTTATGATACTTTCTCTTCTCATGTTGTGATCTACTTCTTCTCACCATGAAAAAAACATTACTAATATGGAGTGAAGACACAAATCACTATACACTCTTGGCAGATATGCTAGTGCCACAGAGCACTGCCTTGTTCATGACTCTAACAGCAAGATGCAGAACACATCATCTATTGCACGTCTTCCATAAACACACATAAAATGTAAGAAGATAGAGCTATTAAAACAACAACATAGTGGAAAACAATTTTACAGAGATTAAATTTTTTTGAGGTAGATTTTTTTCTCCATGAACAGATTGCATTTCTGATTAGAGATGGGAGAAAATGTTCATTAAAATACTCATTTCAATAGTGATGACTTGAGAAACACATGGTGATCAAGCATTTGCATGAAGTATATAACTGTTTTCTACACTTTGTAGCCACGTTTCTTTGAAAATGAACAATTTTAATGTCAATTATAACCAATTTTCAGTTGAATATCTTTAATAAATTTCTATTCAGCAATGAACAAATGGATATAAGAAATAGTTTGCATACAACTGTGTTGATTCTTTAATTGACTAGAACACAATTCATTTACATGTACTGATTATTCTAAATGTTTTCAATGTGATGGAAGGGTACATGCTTCATCTGAGACCTCTAGCTTATAAGTTTTATGTTCAGATCCTTCAATTTGTATTTTCTCTTTGTTTGTGTTTGGAGGGCAACATGCACTTGCCACAACATTCATGTGGAGCTCACAGGACAATTATCCAAAGTGGGTTCTCTCCTGCCACCTTGTGGTAACCCTGGGTTGTCAATTTTGCACTCAAGCACCTCTGCCTTATCTAGTAAGCCCATGCTCACATTTTTTTTTTTTTTTAATAATGGAAAGGAAGACAATATATGGACACTAGTGTCCAGAGGTTAATATACTATTATGATAGACGATATTATTGTAATTCATATCCTCAATTACTTCTTAAGCCACTTACATTATGCTCACTTTTCATTGATATAATCATTGGATATACTTATTATTAATCTCAACACACTAATATTTATAGTAACTAATGTGGCAATAAAATAGTTATCAATATTCACTTTTCCTAATGCTTCTCTATTTAATATGGACAGTTTAATTTATGAGCCATATATTCTTCCTTCTCCTTTTAATACAGTTAGTAAGTCAGATCTGTTAGTGAAAAATTTGGTTACTATTTCTGATAAATAGTTTATTTCTTCTTCACTATTAAAGGATATTTTCTTTGGATATGGGTGATTTTTCTCCCTTTATCATATCAATAGTTCATTCTATATTTTTATGACATAAAACTTTTATTCTCATTCAGTTAATTATTATTTGTACTCTTATATACAATTTTCCAATTTTAAATGCATTTTAAATTACTTTTTCCCTTATGTTTCTCCCAAACTGTCTAATACCATTGAATATATATTTCATGAAATATACATTAAATATATATTAAATGAAAAACACACACACATACACATATTAAGATGACTTCATTTGTTTATTTCATGATGCAATTTTCTTTAAATGCTTTTTGCCATTTTTTTTACTTTAAGGTAGAGTCAGTTTTAAAACTTAGATGGATTTCTTGTATGCAAAAAAACATGGATTTCTTGAGTAGTCTCTATTTTGATAGAGTGCTGAGGACATCAATATACAGAGTTATTTTTGAAAATATGTTATATATTGCTTTCATTTTGTTGTTGCCTATCGTGTTTTATGTTCTTACTCTTATATTTTATTAATTGTAATGCTCATTCCTGAAAGATTCCAGCCTAGCTGCCCCTCCTGGGGTAAAAAAGACTATCCTTATGTTCTATCCTAAATAGATTGATATTTTTAAGCAATTGTCTTTCTTCTGAAGTGGTCTATCCATGTTATCTGCAATCCCTAGGCTTGTACTGATTCCCTCTTTACTCCAAGTAAAGGCTACAACTGTACGGTAGGCTCCTCATCTGACATTTCTCTGGGCCAAGTCTAGTATATAGAACAGAGAATTAAATGTGCTAGAAAATCATACTGTGAGTATAGTTGAGGTAAAAATTATAGGCCCAGAACCTGGAAATATCACACACTAAGTGTAGTATGTTCTTCTAGTAAATAAAGGTCTGGGTGTGCCACAGAAAACCCAGTCCTTCAGGACCCAGAGACAGATTATTCCTAGGAGACTTTTAGGTCCACATGTCTTCATTAAGCTGTACACAGTCAATATTTTGGTTGGTTAGTGGGTCTGTTTGATTGAACAACAGTTGGGTTTTCCTACTAGAGAATTTTCTATGTGTCCCACAGTGGTATAGAAGAGAGTTCTTGGAACAATGTTGAAAGTTATGGTGTAACTTACCTAGATCATCAGGTTCAGGAACCCTACATTCAGATAATCCAGACTGAGGCTAAACCTTACAATCTATGTACCATTCCTAGCCAGGGGTAATGTACATAAGAATTTAACAAATTTGATACAGATTTCTATCAGGGAAGTACTGAAAATCTTGTTGGTTATCGAGCCAAGATGAGAAAGTATTCCTGGGAAATAGTCCCTCTCATATAGGTTCAAAATGGTGTTTGTTTGGTTTCTTTGTTTGTTTGTTTTTGTTTTTGTTTTGTGTGAGTGTTGCATGCTGGTGTGTGTTCATATAGGTGTGTAAATGGGACTTGAGGAAGGTGACAGGCTTCCTTCTCTATGACTGTCAGTCATATTCCAGTGAGACTCAGCCTCTTACTGAATTTAGAGCTAGGCTGTTAGCCACTAAGCCCTAAAATTCCTCCTGCATTTCCCACTGCAGTATGTTTATAGGTGTGAATGACCAAGCTAGGTTTTCTTATATTTGCATCTTTGAACACAGACCCCATGCTGTATGTAGTAAATGGCCTTAACACTGGGCAGCTTCCTGGTCCCTGTTTTATTAAAATTATCATAAGTTTTATATTGCATGAGGTATTTGAACAGAGATATGGAGGAAAAATCAAACATGATATCATATTCAGTCTTTCTTTCTCTTTTTATTTCCTTCTTATTCCTTTCTCAATACTTGTGAAGATTAATCTTAGTAGGCAGGAAATCTGTGACCCCACCCCGCTATTATATTCTTTCATCTTTTTTTTTTTTCTATTCACTTTTTATTTTCAAGGCAAGGAAACTCAGTTGAACAAGCAACTTTCTTCCGTTTCTGTCTCCAAACTACTCATGTGCCCACTTTCCTCTTTACCTCCAAGCCCTCGTCCTCGTGAGTCCACCCCGTCACTACACCCTCTCCACATACACAGTCCTTCTGCGACATTGCTTTTCTCTCAGGCGGGTTCCCATTCTCCAGTGCATCTTTTCTTTATTCTGCGTGTGCTAATGTGTAAATGAGGTCAGTTCACGCTGCGGCTCAGTCCTCCTTCAGGACATCCATTTTGGGTGAGGTTGTGCAAACTGGGGTTCCAAAGCTGCCCATCATGACCGGAAGACTCTGATTTCTCCTCAGTCCACCCAATAAATTTCCCCTTGAAGGTAAATAAACAGCAGGCTCTGGCTTTTGTAGACCCATCTCTGCCTCTCGGCCTTTTCCATTCTCCTGGGGATCAAAGGTCTTGACCACGCGGGCTATCCCCAGCCTCTTCAGCCTGTCTACCAAGCTCATCTTCAACTGGCCGACATCACGAGGGGTCATCAAAGGTCTCAAGCCGTACATTTCTTGTAGGAATGTTTCAGCTGGTCGGGATGCCAAAAAATTCTCAGAGACATGGACTCGGGGCTCAAAGGGCAAGGGAGAGGGGCACGGTGACTGTGAAGGGGAGTTTGGGGTTGTGGAAGGGGTGGCCAGGGTCTTGGGGTGAGGCTGTAGGAGGGGGCTTTCCGCAGCTGGGCTGTGGTACACTTTAGCAGAGATGCCCCGCTCCTGCAGGAGTTTGGCTAAGCCCCTGGTGCTGCTGAACGTTATGGTGGAGTCGCGCCTGTTTGTGATGGACTCCCCGCTGCTGAGTCTATAGGATGCGGCAGGAGAGTTCCCGGCTGTGTTGGAGGAGCTGCTCCCACTACTTCCACAGGACAGTGATGGGAAACCAGAGCTAGGGGTGACCTGGGTGATGTCAGAGGGGTGTAAGGTGAAGGTCGAGTTCGTGCAGGACAGACACTTTCCTGGGTTCGAAGTTGCAACTGTAACTGTTCGGCCTGCTGAGGTGATGGGCGGGAGGCAGATCCCTGTGACGGGTGTGGGTGGCACAGGGTTCTGCTCCACCTGAAGAGGCTGCTGAACCTGAAAAGTGATTCCTTCTTCTTCATCCTCCCCCAAGTCTGAGATGTGATAGACGATGTCCTTGGGCATTTGGGTGAAGCCTTTGGTGAGGACGCCTGGCCTTGGGTCTAGAATGGTCCCCAAGTTTGGTTGGGCGAGCTCCTGCTGGTGATGTAGAGTCTGTGACCCTTCCAAGGGCTTTACAATCTGTAGCTTTTCTGGCATGAAGCTTTGAAGGCAGCTGGCACTACAGAGGTCTGAGGTGTCTGACTGGTCAGCTCAGGATGAGGCCAAGTTCTCTGTGGGGGCGTCACAGCTGCTAATTTCTTCTTCCTGCTCAGCCAGAACCTGGATCTTCCGTTCCCATTCTTCAGCAAAGAACTGCTTCTCACTTAAGGAGTTCTGTCTTCGCAGGCTGAGGCGATGCAAGGCCATAGCCAACTCACTATCTTCAGGGGGTCCCGAGTGGCTCATGGGCTGAGAGCTCCCTGGAAACTCCGTGCCAACCCCTTGGTTCAGGAGTGTTTTGTCTTCTGCTTGCTGGACACCAGACTCAAAGGGCTTTGCTGTCATGATGACACTGGAACGGTTGGAGCCTGGGATGGGTAACAGGGCTGGGAATGTGACAGAGCGTCCCCGAGTGTCATTGGCAACCTTGACCGTATCAAACACCCGCTTCTGCTGGGCCTTTTGTTTAAACACAGACTCCTCGTCCAAACTCAACTTCTTGCGCATGGTCCCCTCAATCTCAGCTGCCAGCGATTCCCCCTGTGAAGACTCCGTAAGACTGGGGGAAGCAGAGGTGAGCAGCAGGGCTGGCTTTACTCCGCAGCTCTTTTATCTTCTCCTGGGACTCGTGCAGCATTCCCAGGCACTCCATGTTTCTGTCCTGTAACTCGTGAAGCTCCATGGTCTGCTGGCTCTGGGAGTCTTTGGAAGCCTGCAGTTGGAGTCTCAGTTCTTCCTTCTCGATCACGTGCTCTTTCAGTTTGTGCTAAAGGTCTACAATCTGAGACAACAGGGAAGAGATCTCCTCCTGGTATCAAATCAGCTCATCGCTCTTGCTGGACAGCTCTTCAGTCATTCTGGACATCTGCGCATTGGTTTCACGAAGTTCTTTAACGCAGTCACTGACGAGCTGCTGCTCCTTCTCTTCATAGGTAAAGGTTTCTGTCTTGATGTGACAAGCCTTGGATCTGAGGGCCATGTTCTCTGCTTCCAGCTCTCTGAGCTTTTCGTGCAGCATGTCCAGCTACAGCAAGCCCTGGGATATGCTGAAGGACTCACTGAACCGCAGCGGCGTGGAACAGCTGGAGTCAGTTTCACTCTCCTCGGAAGCAATGGAGACGATTCGAAGCAGCTCGTCTTTCTTGGATAGCTCGTGCTGCAGCCGATTAACTTCATCGAAGGCTTGTCCCAGCTGCTCCTCCAGGGCTTCATTCTGCTCAGACAAGACATGGTTCCGCTTTAGGAGAGCTTGTCCAATCCGGGCAGCTAGCTCGAGATCTCGGTTCCTCTCTGCCAGGAGGTGTGTAACCACGTCAATGTCATTGTAGGTTTTGGTCATCTGCTCCACTCTGTGCCTAGAATCATGTATCGGAAGGTCTCTTCAGCAAGGACTGGAGAGAGGGTCTCGGCTGCGTCCTGCTGCTGGTGTGATGACTGTGAGCAGTCTTGGTTTTCGTAGAGAAAGAGAGAATCTACCCTTAGCTTGTACTGTGGCAGCTGTTCTTCTAGCAGGTTCACCAGTTCGACTTCAGGGAGATCCTCACTGGAGCAGACATCAGTAATGCTCTCCGAGTCTCTGTGATTGCTGCTCATGAGGTCTTCTTTAGCTGTTGGTGAGGTGAAAATGGCATTCTGGGATTGACTCATGCAGAATCCGTTCCTGCTTTGGTTGAAAGGGGCAGCCTTGGTATGACTCAGGGTAAAGGAAATCCATTAAGCCATCTAGTAAAGAGATGGGCGTGGTCACGTGGCTATTTTTCTTAGTTGAGTGACATGTGCAGCTGCAAGCGCTCTCATGTGATTATCACCCCTTGGACAGTCATGGCTGGAATGGCCCGGCGTCCTCGCTCCTTCGCCGGGACTCACTCTGGAAGAAGCCCCTAACACTGCGGCAGTCTGGCAGCCTACGAGTAGCAGCCAAAGCTGCCGCCGCCACAGCTAGCCTCCCGGGCGTGGCAGGGACTGGCGGGCGACTTCACATCATCATTTGGCGACCTTGGAGCTGCAGCGAAGCCGGGTCAATGGCAGCCCCAGCCCGGCTAGAGAAGCCAGGAGACTATTCATTCATCTTTAGAGGGAGGTAAGAAATCTTTAAAGATTAAATTTAAGAAATTGTGTATGTTGGTTATAGAATGGGGAACCAACGTTATTCTATGTCTTACTTGCACGCACACCCAAATAGTCAGGACCTACCTGAACTGAAAGTATGTAAACTTGAGCTTTGACAGTCTAATCTCAATTAGCTCCAAGCTCTGACTGACTCAGACTACAGCAGAAGACATAACACATTATAGCAACATCATTGGATAGTTTGTCAGTGAGGAAGAAGTAAAAGATTGTCCCTACTTTCTAGACATGAGGAAGATAGACCACTGTAACACTTAACCTATGCCTTTAGGTATGAGGAGTTATTTCTGTCCCAGATCTCCAAGACTAGACTAGTAGAAGCATCTACTAGCAGGAAGACTGAATCCAGACCTGCCTTTGAGTCTTCATGGTGCAGCCATAGGTGAAAGTTCATTCCTGTACTAGAGGCTGGCATAGTATTTTCTGCCCTCCAAAACTTACTGGTTCTCAAACATTTTCTCAACACACAGTTGGTCCAGAACAACCTGCTCACAGTTGGTGTCTGGAAGATGACATTAAGTCTTAGAGTTGTGACATAAGCTAAAATCTATAGGTTGATTTCCAGAAAGCAAGACAAGTTAGATCTTTTGGTTTGTTTGGTTGTTTGTTTGGTTGGTTGGTTTTGTTTGTGTTGTCAACCCAGAATGGTGATACTCTACCATGTTCCAGTTAATGTTCTCTGTCTAGCTTGTGCTGTCTGCCCACTTCATAACTGAAAGGACAAAGCAAGAAGTTGGTTATAATTAGGACAATTTACTGTTTCAGTGTCAAACTCTCGTGTATGTACTTCAAGTTCAGCAAAATGTGTTCAATAAATACGTCTTTCCACAAGTCAATAAGGTTTTGATACAACTGAAATTAAATATAATAAAAAGAGTATACTCATGCATTATTTGAAATCATAAGCTCTTCAGAAAAAAATGTGTTTATTTCTCCAGTTGATGTTTCAAGAAGAACGGAATATGGGTACACTGTAAAGGGAGCAGAATAAAGATGCAATTCTGAGTCCAGATCCATTCTTGAATTCAGTTGCCTCTGTTTACTGCTCCTGTGGTGTTGCAAAGCTGACTTTTTCAAATACTCCTTTTTCCTGAGGCTTCATATGCTTATTTCTGAAGGCTTATATCACTGAGTTGTTGTATAAAAGTACATATTTCTGTGTCCTAGAAATTTGCCTACATTGCTTCTCTGTGGGCTTTCTGAACATCCTTAATTACTCTCCATGGGTGGAGTAAACAATTTCTAAAAGAAAGAGTTATGTTGAAAACTTTCAGCAGAAAATATGCAGAATAATTAAACTTTGAATGACTTTTTGTGATTAAACTCAGTTGCTGGAAGGCACTAAGAAATTTAATATGAGGTAGCTTCAGAAGTCTACATCAATGAGCACTGAATGACAATGATTAGCATGTGGCACGTTTTCTAGGTAATGTAAAACTTACTTATAAAACTGTAGTAGGACCCTGATGATGTGCTAGCCACAAAAATAAAGGCTCTCAACTAGCTCATCTAAATTAACTAGCCATCCAGCCTCATCCCACCACATAACTAGTTACACTTTCCCAGATCATAGTCGTGTCTGTTTCTTCTCATTTCTTCTGGCAAAAAGACCCTATTCTTTCTTCTTCCCAGAGTCCCTTTCTCCCTACGAGGAAGTATTGCCTTTTACTTCCTGCCCAGATATTGTCTATCAGAGTTTTATTAAAGCTAATCAAAGAATTTTTTATAGGTGAAGAAGATAGAGACACATCTTCACACAGTGTGCCCCAAGATCTTCCCCTTTTAGTCCAATAAATAACATTTATAATAATCCACTCTGTTCTTGCTTTTACAAATATATAATAATCCACTCAGTTTTGTCCTATTATCCATTATTCTTCTTTCCCTTTTTTCCTTTTTTTTTAATCATCTAACAATAGGTAGGAAAGAAAGGCACATGGGGGGTGGAAAAAGAGAGAAAGAATGTACTGAATCTAATCTTTTTCTTTACTTCCTCCTTGATCATTGACCATCAACAACCAGCAACCTACTCCCCTAATTGACAATAAACATCCATAACTCACCAAATGACCCAAAACCACCCACCTCTCAGGAATAAGAGTCTCATTTTCTTTAGATTGATTCCTATGGTTTGGTGGTGATGTCATCTTTGGGGAACCCTAAGAAAATTGGGATGCTAGCAAGTCCTATGAGAGCTAGTTGTTTCTACTACTTTTCAGACTGTGTGACAGGAAAATTCAGGCCTTAGCCGAATTCCTGGCTGAAGGAATCTATGAGGTTTCTTTAAAAAAAAAAAGTGAGCTTTGTTATATTGCTAATGCCAAACATGTATTTTTTAAAATTCTGTCCAATGGTAGCAAGTATATGGGAAGAGTCTATTTTTAATAAAAAATAGTAATAAATACATAAACACACAAATCTTTAGAAAAAATCATTTCCTGGATTGCTGTACCATAGGATACCCCCGGTAATATTGGTAGTAATTCATACGTACTTTTACTAATTTGAAAGTATGCTCTTTACAAATTTTATATGGAACTCGATGGCATTACTCTTTAATGCCTTTGAGTATTTTAACATTTTAGATAATTTACATGCCAAAGTGATAGCAGTGTTTCTCAATAAAGACACATATTATAAATATTTGAACAGTAGGAAATACTGTTTGATGAGGAAGAATGTAGAACTGATTTTCTGAGAGAAGTAAAAAGAATGCTTTACACAGACACACACACACAAACTCAACTGAGCTGAGACACAACCTACTTTTGGCTTTAGTTTGATTTTGTGATTTCACATACATTCCAAACATCCTTTGAGGCTATAATAATCCATTTACATTACTTTTTTAGTGACTTTTATTATTCCTTGTGTGGATGTCTCAGAATTTTTATGAATTTATTTCCAAAGTGACTCTTTCCAGAAGTAGATTTATTGCTCCTTTGTAGAAATACTGGAGTAAGGATATTTATTAAAATGTGTCAATAAAAGTTAGGGAAATTTATCATCTTGTCATTTTAATTGCGAGGAGACTGGTAACTTGCAGATTCACTGCTAATTTGTAGTTCATGGATTTACTTCATGAATCACTTACTTGTGTTCCTATAGAATTTAAATTTTTTAAAATGTATTTCTTTTATCATAGAGGTGTTTATGTGTTTGGGCTGCATGTACATATGTTTACTGAACATTGTAAACTTCCATGTAGATGCTGAGAATCGAATCTGGGTCCTCTGTAAGGTCACCAAATGCTGTTAACCACTCAGCCAACTTTCTGGCCTCCAAGTTTGGAAATTTGTATTATTTTATAAAATTATTGTTACCATTTCTTCCATTTTGTGATATATTTTTATGTGATTTTTAAAATTGCATAGGCAAGTGGTGATGTCCTAGCACTTGGGAGGAGGAGGCAGGAGAAATTCTATTTATCATGGCCAGCCTGATCTACAGAGTGAGCTCCAGGACATCCAGGGATAGAAATAGAAACTCTTCTCAAATAAAAAAAATAAAGAAATCTAAAATTGCATATATTTCAGTTTCTCTCATTGCAAGAGTACATTAAATATATGAATGATAGTTTATTCATTTATATTTCATCCCAACTATGAAGTATTTTTACAATAAATCTATATAATCTAAAATTTATTTAATGAATATTATTGTTATCATTTATCAAAATAGATTTTCAAATATTATACCACTTCATTAGTAACTCATGATTTCCCAAACTAAACGGGGATGCTTATGATATATAGATGTATATACTTGGGTTTAGTTCGAGGCTTCTGTTGTTATATTTCATTTGTCAGTGTTATTTTTTTTCTCTATTTTTGTACGCATTTTTCAAGTCTTTATAATTCTGAAACAATTTTTTTCACAGAAAACTCAAAAGTAATCATTATAAAACAAAATTCCATTTGAAGTTTTACTGACATGCAGTCGATCTTTAGTTTGAGTTCGGGGGAAGTGTGAACAATTAACCTCATCTTTGTAGACATTTCTCAATATCTCGTGGTAATATTACACACAAGAGAATATAAAATCAAATCACTGTATGGTGATCACTTAAAGGTTGTGGCTGTCTCTGTGACTCACAACGTGCTCCTTTCCTTCCCCAAGACTCAAATAAAGTGCTTTGCATAGCGATCCTGACCTGACTCAAGGAAGTGAATGACACACAGAAGAAGTGAGCCAGTGTGTACACACACATGTGCATTTGTATGGGCATGTAACCCAAGCCTTTCTGCTTTTGTTGGTTTAATATGTTGTTTCTGTCCTATTGTAGTGGTACAAAGTTCAATGATTGGTGAATGAAACTGTGGACCAAGGAAAACTCTAGATGTGCACCACAGAACTTCACAGTTAGCTGACACTATGCTGCTATTTTTGTTCCCTTTAAGGCAGTGACTAAGAAATCCGTGCTACACTCTGGCAAGGAAAATGAAGTAATAAGTATGCTGATAACTTTCCTATCACAATAAATTGGTAATGTAGAGATGCATCAGCATTTAAAAACACTTGGTACTTTTGTAGAGGGTACAAATTTGGTTCCCAGCACCCACATCAGGCAGCTCACAACTGCATGTAATTCCAATTCCAGGGGCTTCTGATGCAGTCTTCTGGCCTAGTCAAGCACATATTCACATGTACATACTCACACAGAGACATATACATACACATAATTACAAATATATTAACCATTTTTAAAATTACAGTAAGAAAAAGTGTAAAATATAATTGAAGAAAGAAAAATATAAAATTAATCTATGAATGTCCATCCTTATTATTGAAACTGACATACCACCAACTTAGCTTGGGGTCTGGTAGTGCATTGCCTCATAGCAGTTAATCTATGAAAAGATGAGGGACTTAAGTAATTAACAAGTCACATATAGGTCATTAGAAAGAGATGCCCATGAAAACTCATTTGTGATCTTATTTTCTGTTGTCGTGCATTGCTTAAGTAGACCTAGATAGAGTGCCAGTTACAACGCTGCATTTGTCCCTCTCCTTCTCTATTCAGCACATGAAATGATTGGTGGTAAATTGATTCTGTTGCAGAGAAAATAAGTTGGTAATGAAGAGAGTTAAGAGACACTAAGTAGAGTTATGTAAAAGCAGCTGAGGAGAGTACTAACATTCTTTTCTTGGAGGAGAATGAATAAGACAGCTGTGTGCAAATATTTGAAGCATTGTCATGTGGCTATATGGCCCAAAGGATGCAAACTAGGGCCAGTTTTCTGGGAGAGTATAGGGACTTGAATTTCATCATAAAATAAGAGATAAAGCTAGAACTATTTGAACGTGAGGCAAGTACTCTTAGAAAGTAATTTGTAGCTGTCACTAGAACAATTCAAGTGTAGGCAGGGGACAGCCACTTCAGCACGGAAATTGTAGAGGAGACTCAAGCAGAAAAAAACGTTGAATGAGATTATGGTTAATTTTTTTTTTTTTTGCATTCTATGCCAGAAAGTCTATAATTCTATTATCTAGAGAGTGTGCTAAAATTCAAAGTTGTGAATTAAAATGAAATTTTTTATATAGAAACAAAAACTCTAGCTTTCAGAGGGGAAGAAAATGGATGTAATGGTTGCACTGGGATTTGTTTAAGCTAGATCAAAATAATTGAATGAATTTGAAATCTGTAGGATAAACTGGTGCTAAATGGGAAAGAAGAGTTATGAAATAATAAACTAAGGTAAAATGCTTTCATGTTTTCACAAGTGTAAGAGCTCTGTGTGAAAAAGCATGTTAATTGTATAACATTGAACATTTCAGAAAAGGAGATTATAATCATTATACTCACCAAAGGAACACATGATACATTTTACAATATGATACCCCATAGAGAAGAATGTCTCATGTTTGTGTAGATTTAGCTATTAAAGTCATAACAAAGAGATAAACAGGCAAGGGTAGATTGTCTTCATCATATTCACAAAGCTCTAGGTTTGAGCCTTACTGAACATGTGCACACACACACACACACATAGAGACTCAGAGACAGACAGACAGACAGAATTACTAAGTCAGAATAAATAGATTTTAGCCTTGCCCTCTGTGAATTCACATGCTGTGAGAAGTCATTTAACACAGGCACAGCTAATTTTCTATCTGCAGCACTAAACCTGTTCTTGTGCAAACTTGTTTTTGTTATCTGCCCCTAAGATATTTCTATCTTTTCTTTATGTGCAACATCAGCGATGACCATTACATTGTCTCAAAGTCTGAGATGCCCAGAGGTCCATTGCATTTTATATCATCTTGACTCGGAGATCTTTGAACTCTGTTAGCTAGTTTAAGGAAAGCGGTTTTGAAACTTGAAAGTGACTCAAACTAATTTGCAGTGTCCTTGGGGAACCTCACGTGAAAGACATCCAGGTAAAGTACAATACTTAAAAACAGGACTCAAAAGCAGTGTTTTCACATGATGTGACCTCTAAGTGTAATGTTTTCAACAGTATCTTTTATCACAGTTGGAGAGAGAAAGAAGAGAATGAAAATATATCAGAAGGGAATCAAGCACAGTCAGCTGCTAAGCGATACTAAGATTCGCATAGAATATCAAAGTACTGCAAGGAGAAGGGCAGAAGGAGAGGAGGCAGGAGAAAGAGAAGGGTATTTGGGTAAACATTGTCAAGGTACATGATATTTTTGAAGGAAAATGCCTCTGTGAAATCTTTAACTATGTACGATGAATATATTCCAAAGTATAGCCTTGAAGCCTGGTCCAGGAGTTCATGTGTACTCTCAGAGGTGTTGTTATGCTTTGCAGCCTCTTTCAGAACTTACAGCCATGTTACATTTTATAATTTTAATAGTTGAATTACGTAAATTTCACCCTGAGAGAAGCATGAAGTGTGATTATTTCAAAGCACAAAACAGATGCAAGCCTTCTCTCTGTTTCTCTGCATCTTTTTTCCTTCTTCCATCTCTCATTTATTGTTGTTCTGTTTTGTTTTGTGTTTTAGAAGAGGAAGAGATTTACATATTTTTAACTGTTCCAGATAGATTCCAATACTGGGATAGTTGATATTTGTGGCAAATTTGATAGATTCTCTGAAGAAACAAATATTTAGATATGTTTATGAGGTATTTTCTAGAGTAGGCTGAGAGAGCTAAGGATGTGCAGTCTAACTGTGGGAAGCACTATGCCATGGCTAAGGCCCTAAGCGTCTATAAAGAGAAGAGCACCTTGAACACCAGTGACAACATTCATTACTCTATACCTCCTAACTGCAGAGGCAACATAACTGCTTGTCTCATGCTCTTGGTATAATGACTTTACAACTATGATATACTAGACATCTCTTTTTAGAAGTTGATTTTGGCAAGTATATTTTAAAACTATGAAAGAAGCATGGGTGTCACCAGATGGTGACAGCATGTGCCTTTATTCCCAGATTTTAGTTGGCAGTGGCAGGCAGATCTCTGTGAGATCAAGGCTGGCCTGGTCTACAGAGCTAGGTCCAGGACAACTGGGGCTACAAACACACACACACACACACACACACACACACACACACACACACACACACGTCTTGAAAAAACCAACAAACAAAAACCTACGAGAGGAGTAACTGATAGAGAAAGTGATACCAAAAAGTAGTAGTGTTGCTGTAATGAGCCTGACCCTGTGTTTCCTCTGTTTTTGGTAGTAGTTTGAAGTAGGAATGTGTGGGATGTGGGAGAGTTTAGAAAGCCCTAAAATGCTGTAAGAAAAATTTAAGTGTGCATTTGGAAAACCATAAAGTCAAAAGAAGTAAACAATACAGATGAAGCTTCTGAAGTTTCAGAAAGGAACAAAGATTCATCAGTTACTGGGCCTGGGCCATGCATATGAAATTCTAACAAATAATTGCCTGAATTCAGCAGTCTTCCAAAACTTGGAGAGTCTAACTTATAAGTAAAGCTCATTGGGATGAGAAATATCAAAATGAGCTAGTACCTGGCTGTGTCAAGTCAAGTTCATGTCTTATAACTAAGCAGAGAGGGTGGGGGGGTGGGAGGGAGAGAGATAACAAAAAGATATGAAGCATATGTAGTTTGGTGGAACAAGGAAAACACTTAAAGTTTCAGAGAAGCATAGTCTGAGAAAGCAGAAGTAATTGTTTCAAAAGATTAGCACCATTAAAATAAAAATTCTCTACATTGGAACATTAGAAAAATTGCTATGATGGAAAGATCTCCAAACAGGTAAGTTTCCATCTTGAAAAGTTCAGCAGCGTTTGTCAAGAGATTTTTTAAACCAACAGCTTAGGGAAATATTTTCCTATGATCAACCTTCTTGGCACACAGAAGGCAAACTACTTTTGGTCCCATAGTTCCTGGCTCCAGGTTGCTGACAAAAGGAGTTGGCAGCACTGTCACTATGGTGCTCAGTTTAGAGTTATGATAAATAAAAATTCAAGGATCCATGGATATTGCCCCAAGGTGTAACAATGCCCTTAAGGCTTAACAATGTGTGGCAGGAGAATTATCTGTGTTGGGTCCTTGAGAGATTGTTACACGAGTCTGTGGAGATAGTTTTATTTCAGTGGAAACCATATGATACTAAAAATGTGAGGACTGTAGGATGCCCTCCAAAAGAATCTGCACACATGGAATGATGCTCGCTCAGATTAGAGAGCAGAGGTAAAGGCCTGAGATTCCCTGAGATCTTAGAGTTCAGATGAGCCAATCATGAACTCCAGGTACCTAGCAAAGAGACATGGGGTTTAGTGTTTATCTGTTAATTTTTAATACTAATTTGGTGCAGTCTTTTCTAGCATGCCTACACTTCTGGTCTTGAAAATAGAAGTATTTACCCTGTGCTATTAGATGTCAAAAATATGTAAACTATATTATATTTTGTGGGTTTATATTTCACAATGTTCCCAAACCTGTGCATGCTAGTGTGTATAAAAGAATACCACAGTATGAATGTTCAAATGTAAGGAAAATCTGCAGATGTCATTTTTCTCATGGATCATGAGATAATCTTGTCACCAGATTCAAGGACATCAACCAGGCATGGCAGCAAGCATATTTACTCACTAAGCTATATCACTAGCCCTGCACTTATACTTTTAAAAAGAGTTTGAATAGTTTAAAAACAGAGAATTTTGAAATCTGACTGAGTATGTTTTGTATTGTGAGATGTTTATTAACCTATGTGGATAAGGGTGGGGTGTTATAGTTTAAAAGTGGTATGCTTGCATGGTAAGTTGGCAGGAATGGACTTGTGATGGTTTACAGTGATTTAGAACTGCCCTGTGGAAGGCTATGGGATAAATCTGGAGACAATTTTCTATATCAAGCCATTGAAGTGGAAAGACCGGCTCTGATCATGGGTGGCACCATATCATTGGCTAGAAATCAGGACTGAAGAACAGGAAATATGGAGCTGAGATTCAGAAGTGACTCCTGGCATACTCTGCCTTCTGTTGTCCTGCCTTCAATGCTGTGATTGGTCTACCCTAAACTCTGAGCCAAAATAATTTTTTTGTACCTCTTTCCTTTGTCATGTATTTTTCACCACAATAAAAAAGTGACTAATACAAAGACCTCATACTTTTCTAAGAACTATACATGGTGAAATTAATAGTAGAAATTGTCCTTTTTATACATTTGGAGAACTTGTCATTCATATTATTACTGAAGAACCAGCCATGTGTCACAGCTAAAATTAAACAGAATACAGCATCAGTGAATATTAAAAGTGACATTGTTTTTACTTGAAATATGAATTGCTGAATTAATACAAAACCATTGGAAAGGGTATAAAAAATTAAATACAATATTTTCACTGCAACTTTTGAGATTGTAATTTTTCCTTTTAAGACAAAAGCCAGAAGATGGACTGGATTTAAAAATGAAATTACAGGAGACTAGCCATTCTATGAAGAGGTGATCTAAAGTCATTAGACTGTTTTGTGAAATCCTAGGACTGACTAATATTACAGAAAGATATCAGAAATGACAACTCAAAGCCATCCATATTGTCTGCACAGTAGTTAAACACCCACAATGCAGATCTGTGCATCATTCTAAGTAGTAGTAAAATTATGTTTAACCATGTATTATTTGAATACTTCAAAGGCACATAATTTTGTTACAAAAATAGAGATATTACTTTGTGCAAAATGACAGGTGACAGGCAAGCTTATATTTTACTGGCTTAAGATGTGAAGTTGAATATTATTCTATCATGAAATTTTTAAAGTGAATTGAAGTACATTAGATGTATTTAAATGCATTATTTACTGTACATGAGAAGCTACACACTTTATTTGCAGAGATTGTGGGGGAGGGATTCTGTGATGCTCTTTCAGGAATAGAGCAGAACAATCATGATGACGGTGATCAGAGGAGGCTAAGATATTAGCCTTTTTCCATCTAGATAAACCAAAAGTCATTGGGAAGATACAGGAAGACACAGAGAAGAATAAGGGGTCTGGCTTTCACATGAGGTCTGATGCCCCATATTTGACCACATCCCCTGGATGAGGAGGCCTGGGGCACTCAGAGGAAGGATAGCAGGTTACCAAGAAGAGACTTGATACCCTATGAGCATATACAGGGGGAGGAGGTAATCCCCCTCAGGAACAGTCATAGGGGAGGGGAGTAAAGGGAGAATGCAAGGGAGGGAGGAATGGGAGAGTAGAAGGGATGGTATAACAATTGAGATGTAATATGAATCAATTAATAAAATAAAAATGGTTCAAGTTTTTTCTCAATGAATATGGAAGAAAACAACATTTAACAAAAATATAAATGGAGTTTAGACAGTAGTATCAGCAAATTCAAATTTATTTCAATTTTTCTCCTCATAAAATAGGGTACACAGGTATCTGAATTTATTTCTGTGTTTTTAGTCAATAGAAATTAGCAAAATGACAATAGTATGTAGAAACCTAATATTATAAGACTATTGTTTAAAAACTTTTAATTCCAAAAGTAATCACAATAGCAGCTAAGAGGAACTGAAAGCATATTAGTGCCTCCATACAGAAATAGAACTTCAGCAGCCTTCCTTATAGCTCTTTCAGATTTTATTCATCTTTCTCCCATTAACAATTCTCTTTTTTAAACTTATAATATCCAGACATTAAAGATTTAGTTCTTCCCTCAAACTTTTCCTCGGGTACTTTTTTAGTATTTTTATATATACATTTATATTATTACACATATATAAAATAAACTACATACAACAAGAAGAACCACAAAGAATCAGTATTTATATAAAAGTTACATTCATAGCGTTTTGGCTTTTTGTATTTGAAGAAAACATCTTTCCTATCTCGGTGACTCTAAAATTCTGAATATAAATCAATATTTATCATATCTCATCTCTATCAACTTAAAACATCTCTCTAGACCTAAAGATATCTTAACGCCTAAACAACTAAGCTTAATTGTAAAACTAAACTATCTGATCTTCAACTCCATGCAACTTGAGAAGGAATAAAATTAATTACCTAAGAAACAGGAAGTGCAGGTTAGCAGCTTCGAAAGTGAAAAAAAAAAGAAATAACAGACACAGTTTGCTGCCTGAGCAGTCACCCAAAACTCTCTATAACATTGGAGCATCACCTTCAGCCTTCTGGCCCAGTGTATCTGACAGACATATTTGTAAGGGAAGGAGCTATTGAGGACTTGCTTACCCTGTCTTGGCAGTGTTTGGCCATCGACTCTGCCTGCATCTAAGCTTGCCCGTTTTGGAGCAGAATTCTGTCAGTAGCCAGAATGAGGACATTTTTCCCAGTTGATGATTTGCCAAATCTGAAGCCATCATCTTCTTTGAGGTAAGCTGGGTGTTATCATGAGTTAACATGTCTTATTGCCAATGAATCTTTAAAATAGCAAAAACATCTTTAAACGCCTTTTTCTGTAGGTCTCTGAGGTTTTTGAAGACCGTATCTAACTATTTTACCATATCTATCTATAAAATGGTATCTATCTGTTAAACCTAGGATGAATATTTTTATAATCAAAACAGACTAATAGTAGACATGACCATTATTTGATCAACTAACAACTAAGTTGCATTACTTAATTATCCTAAGCATTGCATGATAACACTTTCAAAGCAATAAAAGTAACCCTTGTGTTATAGGTGAGGTGTATGGGTACAATATTTTATTATAGAGTAGAAATATATATATATATATATATATATATATATATAGTATGTGTGTGAAGAATAATCTCACATTTGAATTTTATACCAATGTATCAAAATTAAACATATTTTGCCTCAATATATGAAGTTCTATACCAACAATTAAAATTAACCTTGTGAGTAACAACTAAGGCCTTAAGTTGAGGAGTAGATTCACTACTGTACTTTTTGTCCTATCATCCCTATATATTTCTATATTCCTCTTCTTTATTTTCAACCCCTATCACCCACCACACCTAAGAAAGAAAGACAAAGGGAAAGAGATAGATCCCTGAGTCCAATCTTGTTTTATCTCTCAATAATACCAATAGTAACTTAAAACCAACTCCCAATGTAAATAATCCTCTATAGCCCAAGAAAGAAAGCAAAAAACTACCCTACTCCCTTAAAGGAAATGGGGTGTCCTTCTCTTAGGGTTCCTTCAACTGATTTGAGATGACTAATACCTTTGTAGGGGATTAAATGAAATTGGGGGAAATGGTTTAAACAAGCAAGGAATAGCATTTGTGGTCTAACTGTTGAGAAATTTCCTCAGGTACTTATTCTCCATAGAAACTCATCCAGTTGTTTAATCTAGTTATCTGGAAATTGGTACCTGGCTCTTCAGTATCAACTACAGTTTCCTCCATTTCCAACAAACTTCTAGATAATCCAAACAACTTCATAAATAGTTATTTTAAAAACCTTCTATATCCTCGTAACAGCTGTTGAGTTACCATAGGTTTTCACTTTCACTCAACTTAACTACAACTTCCTCCTAATTTGGTGTCTGCATTGTTTCCAGTTCAAATGTCCCTCCAGAGAAAGAGAATGCTCTCTAAGAGTAACTGTTTTTTTTTATTTATTTTTAATTTATATACTCATTTTATATCCTGATGGTAGCCCTTCCCTTCTTAGTTCTGGTCTTCCCTGCCCACTTTCTTCCCCTTATGCTTTCGCCTCTTGTCCTCAGTAAAGTGGAGCTCTTCCCAGTAAACCATCCTAGAGGCCAACAAGGCAGCCCCATTACGGTGAAGTGATCAAAAGCAGGCAACAGAGTCCATGTCATCAGAACACTCCTCCATTGCTGGTGGGAGAGAAAGTAACTATTTTGGCTAGCAATTCCATGTGAGGAACCATTAACTATAAAACAAATATATTAAGAAAAAGTACTTAATATCACTAACTATCCACACCATCATTTTTCTGTTTCCAAATAGTCTTTACTTTGTGTTCCACCAAGAATGAACATCTTGTGAAAAAAAAAAAAAGAAGAATGAACATCGTGTAGTCAAAACACTGTTGCAGTTTTATATTTCAACTTCTTCAGCATATATAATTCTGAAAGTCAGAAATAATAAGAATGCAAGTGGATTTCCTAATTTGCTCAACTAAGTCTCAGGAAAAGCATTTTCATGAAACTCTATTCCTTCCCCTTTAGTGTACAGTATCACTGTTACCAAGCACTGTGTCATGTACTCTCTAACTGGCAACGCAGAAGTTTCATTGAAGCAATACTGTAAAAAATATGGAAGTTATATTTTTAAATATTTGTGATGTTAACAACTTCAGTTTTTAAAAGACAATAACTTGTATCAGATGGAGTATTTGTTTGGATAAAGATGTTTTTAATTATAAGAAAATGACAGTTATAGGAGATGTATACTGTGTGACATGAGTGGAACCTGTGACCAGAAAGTCGAAACCCCTGAATTCTCACTTAACATCTCCAGTTAAGTGGGACCTGAACACTGACTTGATTGTACCTATTTCTTGTATGGAAAATATGGAAAAAAATGTTATCTATTTTGTGCAATTAGACATGTAACTGTCTGTGTGTGAAATACAATTTATAAACCTACCTACCATATAATAAATCCTGAATAAGCATTATTAATTAATTATTATTTTTATTTTTATTATAAAATAGAAAAGTAAAATCAAATATATCAGTCTCTATGATGAAACTGGACTAATACTTTAGAAATGTTAAAGTTTACTGTAGTATTAGACAATTTAGAATTTTAGAATCTCGGTGTTCAAAACAATAATACCTTCTTGTGGCCCTATTTTAAATTTTTTTCTTGTATATCAGTATTTTGTTTGATTGGAAAAGTAAGTTATACATTTTCCTGAATTTGAAGAATTTTTAAAACAAAAATTCTTTAAGCATAATAAATAGTTAAGCAGTGGTATGGACTTATCTGTGCACCTTTATACTTTTTTAGAAGAAACTCTGAAAATTAAATAGACAGGGTGCCTGAGTACAAAATCAATATATAGCAATATATAATACAGGGATGTGGGATGCTTTATTACAACACGCTTTGTTTAGAACACTGCAATATGAGTGTCTATTTTTTACCTTTTCCTCCTCTTTCTTCTGAGTCCTCAGAGATATGATGCACACCTCATGTAGGAAGGTGAGATGCTGTATCAAATTAGCACATTCTGGTGCTTTTGAGGCAGTGTCTGAATACTACAGAGCGAGAACTCCCTGTGATAGCATGTTCAGGATCAGCAGAGACAAATTTTATAATCCTTATCTTTGTCTATGAAGATTTATGCTTAAGACCCTGAAGAGGCTTATAACATAAGATGGCTAGAGTTGGGTATCATGGTTTATGTTTCAGCCATTGTTTTACATATAGGTATTGGCACTTTGTAATGAGGAAATATTTATAAAAGTAGAATCACTAGATGAGCTTACAATTAATCAAAATACCCAGTATGGACATAGAAAATATAGTCTACAATCAACATTTTTAATCTTGCCAAAGTAGAGAGCAGTCTCTCACAATATTTACAACCTGTCTACTACAATATCCAAATCACTGTATTTCTTAATTATTTTTGATGGCATGTATGTTAATTTGTTTTAACAACTGTACTGAAATATAGCATATATCAGGAAGTTTCTCCCACTTAAACTTCCTCTTAAACTATGTTTGATGTTCTAGATTTCTTGAGGTTCTTTTTAGTTCCTCATAAACTATGCTTAATATGCTAGATTTCCTGAGATTCTGTTTAGATGCACAGCCAACGTTCTAATTACTTTTACTTATTACTACTGATGTTGATTATTCATACCAGTAAATAATGTTGAAATGTCTTTCCAGGAAATCCTAAGGTCATAAAAACACCTGTATCTGCAGTCTCTATACAATGACATATACATATTAGTTAAATAAATTAATGAGTTGGTGGCTAGAAAGATGGCTCAGTGGTTCAGAACATTTACTGCTCTTGCATAAGAATGGTATTCCACACCTAGGGTGCACATTATGTAACTCACACGTGCCTATAACTACAGCTCCAGAGATATCTGAAGCCTCTGTCCTGTGTGCCCATATGCACTCACATGCATAGACCCCCTATGTGTACATGTGATTTAATAATATAATAAAAAATTTAAAATATCTTCATTTGGACAATTAAGTGAGTTAAAGGTGAAACTAAAGATGGATTAGCTCATAACTCTTTAGATGGAACTAGCAAAATGTTGTTAGAGCTGATATAGAATTGAGATTTAGTGACTGTAGATATAATAAGTTTTCTATTGTCTTTTGTAAATATCACAGGAAAGGATTAAAAGTTGAGAATATGGTATTATAACTTACTTACAATAATATGCCAAAATATTTTAAGAAGTATACAAGTATACCTTTATCTTCCGGATTCTCCTTCTACTCAACTAAAGTCCTGCATATGAATAGGGCAGTATGGATGCTTGGTGTGAAATTCCTAACTACTATGTGGAAGAGATTGGTATCACAGAAGATTAAAAGTGTAGTCACAGAATGTGTAGTATAGGCAAGCATCATGAGGAAATAAGAATTAAAAAGTTAGAATAGAACAGTGATATAGTGAATTGATTATCAGAGCACATTTTCTTACTTTACCTTCCTGAAAATGGTTTACAGTTCTGGAACTCACCAAGCAGTAAACTTTAAGTATGATTAGAGTTCAAAGATATCTTAACATTGAGTCCAGAAAAAATCATTCAATTATATTGAAACTCGGTAAAATTTGGATACTCATGTCGTTGATTTGGAAGAAGACCAGTTTTATGAGGGGTGAGTTTGTCTTCAAAGTGTAATGACAAAAGTAGAACAAATCCAGAGTGTGAAGAATACAAGCAGAATACAGACTTACCTGTGCCAGTTTGGATAGGATCTTACATGCACAGAGCCAAGTCAGATAGCAGGAAATGAAATTAGCACTAGAAACTGAGAAACCCAGGGAAGCTATGAAAATGTGACAAGAGAGTGTTGATTTTAGATGGAAAAATAACTTTCAAGTGTAACGAAATTTGAACAAAAAATTTACCAAAGAACCTAGACCGCCTGTTAAGATCTAGCCAATGGACAGTGCATTCTCCATGGTTGTATGGAGAGCAAGGACTGCCTCTGACATGAATGCCAGTGCCCCTAATTTGATCCCCTCCTCCTGTTGGGGAGGCCCAGAAGCACACACAAAAACAGAAGCAGACTGTTAGAATGAGACCTGATAGGCAGTCAACATATGATAGGGGAGGAGGTCCCCTCTGTCAGAGTTCTAGGGGAGGACAATAGGGCAGAAGTGGAAAAAAAGGTGGGAACAGGAAGATATGAATAATACAATAACAACTGGAATGTAATCTGAGTAAATATAATAAATTATAAAAAAATGTTATCACTCAAACAAAACGATGACAGCAACAACCAAAAACAAACTTTTCCAGGCTCTCAGGAAATCTACCAGAAAGCAGTAAGAACACAAAACCTGTTTTTTCTAAGGAAGTTAGGTGTATATATGTCATAAAGGAATATTAGTCCTATCAAATGTAACTGGACATATTAGACAGTGGAACTAAAAGTCTCAGTGGATTAATATGTTACTTCTGTGAATATAATACCTGTGTACACCTGTGTCTGTACTTTAGCATTTGTTGTGATTCTATTATCCAGCCTTCTCTAACCAGAAATTATATCCTTTACACTTGTCTGTTTTATTCCAATACTTCCATTCAATATGTCAGGTGCCACAATAGATGGGTAAATTGATGCAAAAATGTATTTCTTTTTTGAGCATGAAAGCTTACACCACACACTGAAAGGCTGGGTTAGATTATATGAATTTAAAAATAATGCCATGTGAGGATATAAGAAGTTTTAAATAATTGGTATAGATAATAGATAACACTCAATTATGTGTCACACATACTTTTCACAAGACTATTTGTTGGCAAATTTATTTTTCAGACTAGTGTAATGTTTTTGCCTAGTCTAGTGGGACTAAATTAAAGTGTGGAAGATGTGCACTTCCTGGTAGGAAGCTGAGTTGTGGTACACATTAATGATGTGAGTAACATTTACAACAAACCAATTCAGGTCTCATTGGATAAAGAATCAGTTTCATACACTCTTAATATGCTATACCTGTGGATGTTTGCCCATATCTTCTCAGGACTGAAATCTGAAATGTGTATTCTTTATGTGATGATGTTTGTTGCTCTCAATTCTTTTTTTAAAATATATTTTATTAATTTATTCTTGTTACATCTCAATGGTTATCCCATCCCTTGTATCCTCCCATTCTTCCCTCCCTCCCATTTTCCCCTTATTCCCCTCCCCTATGACTGTTCCTCAGAGGGATTTCCTCCCCCTGTATATGCTCATAGGGTATCAAGTCTTTTCTTGGTAACCTGCTATCTTTCCTCTGAGTGCCACCAGGTCTCCCCCTCCAGGGGACATGGTCAAATGTGAGGCACCAGAGTTCGTGTGGAAGTCAGTCCCCACTCTCCACTCAGTTGTAGAGAATGTCCTGTCCATTGGCTAGATCTAGGTAGGGCTTTGAAGTTTACTGCACGTATTGTCCTTGGCTGGTGCCATAGTTTGAGCCCAGGGGTCCTGCTTTCAATTCTATTATAAGTTTAGAAGAAGTACATGTATCATTTCACCATGTTTCCTCAAAACTGTAAAAGGAAAAATGACTTCTGTCTATACTTCAAAATTGGCTGTTGGGAAGACAGCCATTTCCTTCAGTCCCAAAGACATTTTCTTTTTTTCTTTTTTTATTTTATTTTATTTTTTATTAATTTATTCTTGTTACATCTCAATGGTTATCCCATCCCTTGTATCCTCCCATTCTTCACTCCCTCCCATTTTCCCCTTATTCCCCTCCCCTATGACTGTTCCTCAGAGGGATTACCTCCCCCTGTATATGCTCATAGGGTATCAAGTCTCTTCTTGGTGACCTGCTGTCCTTCCTCTGAGTGCCACTAGGTCTCCCCCTCCAGGGGACATAGTCAAATGTGAGGCACCAGAGTACATGAGAAAGTCATATCCCACTCTCCACTCAAGTGTGGAGACTGTCCTGTCCATTGGCTAGATCTGGGTAGGGGTTTAAATTTTACCGCCTGTATTGTCCTTGGCTAGTGCCTTAGTTTGAGCAGGACCCATTTTCTTTTAAAAAGATCAGAGTCATTAATATTTAGAGAAAACTAGGAAATATTTCAAACTCAAAAGCATCTGATATTTTAAAATTCTTTTTGACAAATTAAGTAGTCCCTTTGATTTTGTGTTGTGGATTAACAAGCCATTGAAAATTTATTTTTCAAAATAGCTAAGCTACATTGTTTAGTTGCCATTAACATCAAATTAACCTAATGCGTTGATTTCCATCTTTTATTTCAAGAAGCTGAAGACTTTAAAGGGTTAGGCCTTGTGTGGTGATTTGCTTCTGTTAGCATCAGCCTTCAAGTACACACTTTGGCGGCTCATCCACCAAGAAGTACAGAACACTACATATCTAGGTATTGTCTCTCTAGCACCACTACACAGTACTAATCATAGTCCATTTACCCATGTATTATTCATAGGAAACCAGGAACTGCTCAGTGCAATTCATGTTGCCTGCACTAGTAAAGTAATCCTTTTACATTATTTCTTTCCATTCTTTCCTTAGCTTGTAATTGCCTTTTATGTAAGGGCCTTTGAAGTTCTTGATACCAAAAAGCTTAAGAAATATGGAATTATTAAATCATTGCATTTTCTGTATAATGTGTTGCCTGTATAAATAAATCCTCTAGCTTATGCAAATTTTGTCCATCAGAGATTCCTGGGAAGTCTATCATCATTGAAAAGGTAGAAGCAACTTTGCCAAGCATGTAATCTTTCACGTTCATTCTTGAAAAATGCAGTGTCGCAGCTGGAAAAGCTTTAAGTTCATTGAAATTTATTAAGTTTATATAAAGACAAGATGAGAGTGTTAAGTGGATGACAAGTTAGCCTTTGCCACTGTCTACAGCAGCTTTGAGTCATTGCTTTTGGTTTCTTACAATTCTTTGGTCCTAAAACATATATTCAACTATAGTATTTGGAAGGAAATCCAATATATAAAGTGTTTGCCAGAGGATTTTGTTCAGCTTACTCCTGTGAAGAATCTGGAGGCAAAGCTTCTGGCCTTTCTGTTCTTTCATTTCCTGACTAAAGCATGCCTGCTTCACCCTCTGAGTGACCCACAGCATACAATTTGTCAAGATCACCGATTCCTAGGGAGACACAGAATCGAACAACTGTTAAGGTCATTTTTATAAAACTGTGTTTGTTTTCTCTTAGTCTGTCTCTTAACCCAGTTATCACAGAGATAATTGGCTGTTTTATAATACAAGGCTTCACAATATAATCTCCAGGAATTTTATTCTATTCTTAACCCTCTACATTATCCTGTATTTATCCCAGAAAACATCCCAGCTGTACTTGCATTTAGTAGCATTCCTGGGCTCCAGCTCCTTCCTACTGATCTTCCTTGGACCTCTCTCATGGCTCTATCATCTGCTTCCTCTCCTAAATCCTCTTCCCCTAGTTGGGACAAAGTCCAGCCCTATTCTCTCCCCTGCTCATCTAATCGCTGCAAATTGTTTTATTGACATTTCACAGGAACAATTCAGGAGCAGAGTTTGCATAACATTTAGACTGTAAGTTCTCAGAACAAATCTTGCAACAAGACGTGGATGGGTACGTGAAAAGTTGCCTTGAAGTAATTAAGGTAGCAATAATGCATGGTTTTGTTCATTTACTTAACTAACTTGTAAAATATCCAAGTTTTATATGAAGCATAAATGTAACTCCTTTCATGATGGAGTGTAAACAGATGAGAGAATTCCAGAATATCAATGTCCAAAGTTATCTGCCACTTGAGTTGAAGCTATTGGTGCTTTTTGTGGTCTAGGTTTCATTCTAAATGATGTATAGGTTTCTAGAAGAAAAGTAAGTGTCTCTCAGGGAGATAACTGGCTGTGTGACTACAGTGGCTTTGGCTTTACAGGAGCACTGGTAAAGGGGATGCCTGCAGTATTTTTCTAGCTTTAGATCTATGTTTGTCGATTATTCTAAACCTTCACGTTTTCATCAGACATACAGAACAATGAATGGTCAAAGTTACATTTTTAAATATTTGTTATTTGTCACTATTTGACTGTTTTATTTTATGTCTTTAATATATTTCTTAAAGAAATGTGGGCCATATTTTATAGCACATAAATATTCTTTCTCTGTCTATTCTTTTGACTCATACTTTTTATTCTCTTTAAAATTTTAGTCATTTGTTATGTATTCTAGTTTTTTATTCTTACCTAGCTACACAACAACTCTGAAAAAACAAGATTTTCTTAGACATCTGCCATGGGAGAGAACCAACCACTGACACTATTGGCAGTACTCTGCTATGCTTACTTGACTTTCTTAATATTCTTTCCTCTTATTCTTGTTGATATAAGCTACACAGTAGTTTTGTTTAGTTATGAGTAGTTTTTATTTTCAGCTGACACAATTTATAATTCCCCCTGGAAGAGAGTTGCAATGAGCAGTGTTCTAGAACTGGTTGGCCTACAAACATATATGTGGGGCATTGTCTTATTTATGAGTTAACTAGTGTGGGAAGACTTAGCCCACCGTGAGAAGTACCATTCATTTCCAGTGTTTAGGTCCTAACCTGTAACCATAGATATGATATGAGTACAGGTAAATTTATGCATTTATTTTCTCTCTGCTTTGGACTATGATGTGACTGTCTAACTTGCTTCAAATTCCTGTCTTGACTTCCATCAATTCAAAATGTAAGCCAATATAAAGTGTTTCATCCCTAAGATGCTCTTCTAGTATGTTTATTGTTTTTGATTTTCATTTTCACTTTTAGCGTTTTTGTAACAACAGAAAGGAAAGTAGGACAATGGTCAACATGCAAATTTTATTCTAGTATTGCATACAAAGTATGTTACAACCTGTAGAAGATATAAGTATTGGCCTGGTAAATGTTCTTGATGGCCGCCTACAGTTTAACCAGTGGACAGGAGCCATTTTTGATATGTGGAATTTCTGTTGTTCTCAGGACTGCATCACTTCTGTCTTGCTACTATCTTCTAGGTATCATCTTGTCACGGTACCCCATACATTTGTTATAGCGCTTTAATTTGCCCATAAATGACTGGCAGGTCTTGTAAAAATATCAATTATGTAATAGATTTGAGGTGACACTTGAGATTCTGCCATCTATATACCTCTTTTATACAGACATTGTTCTTTTAACTATCCATATTTTACCATAGCAAGTCACATATGCAAATCATCTAATCACTTCAAAATATTATAGCAAAATTGCATCATCTCAGGAAGCCTTCATGATACCTATAAATAAGGGCTCTTAAGTTATATATACATGACAATATCTGTAGGTGAAATACCAGAATTAAAAAAATAAAAATAAAAATACTGCAGAAGACTGGGCTTTGATCCCAAGCACTCACATGGTGGCACACAAACACTTATTTATGGGGTTGGGGGTGGTAGTGTTTGATACTGATTTCTTATCTGCTGGGGCAGCAGCATGCTTGTGGAATACATACATGCTTACAAACAAAACACTTCTACACATAAAATAATATATATTCTATACATCACTAAAAATAAAATACATTTAGATATAAAATACATATTAGTACACATATGTACATCTAAAGCATGGGTCACAGATGGGAACAAATAATTTTCCAGAGACAAAATATAAATGGTTAATAAGTATACTTTAAATGTGTTCCACATTATTAGACATCAGAGAAATGCAAGGCCCCGCCAATGACAAGGAAATCATATCTGGCAATACAAACCTATTTAAAAGGTCCCTGTATTGGAGGCCATTGTCACTAGGCAGGAAGTAAGTACTATATAGCTTAGTTTCTTTCTTTTTTTAATTTCTAATTGTTTTAATTTGTTCTCTTTACATGCCAATTGTAGGCTCCTCGTTCATCATCTTCAATGTCAATTCTCATCATACACCAAGTTGTTTCAGCAGTTGTGTGTTATAGTCTAGTTCTGGTAAACAGTCACAAGCAATACCCTTATTGCTTTGGGGGGGCAGACACTTCCTCCCTCACAATTTGATTTCATGCTTCTGGAAGATGCCTTACAAGCTGCTAGGAGGGAAATGACATCAGCAGTCTTACCCAAAAGAGAACACTATGAACACAAGGATGTTTTGCCAGAAAAAAAAAATCAGTCTATTTGTACAAGTGACCCTGCTGTTACAGTAGTAACCAACAAGAATGGATATGTTGTAAAAATTTAGGAAGAAATTGCTAAATATACTTTTTAATTGTAAGCATTTAACAGTATTAATTGTTCATTTCCAATAAGGGCCAATATGTGCAATATTCATCACTGAATGTTAGGAATAAAACAGCAGTTTTGGGTTTCTGGAAAACACAAAATATTTCAGTTTTAAGTGATATGCGTAAACCTTTTCACAGATAATTCAGTGGTTTGGCACCAGAACACAGCGTACTATATTTTTGTAGTATTTTTATTATGAAATTTATCACAGAATCTGGGCCTTAACAAGTAGTCAATAAATGTTTGTTAAACTTGGGGGTAAAAGAGAATTCATAGTTCCAGACTGTTGACCTTTTGAAATCCCATCCAAATGAATAATGGCTTAAAAATAGAATGGTTATTCTGAGTGATTATGAATGAATACATGTGGATCAATGACATTTAGCATTTTCTCAATCACCACCAAAAGCAGGTATAGTATTCCACACGCACACACTCTGCATGTAGAAATAAAAGGAAACCCAAAGCTTTTGTTAGAACAATCATAAAGCTGTAGACATTGAGCAATATTCCAAGAAGTGGTAATTTTAAAATAATATTTAAATATAGCATATATTTACTTCAAGACAAAGAACAGTCTCCACAAGGAGTAAATTATTGGAGGATAAAAGATTTAAATGAGCTAAAATATTTGAACTGAACAGGCAATGCTTTCTTACATATTTACATAGATACAGATATGAGGAAATTACTTCTGTGGCTCTCAAAATGCCTATGGCGTTTAAGTCTCGTGATGAACAAGTGCTCTCACTAATACATATATAAATAATAATAATACATATGTTACTTGATTTTAGATGCTGTTAGAAAAGCAGTTGTTCTTATTGACATTTAACAATTGACAAACTTCTATACTGAAGAAATCAATAACAATGTAGAAAGTGAAAATCAATGTGGAGGTCTGCCAAAAATATGAATTAATGCAAGTGCCTTTATACCTTGATAAAACATAAAAACTGAGCAAAACTTTAAAATAGATAGAATGCCAGGGAAGAAGCCTTAAATTGTTGTTTTCAAGTATAACAGCATGCATGGTAATTCTGACTGTAATAACAGATAGAGCTTAATATGTTTAGCTGTATTTAAGAAACTGAATACTATCAGGTCTCATCAGGTCAGATTGCATTCCCTTCCTCCGTGTGCCCACAAGACTGCCCCACAGAGGGCCAGCGATCAAATCGTGGGCACCAGAGTTCATGTCAGAGGCATGACATGATAAGAGCAAGGGAATAACAATTGGTATGTAATGTGAATAAACTATAAAAAATAAATTAATTTTTAAAACTATGCATATGGGAACTTAAAAAGAGAAAATTGATATCACTGTATATTAAAGTTGCATTCATCCATTCAAAAATAAGAAATTCAATCAAACTATCAAACTAATCAGTACAGCTAATATATCTAACAAGAATGTCTAAGTCAAAATATGATTCAGATAACTTAGATGATTTGAATGTATTTCTGAGTGAGTCAAGTTCTAGGAGATAAAAGATAATTGTTCTTTTAAACAGTACAGCATCTTTATGATTGATTGAACATTCCATACATACATAAAATATATTTTGAGCATATCCACATGCCATTACTTACAACTTCTGCCAGACCCACCAACCACCATCTCCAAAATTCCTTTCAGTTCTGTTTAAAGGACACACCAAATCCATCTACTAATGGATGTGAGTCCATCCATTGCAATGTGGTTGACCTATGAAGAATCACACCCTCAATGAAAAAAAAACCTGTCAGTTCCTACCTCAGAAGGTACTAGGTGTCAGTCTCTCCTCAGCTAGTGGTTGAAGCTCATGAGTCCTTCCTTCCTTTTATGCTACAACATTTACTGGATTGGTGTTGCGCAGATCTTTTATTGTAAGCAAAGCTGCTCTGAGCCCATGAGTGAAGTGGCAGTGTTATGTTCAAATGACACTGTTGCAGTCTATCTTCTCCAATCCCTTTCTGCAGGCTTTGAACTTTTACAAACCTACTTTATTTGGGGTTCTTTAATGCCTACAACTGCACTCCAACCGACCTACCCTCAATAGGAAAGAAAGGAGGTGAATGGGGACAGGAGAAGAAAACTTTTCTATACTCAGTTCCTTGGGGCTATTCCATTCTTCAGCAAAAGTAACTGCTACTGTAGCAGCTGTAACCCAGAATCTTGAAGTGTCTAGAGCATTTCTCCCTAGAAGCATCTCAAAGTGGAGTGAATAGCCAAATGGTACAAATAAATAAATGAATAAATAAATAAATAAATAAATAAATAAATAAATAAATAAATAAAACTCAGCCTCTGGTTTTAGGCATATATGTATATCTCCATCGTCTCAGAGTCTGTACTATAATGGAGGATGTTTATCAGCTGTCAAAAACCATGCCCTGGCAAGAGGCAGTTTGTCTTCTATAGACAAACACCACCACATGCCCTCTCATAAGCCTTTTTCTATGGACAAACACCGCACACCCTCACAGAAGTCTGTTTCTCATGCCATACCTGGTATCAAAACAAAACAAAAACATATTTGTGTCCATTACACCTTTCCCTCACAATCTTTCTGTACTCTTTTCTGTAATGGTCTCTGAATCTAATGTGGGGGGAGGGAATGCAGGAAATGCAATATTGATGTCTCACTTGTGGGAGAGTGCTCCACAGTCACTTATTGTCTGCCCTTGACAGTTTGTGAGATTCTTCGTTAATTGTTCTCTATTGCATCAGCAAACTTCTCTGAAGAGGACTGCTGCATTAATTCTTGGTTACAAAGATATGAAATTACAGAGCAGTCTGATACTATGATCATTTGCAAAATAACAGTAATAAGGTCACACCTGGGGCATACGTGCTTCCATGTTCATGGCAAATGTACAATACTGAATGTTTCCTATTATATGGAGACAAATATTTCTTAACAGAAAAATTTCAGTGAACAAAGTAGAATAGAAAGCAAACATTTTCCCACCACTTTAAAAACTAATAGAGTTTATATTCTCTTTTAAAGCTAGCTTTAAATCCAATTTAAAAAAAAAAGATTGGTTACTACCAGGACATTTGTGCCACTATTATACCAACGGGTACGTCTTGTTGGCCAATTTTTTGTTATGTTGCACAGAGCTTATACCTGACTAAGACTGATGTTTATTCTTTCCTCTGGTAGTATCCATATTTTGTTCCAGTACTATGAAAGCTAGCTAGTAGTTATGAAACTTTCAGGTTAATACAAGCTTCATTTCCCCATTTTGTATGACCCAAGTAATGATGTCTTTAGCAATATAATATTACTATCAAATTCTAAAGGACAATAAAGAGCATTGGCAGTGTCCTGTAATATTTGCAGGTCTGTGAGACATCACTGGGCAACAATTTCAAAATAAGTAGTCTATTCTAGGTACTGGACTTTTATTTGTTAAGTTATGGCATCACTTTGTAGTTATAGATGTTTCAATTGTAGAATAACTCTATTTTGATTATTTTTATGCATGTATGTATATATACTTAGGTTGTTTGTTGTTGTTACTGTTGTTGTTGTATTGAACCAGGATTTCTCTGTTTAGCCCTAGTTGTCCTAAAACTTGCTCTATAGACCAGGAGGGCCTGGAATTCAGAGATCCTCAAATCTACTGTAGTAACTTTCTATATGTCTTGTTAAAAATGACTTCAGTGTTATTTTTTCTTCCCTTTTATTCTCTTTTACCAATATTCCAAATCCAATCATAAGTTTCTCTTACTGTTATATAACTCCAATTAATTCTTTTATATGGGAGCATTCCGTATACTTTCCTGTTTGAAAGTCCAGCACTATAAGTCTTCAGTAATTTCCTGATCCTTGTCAATTTTCCAAACGAAATATACATATCTGAAAATTCAAAGTGGACATCCACAAATGAGATAAAACACGCAATGATGTCTTTTTAATTTATGGGACATTCTTGGACACTTAAGATAAATCACATACTTGGTACCATTATCAGCCAGGAAATTATGGCTAGATAACAGATCCTAGGAAATAAACTGACTACTATTCTGAAAATGGATATAATAATAAAAAAAAATTTATTGAGTTTTCATTATAACCAAAGGTCAAGGCATCTTACAACCTCCATTAGAAAATCTCTAGCATATAGTAGATTATTACTTACAAACAAAATTTCAGCTGGATATATTCAAAAACCTAGGAAATTTCCATCCCTACATAGAAGACATATACCACACTACTACTCAGAGGTTCAGAGGTCATTGCAGAACAGGAGCATAAATATTGCAGAAACCAGAGGCACTTGATGACTACAAGAAAACCGTGATGCAAAACAGGTAGCTGTATGAATTCACAGATTATAAGTGAGTAAACATATTCATATTACTTAATATTTACTTCCCAAAAAAAATCACTGTAGAGGTATAATACTTTACTTTTTGTTTTTGTATGTTTGATTTTGGTTTTGTTTTGTTTTGTTTTTTTCTTTTCAAGACAGGATTTCTCTGTGTAGCCATAGCTGTCATGGACTCACTTTGTAGACCAGTCTTGCCTCAAACTCAGAGAGATCCACCTGTCTTCCTTCCTGAGTGCTAGCATTATAGGCATGTGCCACCATGCCCAGCTGGGATAATACTTTGTCACTGTTGTTATTTTCCACGTATGCATGTTTGCTTGTTTGTTGGTAGTACACTATACAATTGTCTGGTGCAATCAGAGACTGGATGAGGGTACAGGATGCTCTAGAACGAGATTGTTGTAAGTCACCATGTGGGTGCTGGGAATCAAACCATGGCTTGAAAGTGTGTCCAGTTCACTTTGTCATTGAGCTATCTCTCTATTTCTGGGAGGAAAAAAATAGTTTACAAGACTTTTGATTAATTATTGCCAGACATAAAAGAGAATACGTTTTTGTAAATATTACCTATAAAGGTCATTAAAAAATACAGACTGCTAGTGCTTAATATTCATTTAATTGTGTCTGACACTGCATGAGAAACTGTCAAAAGAGGTAATCCTTACAGGAATAAATGAGGGAGTGTTTGAAAAAAAACTCAGAAATTGAAAAGGATGAATATTTTACTAGAGACATAATATTAAAGTATATTCATGTATTAAACATAAAACCTGTAACTAATAAATTAAGTTAATAAAGCATCATCATTTCTTTAACCCTGTCCAGAATGTAGAGAGTGAGTCATCTAAGAAAATACAGTGACTGAAAGAGGAAACTCTTCGAATCTCAGAGGCCTGCATATTTACTCATGTAGTTGGGCTGTGGAAGAATACATTACCCATCACAAATGAAATCAATGACATTGGGAGAAAATTAATAAGGACAGGCTTGCTTGAGGCTCTTTTCTGTCCTTAATTTCCTCTCTAGGTGTCATTATGACCTATCCAAAAGATGGCATTACCTTATCAGAAAGTGTACTCATTTCTGTTTCCATGGATACCCAGACTACCAATGTCTTTTTAGTTGCTGGGCTGAAACGCTACTAAAACCTTCATGAATGCTGATGCTGAAATTTTGAAAAGATATCGACTTTAATAATTTGGTTTGGCTTCACTGAAGCAAAAACATAAAAGCTGTACATTTCATTGTGGGTCTGTTCACTTCTATCTTGACATTGTATAGAAATGTGATAGAAAACTGAATTTAGAAATTACTCAGCTCAGGGAACATTTTATAATATTGACCTACAAAGTTTTTTGCAACACTTTTGATTCTTGGTAACCAAAAATTGACAAGTATGCAAGGACTTTAAGATTGGGTTAGAAGCTATTCATTACAGTTATACATAGGAGAAGAGAATGTTGGTGTTATATGAAAGGCAAATATGTCAGTGTGCCTTTCTGTAAATCATTCAAGGATTCAACATCATTAATCAGACATGTTAAAATCAGTACTTTTGTGGTAACACTTAAATGAAATGTGAGTTTTATTTAGCGTAAATTTTCCTTCTTGAATTTCCAGAATCTAAATTGAAAATATTTCCACATTTAGATAGACTTGTTGGAGATAATAATTTTAATTTGACTGGGTGGTAATTTTCCAGCGATTACAAGCCAGGCATGGAGTCCTGGTTTCCAATGAACACCTTCACAAAATTCTTTGAGTAGTTACTTTTCTAATTCCCTCAACTCTCTTTGGTTTTTTTTTTTTTTATCTTTCATAGCATCATAAAGAAATATAAATTCCTGTAGGAGATAGAGCTGGGCTGCAGAGGGCAAAATATACATCTAAGCAGCACTTGCTTCAAGCTACTACTTCTTCAATGCCTCCAAGTTTAGAGACTCTAAACCAACGTACTTGAGCTAATTGGCTTATTTCTTGAAAGCATTTGCCTGTGTGGATACATGAATTAATTTTTCTAAATGAGTCCCAATTAACAGTTTTCTGACTTTCAAAACCTGATGGATGCTTTACTGTGTACTTGTTTATTGCCCCTTACTTTTTATAGTTTTAGATTAATATTTAAATTTTCTTTTGCTTCATTTCTGTCATGATCCAAAAGGGAGTGAAGGGAGATTATATCAATGTATTAGGTTGAATTGTAGTCTGTATGTAATTATTTTTAGCAGCTTATATGACTATTAGTCAAACCTGAGGAATGTTGTACAGTGTTAATCTTCTACTTCAGTGACCTAAAATGTGGGACCTGAAAGCCATGCAATGAGAGTGGGGAGCCAGTCCAGAGCAAGAACGAAGTTGAGATGTGTCCAAACCCTGAAATATTTTCATCCTGAGACCTTCAGAGTATGACTGCTGCCTTTCTGCTCTGGGCCTGCATGTCCTGGTAAATATAACTTTATGATCCCCATTTCTGCTACCCTCGAGGTAGTCACTAGCCTGCTGGACAAGTTACAGATTAAACATATCCATCAAGAATCTTGGGTTCCTCCTCACACAAATGAAGCTTTCTCAGTACCTGGGCACCAGCGAATGATGTACACTCTTGCCCAAAACCCCTACCCACTCCCCGTGTCCCCCATCTAATAGAGAGAGCTGTTTCACTGAGAACTATCTCTGGAGAAGGATGTTTCTCTCACATTCATGCTGACTGAGAGCATGACTAACCTATCCACATTGGCTAAGCTTTATTCCCTCCAGTCCAGCCTGGTGTGCAATGGTGCCTGGATAACCTGAGGGGAAAGCAGACCTGGGGCAGCACCAAAAAATTATTTTCATCTATTTTTCCATCTCTTTTTTCTTTTCTTCTTCCAAATTTAGTCCTTAGTCTCTCTCTCTCTCTCTCTCTCTCTCTCTCTCTCTCTCTCTCTCTCTCTGTGTAGAACAATTTTTTGTTTCAAACAGAAATAATATACATTCCTCCCCTTTGCTCATAAATTTAGTTGCAAAGTACTTCAAGAAAAGTACTACTGCACATAGAAACTTTATTCTTAGTTTGGTCAATGGTTAGCAAAGAAATCAGAATATAGCTTCTTAACTATTTCATGTGGTATATCCAAATTCTATGAGTTGTGTCTGTATGTGCACATACATGTGTTCATATATGCAATAAGTCACATGGCATACATACACTACAGGATTCATCTATATTTTACTTGTGGATATAGAATTCAGATATTCTATATATGCTCTCTAATATAACGTTGGCTTTGTGTTATGCTGTGTGTGTGTGTGTGTGTGTGTGTGTGTGTGTGTGTGTGTGTCTTACATTTTTTGTGGATATAGTATACGAAAGCTGTGCTGGCTAGTTTTATTTCAATTTGACACAAGTTAGAGTCATTTTTGAATAGATGACCCTCATGTAGGAAATATGCCCAACAGATTGGTCTGTTGTCAAGCTTGTAGTGTGTTTTAGTAATGGACAATGATGGTGGGAGGATCCAGCTCATGGGATTATTTCCACCCCTCAACAGAAGGTCCATGGGTCTATAAGAAATCAGTCTGAGAAAGTCAGGAGAAGCAGGCTTGCAAGTAGTATTTCTTCATGGCCTTTGCATTAAGCCCCTGCACTTAAGCTCCTTCCTTGAGTTCCTGCTCTGACTTTCTTCTGTGACATACTATGAAGTATATATATTGCAAGTTGCTTTTGGTGATGGTTTTTCATAAAGAAATAGAAACCAAGCTAAGACAAAGCCAAAGAACTTGTGGATTGTTTCATTTGTAGGCGATTATAGGGAAGTGGTGCCTATAAACTCATAGCAGTTGTGATAGCACACTCAAAGATTGTGCATGTTCACAATGAAGGTGGTCAAAAAAGTTCCACTTGTAGCTACAGACATACTGGAAACTAATGCCTGCTTAAAGAAAGATAATCAGTGTTCTCTAATAATGTAACAGACATAATGCCCAGAGTCACACTTAGATCAAGGATTTTAATGTCCAGAGTCAGACTTAGATCAAAGATTTTAACCCAGGATGTCTGAAGTCAATGAACACAATGGTTATACATATTAATGAACATAGACATGGTCAGTATCAGGGGGACCAAAATGTAAGTCTAAGCCTTATGGTTTCAGACATGACCAGCATTGGGAGTAAAGCAGTCATACATCCACACCTCAGAATATATGTGCTCTTACACAATAACAAAGTGATAAATGGCTCTGTGGTCTGATTTGGCATGTTAAGTCAGAGAAAATCTTTGTCAGCCCATCAATAATAGCATTATGCCACTGTTATCTAAGAGGATCATGAGAGCTTTAGCTGAAAATTAAAGAACATTAACTGCTTTCATATCCAAACTGAAATACTTTGAAATATTCATAGTGATTTGTAGAACAAGCTTATGTTAACCTGCCTGAACTAATAGAGTCTCTCCTTCAAACTCAGGAAGAGAAGTCAGCATTTGGGACTAGCTATATAATCACACACACTGAATATTCTCAGACATCAGATGTTTGTTAATAATCACTTAGACAGATATCACTAGAGTAAAGCTTCCAGGAGACATTGATAAGGAAAAGGGTAAGAAAGGTAGTTTTTGTTCATTTTCCTGTTGTGTGGCTCTCATTTAGTATGTTTTGGAGAGTAGACAGAGAAGACAGAAGTCTATGTCAAATGATTGTAAAACTTATCAAGAAGGAAAATGTTGTTCAATAAAATACCAAAAGACAAGAAAATTGAGCCTCTTTCCTTTCTAATATTAATTTAAGTAAGTATTTTGTTGAAAAGCAAACTAATCTGTTGATGTAGCTTGCCTAGAATATCTACATGCAGAGGCCAAGAGTAAGCAGATTCATGCCCTATCACAAGATTCTGGAAAATGAAAAGGAGAAATAATTAATGGCAATACTAACTTCATTTAAATGGCTTAATATATTATAGTTCATAAATAGAAACATTTTGCTTAAAATATGATGAATTCATTTAAACACATTTAAGAAATTAGTCAAAATGTATTTTCATGAAAGATTGAGCATGCCACTTTCAAAGGCAGTTCTTCAGGATACAGAGAAATCTCAGTGGGTAAAGATGTGCCAACATGAGGGACTGAGTATACACCTATTTCATACTTGTCAGTAGTCTGAGACAGTAAGACTGCCTGTAAACCAGTTCTGAAGGAAACAGATGCAGGGGGGTCACTGGCATTTACTGGTCCAGTCTACTAAGTTCAGTGGTAGACTCTATCTTAAGTGACCAAGGCAGAGGTGTGTTTCGTGTATGCAACAGAATTATGGGTCCTAGTTTCATATCCATTCTCTTAGCTTGTGTCTTTTTATTGGGGAATTGAGGCCACTGATATTGAGAGATATTAATGAACAGTGGTTCTTAGTTCTCATTTTTTAAATGTTGTTTTTGGGGGAGAGAGAGAGAGAGAGAGAGAGAGAGAGAGAGAGAGAGAGAGAGAG
>OU015750.1:16206626-16220729 GCA_907169655.1 Acomys percivali | reverse complement strand
TCTCTCTCTCTCTCTCTCTCTCTCTCTCTCTCTCTCTCTCTCCCCCCATATTATTTTAGGTCTCTCCTCACAAATCTCATCATGAAAGATAATATGGTATCAGTTCTTTTCCTGAACCAATCAACCAAGCTGCTTCTCAAATATATGACAAAAATTACTCTGGTGTTTTACATTTTTATAAAAGCAAGAATTGGAATCCAAGAAGGCGGCGAGCAGTGTGGACCATGTTTGGAAGCTCCAGTGAACAATTCAGGGAATTGCACAGATTTCTGAGCCAGGAACACCAAGGGCCCGACACCACGGCAGCAAGAGTGCTCCACGGTTCGGAGGGACCGGGGTGCAGAGGACCTGCGTGCCCCTGCACACGGGAGGAGTACGGATTTTCTCGGAGCAGAGCAGCAGTGACAGCACAAGCAGCACCAGCGGCAGCAACTGAGGTGTGCAGCTCAGAGCCTTCCGGTGGAGGCGGTTAGTGTGGTGGCTGGTGGGAGTTACTGCAGGAGAGGGGACGCTGGACAGGATTTGGGTCACATGGTGCCTTGTGACCCAAACTGAACTCGGTGGACAGTTCAGCCCCAGTGTCCCGGGTACAGCTCAGTGCACAGTGCTGTGGAGACGCTGGCTCAGAGCAGCAAGCAATTCTGCCCAAGGCAACAGCTCAGCAAAGCCACAGCTCCCGTGCTGTGACCAGGCTGGGCAGACTGCTCAGTCCCACCGAAGGCGCCAGCTCAGCGCAACCGCAGTTCACCTGCTGTGACTGAGGCTGGGCAGAGCGCTCAGGTCCACCGAAGGCTACAGCTCAGCACTGCTGCAGTTCACCTGCTGTGATGCAGGCTGGGCAGAGAGCTCAGTCCCACCGGAGGCGCTAGCTCACGTCAACGAGCAGTTCTGCCCAAGACACTAGTTCACCTCAGCGGACAGTTTTCGGGTGCTGACACAGGCTGAGGTCAGCACGCAGATTCAGCCCAGAGGCCCGAGCTGGAATTGCCAGGCAGATTAGGCCCAGAGATTCTAGCTGAGCTGTGCACACAGGCTCGGCGGCCCCAAGACTGGACTATCCACGCAGTATAGGCCCAGAGTCCTGGGCTGAATTCAGCGTGCAGTGTGGGCCCATAGTCCCTGGCTGAGCTCAGTGCACAATTCCACCCCGGAGACTCGGGTGGAGCTTGGCATGCAGTTTAGGGCCAGAGTCCCTAACCGTGCTTGGCAGACATTTTGGGCCCAGAGACTCTAGTAGAGCTTTTAGCACAGACCCAGCTCTAAGACTCTGGTTGGACACACTGTGCAGTTTGAATCCAGAATTCCTGGCTGAGCTGGGCGGATGGTTCAAGCCTGAGTCAATAACTGACCACGGCACACAGTTTGGCCAAAAGCCCCTGGCTGAGCTTGATGTGCAGTCCCAGCCCAAAATATCTGGCTGGACCCGGAGTGCATTTTGAGCCTAGAATTTCTAGCTGAGCTCGGCAGCCGGTTCAGGCCCTGAGATTCTAGCTGAGCTCGGCAGGTAGTTCGGTCCTATTTTCCCTGGCTGGACTTAGCAGGGAACCCAGAAGACTGTGGATACCTTGGCCTGACACAACGCTCATCCAGAGACCCAGATCGATTGCAGGACCCACAGCACAGGGAAGCTGAGGATCACTGGCTGTGAGACCCAAAAAAAACAGAGCTAACCTCCTGCCATCCACAACAGGGAAGCATCAGAGCTTCCAGCCCATAGAAATCGTGAGAAAACAAGTGAATCTATCATCAGACTCCCTCATCCAACTCAGGAAGCTACCCAACAAAAACAAAGCCAGCAAGATGTCTAAAGGACTAGTATGCAGATATAAGTGAGTATATACCATTTGAGTCTTTCTGCTTCTGGGTTAACTCACTCACTATGATCATTTCTAGCTCAATCCATTTATCCACAAATTTCAGGAATTCCTTGTTTTTAATATCTGAGTAGTATTCCATAGTGTATATGTACCACGTTTCTTTATCCATTCTTCTACTGAGGGACACTTAGGCTGTTTCCATGATCTGGCTATTATGAATAAGGCTGCTATGAACATGGTTGAGCAAATTTTCTTGTTGTGTGCTGGTGCATCTTCTGGGTATATTCCAAGGAGTGGAATAGCTGGGTCTTGAGGAAACCCTATTCCCAGTTTTCTCGGATAGCACCAGATAGATTTCCAAAGTGGCTGTACTAGTTTGCATTCCCACCAGCAATGAAGGAGTGTTCCTCTCTCTTCACATCCTCTCCAGCATGTGGTGTCCTTGAATTTTTTATCTTAGCCATTCCGATGGGTGTAAGATGGAATCTCAGAGTTGTTTTGATTTGCGTTTCCCTGATGACTAAGGAGGTTGAGCATTTCTTTAAGTGTTTCTCAGCCATTTGATATTCCTCTGCTGAGAATTCTCTGTTTAGTTCCAAGCCTCATATCTCAATTGGGTTATTTGGTTTGGTGGTGTTTAATTTCTTGAGTTCTTATATATTTTGGATATTAGACCTTTGTCAGATGTAGGGTTAGTGAAGATCTTTTCCCAGTCTGTAGGCTGTCACTTTGTTCTCTTGACAGTTTCTCCAGCCTTACAGAAGCTTCTCAGCCTCATGAGGTCCCATTTATTAATTGTTGACATTAAGGCCTGGGCTGTTGGTGTTCTGTTCAGGAAGTTGTCTCCTGTGCCAATATGTTCCAGGCTCTTCCCCACTTTTTCTTCTAACTGACTTAATGTCTCTGGTTTTATGTTGAGGTCTTTAATCCACTTGGATTTGAATTTTGTGTAAGGTGACAAATATGGGTCCAGTTGCATTTTTTTACACATAGGCATCCAGTTAGACCAGCACCATTTGTTGAAGATGCTATCCTTTTTCCATTGAATGGATTTGGCTTCTTTGTCAAAAATCAAGTGACCATATGTGTGTGGATTCATATCTAGTCTTCGATTCGATAGTGATCCTATTAATAAACTGTTAACTTTCAAATAATATTGATGTTTATATAATCACTACCAAAGAAATACTTCAGGAAACTTACGGGTAAACTTAAAAGTTGTGCTGTGCTTTTAATATCCTCTTAAGAAAGGCAGTTACTTTCACATGTGGTTTTATTAGATTATATTTTATAGCTTCTAAAGACTTGCAAATATTAGTTTTAAATAATCAGAAATGTCAAGAATAATAGAACTGTTGCACACAGCTAATTTGCAGCTTATCATTATTGCACAATAACTTAAGGGTTCACCTATCCCTAACATCCCTATACATCAGCTTCACTCAAGTCAGACAGTTTATGTACCAACTCAGGCTAGTGAATTCACCAGTATGTCACCTTCCCAAAGCATTCCAACACTCTAAGGCCTAGCTCAGACCACACTGTGTACTATTCCAGTGTGGTAATTGTTGCAGAGACTTACTATCCAGTGCCATCCCCACACTCCCAGGACTTGCTTAGTAGCCTTATTATTTATTTATTTATTTTCAATTTGATACACGGTGGAGTCATTTGCAAGGAGAGAATCTCAGTGGAGATGAGGCGACCATCAAATTGCCCTGAAGGCCAGCCTAAGGGGGATTTTCTTAATAGATAATGGATTAGAAGAGCTCAGCTCACTGTGCCTGATACCATTCCTGGGCATGTGGTTTGGCAAACTGAGTAAGGCAGGAGGAGAAATCCTGTAAGATGCGTTCTTTTAAGGCTTCTACTTCAGTTCCTACCTCCAGATTTCTGTCTTGAGTTCCCACCTTAGCTACCGTAGGTAGTTCATGATACCACCAAATAAACATTTTTCTCCCAAAGTTGCTTTTGCTTATGCTCTTTATCTTAGCAATCAAAGAAAACTAAAACACGAGTGTAACTTGTTTATTTACCAGCCTAGTCATTCACAACCACGAGTTACATTTGGAACATTCTTGGTTAGCAATGAGTTGAAACACCACCACCCTGTGTCTATTCACAAAGCAGAATGGAATACCTGAAAGACTGACCTACCAACTCTTCCCAACTGTACGAAATCAGCAAAGTTTGAGAAATAGGAAAACAGAACCAACCTGAACCAACACAGGCAGGCTAGAATCTCATGCCAGACACAGCCCTTGCCCCCCCCCCAAAAAATCCCAAAGAACTAACAAAAGAACTCCAAACGTAAGTCACAGAAAATCACGAACAATATGACAGGACATGACAATGTTACACCTTGGAAAATCTACTAAACCTATCTAAATGTTCTTAAATGAGAATTACCTAGGTAAGTTTAAGAACATACAGTTTCTTAAAAAATCATAAACATTATCATCAAATTCATAGAAAAGAGTTTATAGATGTAAATAAGCATCCAGATGAATTAAAGAGGAAAGCAAATATCCCCTGAGCGGATGCTAAGAGAACATAAAGCAAGCCATCCACAATATTCAGACTTGATGACAAAAGAATTAGATAATGCAGTGAAAGAATGTAAATATTTTTAAGTAAACAAAAGAAATATGCAGAAACTTCAGAAACACACACACACAACCAAACAACCCCCTCCCCCCAAAAAAAATCAAAACAAAACAATTCTAGGAAAGGATGAAGGAGCAGAACCCAGTGACAATGGCATAGATCAGATCACCAATAGGATGATAGAAGAAACAGACCCTCGCTTAAGGAAAGCACCTATACAGACACAAAAATCATAAAACACAAAATAGAGAAGAATAAAAAAGAACTTTCCATGGAATATTATATTTGAGCCAGAACAATAATATCATATTGAAAGCTGGAAGAAAAAACATACAAAAGTCTTATAAAGGGAAAAGTATCAGAGAGCTAACATCTCAATGGAAACCGAAAGCAAATACTGTAAATACATGAATTCAGAGTTCTAAAGCACAGCAGATTCCCAACAAAACTACAGCGTAAAACTTTCTGATATAATGAAAGAGGAGACAAAAATAAATCTTTCTGTGATATAAACAGGCTAAAAGAATCTCTGTCCACCAAATCAGACCTACACAGAACATTGAAAGCAATATATCAGCATGAAAAGAGGAATAGAAAAATAAAACAAATGAAGCTATAATTACTGAAACATAAATATTATGAAGAACAAAAACAGTAAACAATAGCAAACAGTAACAACCCTGCATATCTGTCAAGAAAGATCTAAAAACCTAGCGGTCTTGGTTTCTCAATCAAAAGAGAAAAGCTAGTTGAGCAAATTAAGAACAAAATTCATTTTTAAAATTTAATTTAATGTGTTTTGTCTCTAAGAAAACATCTTACATTCAAAGACAGAAACTAACTTAAGACAAAAAAAAGTTATAAAAGAAAATGTCACTACCCAAATCTCTTGGAAAATTGAAATAAAACTAAAATGAATGTTGAACCTTCCCTGCATCTCTGTGATGAAGTCTATTTAGACATGGTTTACCATCTTTTTGGTGTGGTCTTGGATTTGTTCGCAAGCATTTAAATGGAGAATGTTCACATCTATGTTCATAAGGAAATTTGGTCTGTGACTTTTTTTGTTTTAAGGAGTCTTTAAGTGGCTTGGGCCTCATAAAAAGCATTGACTTGGTCACTGCACTAAAGACCTGTGAAAACCTGGATAGGAACTGACAGTCCTTAATTTATGCATGAATCTGTGCAAACTACTAAACAATTAAAGCACACTACACGTTCATTTTCATATGGTATCACTATTAAAGACAATATTTTTTCAAATGATATAATTACCTGAAAATACATCATTTATTTCTGCTTTAATACTCAACTGACTTCCAACTATATATTACATAACTGATTTCTTTGCAAGGCACCAAACCTCTGTTGATCACGAGACAGTTTTTTTTTTTTTTTATTAAGAACTTTCTTTAGTCTCTCCACAGTGTAATCATGATGCCTATTCAAATTATCCTTCCGGCTTACTTCTTTTCCAAATCTGCATCAGCTTATGTTCTCAGCCACAACTTCTATATGTGTATTTATATCTAACTATATGTTGTTATTCTGTTCTTATATTTTTAAGTATTTAGTGTGTCTACCCTTTAGAGCTCATGCTTGACACTGCCTGGATGACCAGAAACCAGAGGCTAGATAGCCCAGAGATCTTTGATAGAACAAACAAAAAAATCAATGAAATGATTCCTAACTATTAAAAAAAAAATTGTGCCATAGTTTGAGCAGGATCCCTGGGCCCAAATCTGCCTATCATAATGTTCTCCTTGTAGGTTTCTAGGATCCTCTGGATCCTTCTACTTTGCCATTCTCCCATGCTTCTCTCATCTAGAGTCCCAGTAGGATGTCCTCCCCTCTGTCCCACTTTCCTGGTAAGTGAAGGCTTTTGTGGGACATGCCTCTTGGGCTAGTACGCAGATATAAGTGAATATATACCATTTGAGTCTTTCTGCTTCTGGGTTAACTCACTCATTATGATCATTTCTAGTTCAATCCATTTGTCTACAAATTTCAGGAATTCCTTGTTTTTAATAGCTGAGTAGTATTCCATAGTGTAAATGTACCACAGTTTCTTTATCCATTCTTCTACTGAGGGACACTTAGGCTGTTTACATGTTCTGGCTATTATGAATAAGACTGCTATGAAAATGGCTGAGCAAATTTTCTTGTTGTGTGCTGGAGCATCTTCTGGGTATATTCCAAGGAGTGGAATAGCTGGGTCTAGATGAGAGAAGCATAGGAGAATGGCAAAGTGGAAGGATCCAGAGGATCCTAGAAACCTACAAGAAGAACATTATGATAGGCAGATTTGGGCTCAGGGATCCCACTCAAACTATGGCACCAGCCAAGGACAGCCCTACCCAGATCTAGCCAATGGACAGGACATTCTCCACAGTTGAGTGGAGAGTGGGGACTGACTGTCACATATACTCTGGTGCCTCATATTTGACCATGTCCCCTGAATGGGGAGACCTGGTGGCACTCAGAGGAAGGATAGCAGGCTACCAAGAAGAGACTCGATACCCTATGAACATATACATGGGGAGGAAGTCCTCCTCAGTCACAGTCATAGGGGAGGGTAGTAAGGGGAAAATGTGAAGGAGGGAGGAATGGGAGGATACAAGGGAGGGGATAACCATTGATATGTAATATGAATAAATTAATAAAATAGAATTTTAAAAAGGAATTGATTAATGTCCCTTCTGTTTCTATTTTGTCTATTTCTATTTGAGGGATGATGGCCCTAACTTTTCTTTGAAAGTCTGGTAGAATTCTGAGTTAAAAACACCCTGCCTTGGGTTATTTGCTTGGGAGGCTTTTAATGAGGCTTCACAAGAGGCTTTAGGTCTGTCAAAATTGCTTATCTGATCCTGAATTAATCTCTGATAAGTGGTATGTATTGAGAAAAGGATACAGTTATTCTGAATTTTATAATTTTGTATGGAGTGTAGATATTTTAAGTATATCCTTTGATTCTCTAGGCTTCTATTTTAATTGCTAATTTCTTTAATTTAGATATTTTCTCTATCTTTTAATTTTGATAAGGAATTGTCAATCTTAATTTTCTCAAAAACCTGAATCTTTGTTTAATTGAATCTCTGTATTATATTGTTTTGTATTGTATTGTTTGTTTCTGTTTTGTTGATTTTAGCCCTTGTTTGATTATTTATTGTCATATGTTGCTTTTGAGTGAATTTTCTTCTTTTGTTTTAGGGTTTCCTGGTGTGCTGTTAAGTTACCAGTGTGAAATAGTGCCACCTTTTTTTTTTTAAGATAGGCACTTCATGCTATGAACTTTCTTGGAACTGCCTTTGTGTCCCATAATTTGAAGTATGTTATGTATTCATTTTAATTCAATTCTAGAAAGTCTTTAACTCCTGTCCTGAACTATTTTTTCATTCAATGCTAAGTAGTTCAGTTTCCATGAGTTTGTAAGCTTTCTGTTATTTCTGTTGATATTGATATCCAGTCTTATTAGGATTAAGGGAGTTATTTCTATATTCTTATATCTGTTAAGAGTTGTGATGTTTCTTAGTATATGGTTAGTTTTGGAGAAAATTCCATGTGATACATAGAAGGTATATTCTTTTTTGTTTGGGTGAACTGTTTTATAAATGTCTGTATGGTCTATTTGGTTTATAACATCAGTGAATTCCAGCATTTCCATGTTTAGTTTCTGTCTGGATATACTGTCTATTTCAAGTTATGGGTATTGAATGCTCACACTATCATTTTGTGAGTACCAATATGAGAATTAATTTATAGTAATATCTTTTATGAACAAGGATGACCTGGGTTAGAGGCATAAACATTAAGAAATGAAATGGCCTTCAACCATATCAGAGCCTTGAGAATGAATAAAACTAACTACCGGAGTAAACAGGAAGAGCAGGTTAGCAATTTCTAAAGTGAAAAAAAAATGACAAAGACAGTTTGCTACCTAACCAGTCACACAAAACTCTCTATAATGTTGGAGCATCATCTTCTGTCTTCTAGCCCATTATATCTGACAGACATATTTGTGAGGCAGGAACTCTGGATGACTTGCTTACCCTGTCTTGGCAGAGTTTGACTTTTGGCTCGTCCAAGCTTGCCCATTTTAAGGCAGAATTCTGTCAGTGGACGAAATGAAAAAAATTTGTCCAGTGCCTGGCTTGCCATATTTGAAGCCATCTCCATAAGGAGGTTCTTTGAAGTTCATCATCTCTTTGAGGTAGACTTGGTGTTGCCAGTAGTTAACCTGTCTTACTGTCAATGAATCTTTAAAATAGTAAAAAATGTACTTAAATGCTGTAGGTCTTTGAGGTTTTTGAAGACTTTATCTAACTATTTTACCTTATCTATCTATGGAATCATATCTATCTGTTAAACCTAGGATTTATATTCTTTTTTTTTTTTTTGGTATTTTCTTCAAATATCGCTTTTTCTTTATTATTTTATTTTATTTTATTTTTTAATTTAATTTTATTTTTTATTAATTTATTCCTGTTGGATTTATATTCTTGTAATATAAAGAGACTAGTAATTGACATGACCATGATTTGATCAACTAACAATTAAGTTGTATAACTTACTTATCCTAAACAGCCTGCACTTTCAAAATATTGGAGGTAAACCTTGTATTCTACTTGAGTTGTATGGATACAATACCTCATATTAGAGTAGCATTATAGTTTAGTTTTACAATTATGCTTAGTTGTTTAGGTGTTAAGATGTTTCTAGGTCTAGGTAGAAGTTTTAAGTCGATAGAGATGAGATATGATAGATATTGATTTACATATAGAATTTTAGAATCACCAAGATATGAAAAATGTTTCCTTTAAGGTTGCCAAATGCAAATAGCCAAAACACCAAGAATGTAACATTTATATAATTCCTGATTGTTTTGTGGTTCTTCCTGCTGTATCTAGTTTATTGTATATATGTGTAATAACATAAATGTTTATGTAAAAAAGAATTTATTAAAATTAAAAAGAAATGGGGGAACAGAAGGATGGAAAGAGAGAAAGAAGGAAGGAAGGAAAGAAAAAAGGAGAGAGGGAGGGATGAAAGGAGGGAAGGAGCAATGGTGCGCCTCTTGGCAACAGTTGGAATACTTCTTGAACAATGGGAACAATGGGAACAAGGTAAGTGGTCTTACCTTGGAAGCTCTTGACAGACTGCTTAGGTGCAAGATCTACGGGTGGTACTCCTTAAGTAGAATTTTGACATCATAAATAAAATTTTTTCTGCATTTAAAACAAAAAGAATTGAAATGGCACTGTGTTGGATTTGCCTTTTGATGAATGTAGTAGTGATCTTCCCTGTCTCTTCTTCTTTTCTAATCATTGTTTATTTTTCTAATTTTTAAATATTAAAAAGATTATGTCAGATTGCCTCATATGTTCATTTCCTTAGAATGTCTTTTTCCACCCTTTTACCCTTAGGTGATGTCTATCCCTGATGTTAAGGCAAGTTTCTTGGATGTAGAAGAAGCATAGATTTTGTTTTGGCTTCCATACTCCTAGTCTGTGTCTTCTTATTGGGGGAACTGAGATATCAATGAGCAGTGTGTCTTGATGCCTGTTATTTTGACATTGCAGGTGTGTGTGTGTGTGTGTGTGTGTGTGTGTGTGTGTATTATTCTCTGTCCTGAGATACATTTATTCCTTTTGGTTTCTTTGGTGTGGTTAACTTCTAGCACCTTCTGTACTTCTGAGGTCAGAAAGACTGTGAGAGCTAGAGGGCATGGAGAACACCAAAAAGAGCCAGGACCCTGTAAATCAATGTGATTAACACACATATGAATTCACAGAGACTCGGGTAGCACACACAGTGTCTACACAAATCTGCACCAGTTGAGTGTTAGAGCTGAAAGGAGAAGTGGACACATACCTAACCCAAAAGACATCTCCACCTGATAACCACTTACAAATAAAAATTTAGTTTACTCCAGGGGAGTATCATTAAGCAAACAAACTACTTTGTTTTTGCTATTTGTTTTATTTTTAAGATTATAATTAAATTACTTCCCGTTTCCCATTCCTCCCTCCAAACACTCCCAAAATGCTCCTCCTGGCACTCTATCAAATTCATGGCCTCTTTTTGCATTAATTGTTGATACACACACACACACACACACACACACACACACACATATATATATATATATATATATGGTTATATATTCCAAAATATGACCTGCTCTGTCTACTTTTATGTACATCCCCATACATGACCTTTTGGTGTTGTATAACCAGCTGCAGGTCCAACAGTAGATGGTCAACACAAAATGAACTCAATGGCATTCTTGGAAGTTCATTGTCCCATAATGCCATGTCAGGGTTCAGCTTTTTTATTTTTTAAACACTTATTTTATTATTTTTATATTATTTGATTTATATTTTTTTGTTTTAATTCTACAGGTCTTTTGTATATGTACTTTGACTTCCAATTTAGTATTTTATTGGATTATTGTGTGTGCAAATGAGTAGGTCTTTTTTTCTTGTGCCTTCTTCTGTTTTTTATTCCTTCTTTTTGTTTTCTCCAATTTTGTTGTGTTAACTTATGTTTTGTATATTATTATACTATATTATATTATATTATATTATATTATATTATATTATATTATAATTCCATAGAAACATGTTTGCTTTCTAATAAGCAACAGAAATTAGTTATATGTGGATGACAAGGAGGTGGGGAGCAGCTGGACAGAAAAGAGAAAATAGAAACCATACCCAGTGTGTATTATGTGGGAAAAAAAATAAAAAGAAAAAACTAGAATGACAGAGTAATTTTCATTGGACATACTCTGTGTACCTATAATCCCAGCCTTAAGGACAGAGGAACATAAACCATAAATTTGAGGCCAGTCTAAGCCTCTGGTAGAATTGAAGCCCAGACTTGGCTACATACTGAGACCTGTCTCTAAGCAAGTAAGAAAATAACAAAATCCACCTAAATACACATGTATAATATGTAAAAATAGAATAAAAACACTGAACATGTCAAAAGAAAACCTTGACATCTTTTCTAATCTATTAAAGCCAATCAAACAAAAACTGATTCATCTGAGATGAATCCTAATTTGGAGAATGAGTCAGACTGTCCATGAAAAATACTTTCTTACATGAAATAAGCAATGCATCAATAGAAGTGGTAAAGAATTCACAGTGGATAAAAAAGTTAGAGATTCTGATAAAAATAATAATCAGTAATGTTTCCTCAATGAATGACACAAGTTGAGTAGTCATTAAAATTGGCAAATTATTATATTCGAGCTCATCATATATTTCACAGTTGATATAATAATTATAAATCCAATTTTTCCAGTTAGAGAAAGAGAAATTTAGACAGTAAGTGATGCCCTGGGTTTGCTCTATCCTCTAACAAACTCACAGGCTAACTTAGAACCAGACAAAATTTGGAGAAGAAAAATATATAAAGTTTCTTAAACAAACGAATGTTCAAAAATGAATTCAAAATCAAATATAAAATATATTTCCAGCAGTATTCATCCATAATACATTGCAAAACTATATTATAGCTTTGGTTATAAACACAAATATATACACCACATTGCGCATGACATCAAGTCACACAACACCAACAAACACTGTCTGAATAAACTTCAGTTCCAGTTAGAGATAACTGTATTGGAGGTTGCCAAACCTCTACTGGGAAAGGTCCATGAGTGTAGTGCCGGGAAGTTTTTCTTTTCTGGTCAAGTGCATGCAGCTCTTTGTGTCAAGTGAAAGAATAGAGAAGTTGTTACTTTCTTCATTTCTTACTATCTTAAAGATATAACTATTCACGGGAAAATGTCAATGTATTATAATATTTAAAACATATGTAGAAACAAAATTTATATAGATGCCATATATTTTATGCATGGAGTAGGATAAGATTGTGGAAGCTAAATGTGCTTAGTCAGGGAAGCTTATTGGAGCTGGGCTTGGTGGTCCAGGTCTTTAATCCCAGAACTCAGGAGGCAGAGGAAGACACGTCTCTAAATTCAAGGCCAACCTGGTCTAAAATGTGAGTTCCACTACAGTCAGGGTTACCAAGGGAAACCCCATCACAAATAAAAGGCTTATTGGAAGTTTAAGGGAAAACTATGGGCTAGTTATTGCTGCTTTGATGACAGACTGGACAATGTGAAATCATTTTTAAACCTTGTGGTGATTTCTATAGGAATGGCCCCCATTGACTAATATGTTTGAATATTTGAACCAATGGAAGTGGCACTATTAACAGATAAGCCCTTGTTGGAGTATTTGTGGCCTTGTTGAAGAAAATTAAATATTCTCCCTTATAAGAGTTGCCATGATTACGATGTCTCATCACAGAAATAAAAACCCCAAAGCAAACCTCTAAACAGTCTTTAAGACCTGAGGCTAGTTATGGTGATATATTCCTCTCATCTCAAAATCTGAGAGACTAAGGCAGTACGATTGAAAATTGATGCTAACTAGGTGAGTTCTAAGCCAGCCTGGCTGCATAGTAAAACTCCATCCCCAAACCCACAGGGATGAGGCTGTAGTTCAGAGATAGAGCACTTGCATGCAAGGGATACGGTTCATCCAAAAGGAAGTAAAACGCCAGTGTCCATTGTCTAAAAATGTATGACTCAACTAAACGCTCCAAATCAGGAATCAACTTTAACAAATATAGCCATGGAATCTAAAACAAAAAGGTGGTAAAAAGAAAAATTGCATTATAAGCACGATAATAGAACACCAAAGAATATTCCAGAGATAAAACGGGATGTTTCACAATGATGAAATGTTCAATTCACCAGGAAATACAATTCATCAGAAAACACAGCATATTTAAATATGCATTTGTTCAACCGAACATCTTCAAACCACAAACTGTCAGAACTGAAAGAACAAGTCACAATTATAAGTGGATATTTAAACATCTCTCCACAGGTATTGACAAGACAAGTCTGCAGAAAATTGGTGAGCATATTGCATATGTGAACACTATCAATCATTCCTGCCCTGATGCCCAATTACGCTTCACTCCACCCCAACAGCAGCAGGCAGTATGTTCGGTTTCACATACACCATTTGTAAAACCAGAAGTTGTGCCATGCAGCACACTTCCCAGTGATTCCTCTAAGTTCTTATACAATCTGAGGAACATTTTATAGACAGAAAAACTGAGATAAAGAAAAGTAAAATATTTCTTAAGATACTGACATGATAATGCAAACACCTGCTGGGTCAGAGCTCATGAGATTTGCATTTCTATTCAATGCCTCTGGTCATTATACCTCTAATATGGTGTATTCGTAAATCATGTCTCTTGTCCCGGAGTAGTATTTCTGCTACTTTCTTCCCCCAATGTGTCCTTGATATGAATCATGCGGCTGTTATCTTGACTATCAACTTGACTGGATCTGGAATAAACTAAGAGACTATGAAGAGATTCCAAGGACAGCTTAATGGAGGTGAGAAGATCCTTCTACAGAGTGGATGGAACTTTAGGCTGCCAATATGTGAATAAGCCTCGTGAAAAAAAGCACTCATCTTTCCATGGCTTCTGTTTTCTGCTTCTTGATCATAAGTGCTCGTTAGCTTTTGATGGTGCCTCTGCTGCCTCAATTCTTCCCTAGCGTCAGTAAGATTCTTTGATGTCCTATTATGGAAAAACAGATTTATCCTTACTGTAATACATGTTAATCCTAACTATG
>OU015750.1:16183176-16205083 GCA_907169655.1 Acomys percivali | reverse complement strand
CACACACACACACACACACACACACACACACACACACACACACACACTCCTGACAACATAATACAACCTGTAATTTTCTTATTAAAAATGTTTGTTTTTATCTGAACTTCTAAAATCTAATATTTATTAATGCTATGACAATTCCCAACCTGCACATCATTTCAGCATGGCTCTTCCTCTCATAGAATTTTTCAGATCATGATCCTATAGATCACTAATAAATGAAATCATGTCCAAGGTCCTTAATCATAGATGAAATTGGCTTTGACGTCTTATAAGTGGTGACAATCTTAGCCAACAATGAAGATAAATACAAACTTTTGGATTTACACCTTATTTTTTGCTTCATTAATTTTATTAACTTCTAAATTAATGATTTCTTAGAATTAAAATATTTTTTATTTTAACACCAAAATCAGATTCTTTATATCTTAACATATTTAATTGAAATCTGAATTTTATTTCTAAAATATTAACATTTCTTAACATGTTAAGTAAATTATGTCATGGGATTAGAAGAATTAAATGAACAGGAGCACTACTAAATAATAAATGTTTCTTATAAGAAATGGTAATACTGCATTAATATGTTGCACCATCTCCCCTCACCTTCTCCATAGAGAAGAGGAGACCTCTCATGGATATTATCCCACCTTCGCATATCAAGCTGCAGTAGAAGTAGGTGTATTTTCTTGTACTGTGGCTAGACAAGGCCTCTTGTCAGAGACTTCCCCTGCTCCTGCTCCTGCTCCTAGGGGTCACACATGAAGACCAAGCTGCACATTTATTACATATCTGTAGGGAGCCTGGGTTCATCCCATGCATGCTCTCTGGCTTGTGGTTCAGTCTCTATGAGCCCTTATGAGCTCATAGGTGAAATGATTTTGTAGGTTTTATTACGGTGTCCTTCACCTCTCTGGCTCCTTCAATATTTTCTCCGTCTCTTCCACATAATTCCCAGAGCCTCCCCTATTCTTTGGCTGTGTGTTTCTGCATCTGTTTCCAAAAGCTGCTGTGTGAAGTCCCTCAGTTATGCTAGCCTCCTGTCTGCAGGAATATCTTAGTATGGTCAGCTTTGAGCTCTTTCTTGTGGTATGGAAGTCAAGTTGGGTCAGTCATTGTTTGTCCATTCCATCCATCTTTTATCCCTTTTTATCCTTGCACATCTTAGAGGCAGGAAAATTTGTTGGTTGAAGATTTGGTGGGTGGGTCAGTATCCCCATCACTCCATCAAAAGTCTTGCCTAGTTACAGGGGGCGTCTGTTTCAGGTTCCATACTCATTCCATTTCTCCCAATACTCTCTCCCTCAATCCTCACTACATTTTATCCCTCCTGTTCTCCTCCCCATCTCCTCTTACAGCCAGTTCCCTCCATCCATCCATCCCTGAAGTCTATTTCACTTCTCCTTCTCAATGAGATTCAAGCAGCCTCTCTTGAGTCCTTTTTGTTACTTGGCTTCTTTGGGTCTGTGGATTGTAGCACGGATATCTTGAACAGTATGTCTAATTGAGGGAGGGACTGGGAAGAAAGGAGGTAGGGGAAGCTCTGAGCAGGATGTAAAGTAAATACATAAATTAATTAATAAAAAAATGAAAGGATGTAAACTTCCTAGCAGTATAGCTAGATATATGTGTCACAGATTCATGAGGATGCTTATTCAGGTAACCAGTGGCACAAAGAAAGATTAAGCCTTGGTCCTGAAAGGCAGACTGGTTGGAATTTTGTGGCATCTCATTTAATCACTGAAGATTTTATTTTGCTGTTTACTTTCAGCAGTGACAAATGGTGACCAGAAGAAAAGGCAAGTGTGCAATCAATCTCCAACAGCTTTGCTATTACCCAGAGAAAGCACGACAAGCTGAAAAGGTCAATGCAAAGAAGACAGTCAGAGGGAAAAGGATAGGCATGTGTCATTTCTGAATTAGTGGTGGGTGTGGCATAATTATAACAGTAAAAAAATAACAAAGTAGATGAAAACTGCTGTTTTTAATGTGTAAATGTTCCTTAAAGGTGGCATTGTGATCGTCTTACTGATGAGGATGTGTAAGGTTCACAGAAGACAAACCTGGATCTTCTTCAAGCACAACAAGTGCTCTTTACCATGGATCCATTTCCCCATAGGCAGTGTTTTAATTTTTGCTCAGGAGCGAAAAATTTGGATGAAATGAATGGATTAGTCATAACTTTCCCAACACTCCTGTGACTTTTAGTTTCTTTTTTGTTACATTTATTTATTTATTTATTTATTTATTTATTTATTTATTTATTTATTTATTTTGTGTGTGTGTGTTTGATGCATACACTACACTACACATATGTAATGCAGAGGAACTATTTTCTTCTACAATATTTGCCCTGGGGATGGAACTAAGATCATAAGTCTGGACATTAAATACCATTATTCATTGATCTTGTTTGCCTCATTTTTAATTATTTAATAGTTCATTTTAATTTTTATTTTTTAATATATTTTATTAATTTATTCATATTACATCTAAATTGTTATCCCATCCCTTGTATCTTCCCATTCCTCCCTCCCTCCTATTTTCCCGTTACGCCTCTCCCCTATGACTGTGACTGAGGGGGACCTCCTCCCCCTGTATATGTTCATAGGGTATTATGTCTCTTCTTGGTAGCCTGCTATCCTTCCTCTGAGTGCCATCAGGCCTTTCCATGCAGAAGACGTGGTCAAATATGGGGCACCAGAGTTTGTGTGAAATTCAGACCCCACTTTCCACTCAACTGTGGAGAATGTCCTGTGGATTGGCTAGATCTGGGTAGGGGTTCAAAGTTTACTAGAAATTATCATAATGAGTGAGTTAACCCAGAAGCAGAAAGAGTCAAATAGTATATACTCACTTATATCTGGACACTAGCCCAATGGACATGTCCCATGAAAGTCTTCACTCACAAGGAAGGTGGGACAGAGGGGAGGACATACTATTGTGACTCTAGGTGAGAGAAGCATGGGAGAATGGGGAAATAGAAGGATCCAGAAGGTCCTAGAAACCTACAAGAAGAACATTATGATGGGCAGATCTAGGCCCAGGGGTCCTGTTCAAACTATGGCACCAGCCAAGGACAATACATGCAGTAAATTTCGAACCCCTACCTAGATCTAGCCATTTTAATTTTTAGATAAAGAAATTAACTAATATGCATACAAAGCTGTTGTAAAAAGTAAAGGAAATTATATGTTCTATGAGTCAACAGTGCATTGTATTATCTTCACTTATGGCACACTTAAAGAACTTCAATTTTGTTTCTACAAATAACTAGATAACAAGTGAGTTTTCCACATAAAAAACATTGTTCAAAAAGATATCCATAGCCAGACATTATGCAAACTGTGAGAGATGTTGGAACACTTATTCCTGAAGAGAATGTATCCATCAAATCCCTCCCCTCAGGACTCAGGATACTCCACAAAAGAGTAGAGCCAGAGGTGATGGAGGACACCAAGAAAACAAGACCTTTTAGTCACAAAGTGGCTGATACCATCATGAACTCACAGAGACTGAGGCAAAATGTGTAGGGCTTGCCTAGGTCTCCATTAATAGGGTCTTAGACCTAAAAGAAGTTAGAGCCCACTGCCATTCCTAATCCAGAAGCTAAGGCCAATTGACCACCAGTTGCAGATAAAACAATAAACTATCTCCAAATGAATCTCACTGGCAGAAACAAACTATTCTTAAGTGTAGGACACAAGCCTAACAGCAGGCAGCCAACACGAAAAGAACTCAAGGGCATTTTTGTCTCAGAATGGTAAGTCAGGGTCTTTTGACTTTTTTCCCTTACCAATTCTTTGCACATATGTTATAGATTTTGGTTTGAGATGTTAATTGGATCCTTAGTATGTGTATGTCTATATCTCTGACTCTGTATAAGTTTCTTGTGTTTTCTCTTGCCTTTTTTTCTTATTTACTTGTTTTGTAATATTTCAATTTGTTTGCTTTCTGATTTACCTATTTATTTTATTTTATTATCATATCACAGATGAATCTTTGTTTTATTATGAGAGACAGAAATTGTGTGGTTCTGCAAGAGAGGAAAAGTGGGAGGAAAATGGGAGAAGTGTGAGAAGGGGATAGCCATAATCAAAATATAGTGTAGAAAATCATTTCCTTTTTAAATCTTGTGTTATTTACTTATCTAATTCGTCTCTCATTTTTTGCATACATACTGACCACAGCTCCCCCTCCTTCCACTCCTCAAAGTCCCTCCCTTCTGCTTCTTCTCCATTTTTCTTCAAATAAAAGAGCAGACTACCCAAGGATAGCCACAGAAGACAGCCTAACAAATTACAATAAGCCTAAGCACAAACACTTAAATCAAGGCTGGATAAGGCAACCCAGTAGGTGGAAATTGGTCCCAAGCTCTAGCTATAGCAATAATACACCCAGAGGAGATTAAGGGGATACAAATTGGAAAGATAAAAAGCAAAATATCATTATTTGCAGATGATATGACAAGATACATAAGCAAAACAAACAAAAATTCTATCAGGGAACTTCTACAGCTGATAAACACCTTTACTTAATTGGCTGGATACAAGATTAACATTTTTTTAAAAATCAGTAATCCTATATACAAATACAAATAAAAATGGGCTGAGAAAGAAATCAGGAAACCAACACCTTTCCTAATAGCCATAAATAGTAATGTAGCTTTCGGTAACTCTACCCAACCAAGTAAAAGAATTGTATAAAAAAAATACTTCAAGTTTTTGAAGAAAAAATTGAATAAAGTATCAGAGGATGGAAATAACTCTCAACTTCATATGGAAAAAATAAAAACCCAGGACAGCTAAAACAATACTCTACAGTACAAGAACAACCAGAGGTATATATAACTCGCCTTGACTTCAAGCTGTAGTAATGAAAAACACATGGTATAAAAACAGACATATTGACCGATGGAATCAAATTGAAGATACAGAGATAAATTCACACACCTGTGGACACTTGATTTTTGATAAATAATGCAGAAAACACCATGGAAGTAAGAAAGCATCTTCAACATATAGTGCTTGTCTAATTGGATGTTGTCGTTTAGAAGAATGCAAATAGATTTGCATCTATCACCCTATACAAACTCAAGTCCAAGTGGATCAAAGACCTCAACCTAGAACCAGATACTGGGAACCTAGTAAAAAAGAAAATGGGGTCCAAGTATGCTGGCACACGCCTTTAATCCCAGCACTCAGGAGACAGAGGCAGGAGGATCGCTATGAGTTCGAGGCCAATCTGGTCTACAAAGCAAGTCCAGGGCAGTCAAGCCTGCACAGAGAGACCCTGTCTCAAAAAAAACAAACAAACATACAAACAAACAAAAAACAGAGAGAGAGAGAGAGAGAGAGAGAGAGAGAGAGAGAGAGAGAGAGAGAGAGAGAGAGAAGAAAATGGGGAGCAGCGGTAATCACATTTACACAGGGGACAATTTTCAATAACACAGGTATTAAGAACAATTTATGAATGGTACCTAATAAAACTGAAAAACTTCCGTAGGGCAAAGCACTCAATCAATAGGGAAAAACAGCCTCAATATTTTCACCAACTCTGCATCCAAAAAGAAGTATAGTATCCAAAATATATATTAAAATAACTCAAGAAATTATATGTAAACAAACCAAATAAACCAATTTAAAAATAGGGTAAACAGATCTAAACAAACTCCTCAACAGAGAAATCTCAAATTATTGAGAAACACATAAAGAAATATTCAATATCATTAGCCATCAGTGAAATGCAAATCAAAACTACTTTGATATTCCATCTTTCACCTATCAGAATGGTTAAGACCAAAACTCAAAGTGATGAGTCATTCTGGCAAGAATGTGAAGCAAGGGAAACACATCTCCATTGCTGGTGGAAATAAAATTATGTACCACAACTATGGAAATCAATACGGTGGTTCCTCAGAAAATTGGAAATCAATCTGTCTAAAGACCTAGCTATACCATGTTGGGCATTACCCAAAGGACCATCCATTTTACCACAAGGGTACTTCCATGTTCATTCCACCTTTATTCAAAATAGCCAGAACCTGGAAGCAAACCAGATGTCTCTCTATCAATGAATTTAATAAACAAAATGTGGTACAGTTACACAATGGAGTACTACTCAGATGTTGAAAACAATTTATTTTCAATAAAATAAAAAAATGAAAGATTCATACAGTATTTTATCAATTCTTTCCTTTCCTCAAACTCCGCCCGGATCTGCAAATGTAATTAACATATAAATATCATCACCCTTCCTTTATATAAAGGGCAGACATAAAGAGAAAGAAATCAAGGAAATTATACCTTCCACATAGTCTCAAAAATGTCCTGGAATGACTGTAGCAAAACAAATGAAGGTCTTATGAAGATGGCTTTTATTTTTTTAGTGTTCATTCATTTATTGAACTGTATTTACTGAAAGCATATGAATTATCTTATTCTTTTTAAAACATTGGATTGGAAAGGGAATAAAGCACTTTTTATCTCCTCTATTTTTCATGTCATTCCTATTCTCGAGTTGTACTAATTAGATGTATATCTGGACTTTAGAAAAGGACAGATTGGTGCTACAGAAATGGCTCATTGGTTAAGAGCACTGTAGCAGAGGCCTCAAGCACCTTTTCCAAACTCACATTGGGGATCACAATCACTCTAGTTCCACAGAATCTAATGTCCTGGTCTGATCTGTGTGGGTGCATACACAAACACAAGGGAAAAAAATCACTCATAACACACAAAGTAAAAGAATCTTTTTCTTAACTTTACAAAGAGAACAATTTTATTAGCAATGTCTTAAGATGTTAAAACTGTTTGACTTATTCTTATAGACTAATAACATTTATAAAGGGAAGGGAGTGGGTGTGATTGTAAAAAGATACTAATATTACTACTAAAAATAGTATGTTGGGAATACATTGAGACTGTTTCCAGACAACATTTTACAGAGCCCAGTGTATAATCCATGGGATAGATGATAAGAAGTTGAGCTTATGAGTGGTAGCAGGATAGAAATGACCCTGAAACCACAATTCTTCTATTATCTCTTATTCATGAGACTGGAGAGACAGAAGAAAACATACAGGGACTATGATGATTTGAAAAGGAAACAATGCATATGTTATATTTTCAGAAATAAATTGAGAGATCCTTACAGGATATGCTGATTTTGACACAGTGGCTAGGTGCTTTAATGGGTAAAGAAATGTAGAATCATGAAGAAGAACTTACATGATAAAATATAAGTTCCACTTTAGCAGAAAAATATTTTTAAAGTCAAGGGAAGTTTAAATTGTGCCTTTATTTTGAAAAATAATACATAGAGTTCTCAAAAATATTTCCTACCCATCTTTCTTCTTGGTACATATCCAAGAGTGTTAAAATCAGTGCCTTTGAAGGGATTTTTTCCCTGTGTGTTCACTACAGAGTTATTCTCAACAGTTAACATGTAGAATTCTGTATACAACTGTATAGCACTAAATGAATAGCAGATACCATGTTAGGTGAAATAACCCAAACAGAGAAAACCAAGTACTGCTTCATCCCTCATGTGGAATCTGAAGAGTGAGTTTCATGAAGCAGAGGGCAAAATAGTTCCAATGGTAAAGACAGTGGTCAAAGATACCAAGTTACAATAGACTAAATAGAATCTGGAGATACATATGTAGTGATTATAGTTAATATTAGGAATAATATATTTGTGGATTTAAAAGATGGCTCAGTGGTTAATAGTATTCACTGTTCTTCCCAGAGAAGACAAATTCCACTCTCAATGTACAAATAAAGCAACTCACAACTATTTATAACTTTGGTTCTAAGGGTCTGGTCTCTTCAGTTCAAATGCATTAAAATGTATTGACATGCATTTACTTATATGCACACTCACACTTACATATAATGAAAAGTAATATTAATAAATCTTTTTGTATTTTATTTTATTTTTCATTATTTTTCTTTTTCTACATATATATTTATATTATTACACATATATACAATAAAGTAACTGCAGCAAGATGAACCATGAAACAATCAGGAATGATATAAATGTTACATTCATAGTGTTTTGGTTATTTTTACCTGTCAACCTTGAAGAAAACGTATTTCCTATCTTGATGAGTCTAAAATTCTGAATGTAAGTCAATATCTAACATATCTCATCTTGATCAATTTAAAATCATCTATCTAAACCTAAAAACACCTTTACCCCTAAACAACGAAGATTAATTGTAAAGCTAAACTATCTGTTCTTCAACTCCATCAGAGACTTGAGAAGGAATAAAATTAATTACCTGAGTAGACAGGAATTTTTCTGTGCATCACACACACTTCATACATTCATAATTTTAGGATGTGTAAATATTTAGAATTGAATCTTTAGATCTTTAGAATTGAAAATTTTAAGAAGTACTTTTAAGTATTCTTACCAAAAAATAAAGTATCCATCATGATGAGCATGCAAATTAGCTTTAATTTCATTATTCAATTATACATGTTTATATGAAAATATTATTATATGTTATAAATAAATGAAACCTCTATTCAGCTCTTAAAAACTCAATAGGAAAAGAAAAACATCTTTACTAAGCTATGAGACTATCCATCACTTATATTTGCAAATAGAGTAATACATGGAAATCAGCTTGTAGAATGCCTTGTGTATATATAAATGCAATGAAAATTATTTCCGTAATCATAATTACTTCAGAGACTGAGACAGAAGGATGACGTTTAAGAACATCCTCTCAGGCTGGAGAGATGGCTCAGCCGTTAAAGGCTAGGCTCACAACCATAAATATAAAAGAACATCCTCTCTAGAATAGTAAGATTATGTCTCAAACCAAGAAATAAATCATAAAGATAACTAGTTACTCAACAGCAATCATTAGTTAAAATGATCTTGCTCGTTTCATTTAATAAAAAATGAATACTCTAATTACAATAAAGACACCACTGTATTTTCATCTATTTATCAGTTTACAGATGCTCTCATTAAGTTATAGTTATGAAGCTGAATTGTTTGGCTACTTATTCCTCCAATCTTTCAGTTCTGTTGTGATGTGGTAATTTTCCATCATGTACCAAGAATACTGGTTACTGTGCTTTCTGGTACTTTTTACACATGAACTGTAAAAATTTTTGAGCCAAACATCTTTCTTTTTGATTTAGCTGAGCAACAAGGAAGGCTGAACAGGGTGAGTATGATGAGAAATACAAAGGGTGACCTTCCATTCTCGTCTTCCTTCTAATTTCAAGTGCTCTGGGAGCTTTCATTGTAGAAGGTAAATCTGGTTTTCAGCAAAGCTGGCTTTCATTATGTTCTGTAAGGTCCTAGGTTCAATTTCAGTCCAATCTCAGGCCTTTTGTAGCTGAACATTACTCAGTTTCTTGACTGTCTTTGGCACCATAAAAAAAGTCTTTGTGAAACATTTCTTTTTTCTGGATGTCATCTGCTCCTTTAATTTTGGTGCCTTAACTTTAAACCAATATTGCTTTACTGCCATATTATTATTATTATTATTATTATTATTATTATCATTATTTATTATTATTATTATTATTATTATTATTATAGATAAAGAAACTAATATTTAGTTTGCTTGTCTATGAATTAGTAAGGAAACATTTTTGGATTATATTTTGCTCATGATTTTCAGTTTTTTAATTTTGTCCCAGTTATTTAAGGTTCTTTCTGTCATATTTAAAACCTTCAGACTGACAGGAAAACATCAACAGGCCAAAATTTTGTGATACTAAATATAGATAGCACCAAATACTGGCGAAGAGAGATCTTAGTCTAAGCTATTGTCCTGGGGCAATTTTTCATTTATTTTGAAAAAAGCAACAATCAATTAAATGGAGTAAAAATCATCCTGCTATGTTGCATTACCAGCTAGCTCTCTGGGGACATCAACATTAACAAATTGTAGGTTTTTTGGGGGGTTCTTTATAAATGATCTACACAATCATACATGTTGGTTCTCATTCATGCTGAATTTGTTTTAGTTGGCTCTGAAATACTTTTGAGTTCTGGACATAACAATCTTAAATTACAGTGACATCAATCTGGATAGGTGACAACATGGAACGACCCACAACATTTTGTTACCTGAGCCACACTGAATTGAAAGTTTTGGATTGAGAAATGTAGATTTATCAACATAGATAATTTTTACATTTTAATGTTTTGCCATTCATTTAATTTATAGTATTAAATAAAAACAAAATAATAAAGTTTTTCAAGAAAAATGATAAGATTAGAAATTACAGGAAAGGTCCTTATGAAAGTCTGGTAGCTTTCTTATGTAACAGCTTTCTGAGAAAGTAATATGTTGACTACAGCAAGAACAGCCAGCATCTCCCTGAGCAAACCACTTCTACAGTTGCAGGTCAGAGACTCTCTGAGTTTTCATTGTCTTCGAAAACTCAATGTGGAAACTCAATCATCAGAATTCTAGCATTAGGCAGAGTTTTGAGACACATCACATCCTAAAACAGAGTCCTCTGGGGTTAGGATTGAAGCATGCAGGATGGACTGGAACTGTGTGTAGATTGCTTTATTCACCACTGAGGATGCAGCAATGAAGCCTTTCCTGGAGATCAGATAGAGCTCTCCTTCCTCACACAGGACCTGCTGGTGGTGTTTTAATATTGGCTTTTCCAGCCTACTAAACATATTATACAGAGTTTTTTTTTCATCACTTTTGAATCCTTCAATAGGCAGTCTTTTGTTATAGCAACAGAGAAAAAATGAGACTGGAATGGTTCCTAATAATGCTGTCAATCCTTTTAGACATTTCAGCTAATGCATGAAATGCAGAATACCCATGGATGGATTCTTTCCTATCTATGTCACCAGGGTCAAATTCTTCCCCGTAAGTCATTAATATAATAGTTACTTATCTCTGATTAAATGGGATAGGTAAGTCTGTTAATTCATTTGTTATTGTTATTTGTTTGTTTTCTGAATGTTCTGTTATGTAATTTAAACTCTATGATTAGAAAACTAATTCTCAGATAGTAAAATGTATAATAAAATTTGCATGGATAACCTGAGGAGGTAAGCATTAAGGTCAGAGAGAAGTTGGAAATCTAATGAACTTTGCTATATGACGGTTAAATGTTTGGTTATGCATGTCAACAAACACATATTAATGCAAAATGCGTATCAGGTGAACGTACAAAATATAATTATGTAGCCGGAGAAACTTCCTGCAAGTTTCTTCAAACATGTAAAGGCTCCAAAGTTTCAAATATGTGCTTTTAATTTGTATACAGAAACATTCATTTCCAAAAGTCATCTCCTTACCATATTTCAGAGTGGCTTTTATTTTATCAAAGCACTGCTTTGTACTTTTCTCACTGCCCCAAAACTTGATGTGTGTACTTTTTTTTTTATGTATGTACTCTTAAACTCTTCTGCTTGTTACACTACAGTGTCACCCTCTGAATAGCTGGTGAACAACATACCTTCGCATCTCACAGTTTCGGATGCTGGAAAGTCCAGAAAAAAAAAAGTGCTTGCAGCAGAGGCTGGACGGTGTCATGTCTCATGAGGTTGTTGTTACTGTTTCAGATGCTATGGAACATTTAGGATAGGGCCAAACTAAGTGATATTGGTCACACAGACTCCTGGCTCCAGTTGCTTTCTGCTTCCAGTTCTATGTGAAGTGGCTCTACCTCATGCTCAGCCAAACAGGGAATCCCTGATAGCCCATGCCTCCCCATTCTGATACACTAAATATTTCTAAACCTTAAGCCAAAATAAAATTTTCCTCTTTTTAGTTGTTTCCGTTGGGTACTTTGGTAAAGTTAGTTGACAAAGCAGAGAAATACAAACTGGTTGTACTCATTTGATGTTTCTGATTTTATCTGTGGATGCTTTTGTACTTTCTAAGCATTTTCCTATATGCTGTGACTAACAATCTATATACTTCTCTATCTTAGTGTTTTATAGTGTATCTTTGTACTGTCTTTATATGGTCTAGACACTCTGGGAAATTTCTGATTTTAAGGCCAGCTTTGTCTACTGGGTGAATTCCAAACCAGCCAGATCTACACAGTGAGACACTAAGCAAGGGAAAAAATATATTGTAGTGGATCAGGTAGGCTTCAAAGGAATACAAAAAACATTTCAGACAATTTATGACAATAAGAGGAAATAGCAAGATTGGTATGAATTATAATTAATAAGTACCTATATAATATATTTTACATGACTTGAAAAGTTTTGGGTAAAGTGAAATAGATTAATGTTTGTTCATGCATGTATATTCCCACATAATAACCTCCAGCTTCTGCCTCCCATGCAGTGGCTTTGTCCCCACAACACCAGCACCTGTAGCCATCTCTGAGCAACTGGAATAACTAGGGACACCTGTGAGCTTCACCTTCTCCTGCTGTTGATGTTGCTAGACCTCCTAATTTTCAACTGATGGTGACAAATGCAGCCAAGGAGTACGGCATTGTCCTGGGAAAAACAATCACACACTTTAGCAAATTTTTAGCAACTTTCAAAACTCACAGTGGGAGAGTCACAGACCGGAATCTGAGCTCCCTGGTTTGGCTTCATGGATGAGAAGCTAACTGAAAAATTCCAGTCAACCTAGGGTTATCTTCTACGTGAGTGCTGTGTCTAAGTGAGGACAACCACAGAAAGATAGGTAAGACCAAGACAAGACTGGTTTACTCTCTTTGTACACTTTATCAATGGAATATTGAAAGGCTGTAGGAATTTCTGATTGTTTTACGTTGAACAGTTTAATGATAAGCTTGATAGCTGACTGTACTCTGTTGTGTGAACTTAAACCCACCAAGAGTTATTCAGCTTAAATGGGGCAGCCCTTGCAAAAGAGAAACAATCAATTTATTAAAAAATGAAAGGCAAAAATAAGGAAACATAAACAAACAAATAAACCAATATACAACCAGAGCACAATGAAGCTCCATATTGTAACAGAGTCTTTAAGAAATATTTAAATGGAAAGAAGGAGGTTTGTGGTATGGGAGGCCAGTAGACACAGCAAATGAAACTTACAACCATTGATATCAAGTGTTTATCACTTTCAAGGGACTTTAGGAACTGCAAGTCAAGTAAAGAACGTGAATTATTTTTAATTTGTTCTGTTTTCTTGGGCTATGTTCTCTTACCTTCAGCACTGCCCAGTATGACCTATATGCTATTCAAAACCATAAAACTATTTGTCTGCATTAAATTTTTAACTTACTAAGAAACCACACTATGGTCTTTGCAAGACAATTCTGTTCTACCAATCCTAGCACGCACTTGTCAGTTCCAGTACATGTTCCTAAGCCTCACATGGTCCTTTTAATGTGTATATTTTAAAATTATTTTATATTCAAAATTATTTTATGTTCAAAATTATCTCTATTAATTTTTGCAATATGTACATGACGGACATGGACAGATATTTCTGTTTAATTTATAGTGCCTGTCCACACTGGATATCTTAAATCTCTGTCAACTCCAGAAATCAAAGAATTTATGCAGTCACTAGTTGCGGGGTATTTGATCCCATTGTGATCCCTGAGATTGAGCTGTAAATCCCTGTTTCTGTGGTTGAGCCCTAACATACCTGTAATGCAAGACCTTTCTGTTTATTGTAAACAGGTGATTAAAGTGTGGTTCTGCCAGCCTCACACACACCTTTAAGCCAAGAGCTATCTGTACACAGGGCTTAATAAGGTTAACCCTAAATCAAGAGCCAGAGCAAGAAACCAGCTTACAGGGATTAAGGGGTAGGATGAAATTTGAGTTGAGGGGTATTTAAGACAGTGTGTGGAAGTAGAAGTAGTCACTGGCTTTAGCTCTTGAGATTTTAGCTTGAGCTCTCTAGCTCTTGAGTTCAGCTCCTAGGCCTTTGGCTTTTTGGGCCTTGAGCTAGCAAGCCTTTGGCCTTGGGTTTTTGTTGTTGTTGGATGGTTGGAGGGTTGGTTGGTTTGGGTTTTTGTTTTGTTTTGTTTTGTTTTATTTTTGTGTTTTGCCTTTTCTTCCTGGGTTGTCAGCTGAGCTAGTGAGCCTCTTGGGCCTTTTCCACTGGGACATGAGCTGAGAAGGAAGGTCAGCTGGGTGCTTTCTTTGTGTCTCTGAGCTAGCAGGTTTTCCACCACAATATCTGGTTTCTGAGTCGTATTGGTAAAATAGAAGTATCTGGGATTTTCGGTTAAAACAACAGTCACTGCTGGTTGTTAGATCACTATGACTCATTTCCATCAACATCCCTTGATATTTGGAAAGCTCAGGATGGCCAAGGCTACAGAGACAATACAGGCGGTAAAATTTAAACCCCTACCCAGATCTAGCCAATGGACAGGACAGTCTCCACACTTGAGTGGAGAGTGGGGTATGACTTTCTCATGTACTCTGGTGCCTCACATTGGACCATGACCCCTGGAGGGGGAGACCTAGTGGCACTCAGAGGAAGGACAGCAGGTCACCGAGAAGAGACTTGATACCCTATGAGCATATACAGGGGGAGGTAATCCCTCTGAGGAACAGTCATAGGGGAGGGGAATAAGGGGAAAATGGGAGGGAGGGGAGAATGGGAGGATACAAGGGATGGGATAACCATAGAGATGTAACAAGAATAAATTAATAAAATAAATTTTAAAAAAACAAAAAACAAAAAACAAAAACAAAAAAAGAAAAGAAAAATTGGAATAAAAGAAAGAGGAAAAAAAAATCCAGTGAGACCACTGTACATTAATTGGTTCAAATGAAACTAATGGTGGATAAATATTCTAACTTCACTGTCCTGGTTTTCATTATGAAGGAAATCTTGAGAGTTATTAGAGAAACAAGATCTCATACACAAGGGATTAGCATGCTGTGTTTTGGTTGTTTCCAAATAACTGATCATCATTTGATGGCATTAAATTAAGTTAAGTTTATTCCGATCAGAGACTCTGTGATCTCAAAAGAAAATATAGAAAGGTCCACTTTTCCTAGGACACAGACCCTTCATAGAATGTCTTCAACACATGCCCCTGAGGATTGGGGGCATGCTTTCAGTACATCCAAGAAAATATGTGTTGTAAAGATAAAGTTACCCAATTCCTGACACTTTCACCCCTGTGAACTCGGGTCCAATTGCACGCTAGCTTTGTGGAAGCTTTCATGTATCCCTGATTGTGCCTGCTTTGATTAGCACAATGAACCTTTGTAGTAGAGAGGTGGTACAAAAATATTGAGGCCAAAGACATGCTTTATTGTGTTGCTTTGCATTTTTAATTGTTTTCTTCTTTTTCCTTTTTTTATTGGGAATTTATTTTTATACAGTATAATCAGATTATGGTTTCTCAGACCCTACCTTCTACTATGTCCTTCCATCTTCCTCTCCTATATAAGTCTACACCCTTTGACTCATATCTGAAAAAATGGATATCTAAAAAGCAAAAATGAAATAAAAACATATGTTCACACACAGAGAAATGTGATAAAATTTTTGTAATGTATCTATAATATATACACAAATGGCAAGTAAGGTTTTAAAGAAACACTCCTAAAATTCCCCTTAGTTCCTGTTCTGGGTTCTCTTCATAAGAATCTGCTGAGATTAATGGTACATTAATGTAATGCCAGGACACTGAAGCAATACCTTTCAGGTTGAAGATTAGTATGGGCTACACAAAGATTTTGCCTTTAAAAATCAAATTGTGCCAAGAGCATGCCCCCAATTTCAGGTAAGTCCCATGTTAACTTTAAAGCACTTCTTTCTTGGCACCCAATTTTCTTGTCTAAAAAAAAGCAGTCACAGATATAAATGTGTAAAAGCATCTGTTGAAATGAACTCAGATAAATTCAAGATTCAAGTAATATGTTATAAAGCAATAAATGTCTAAATTTAATTCCATTTGACATATTTTGGAGAAATTAGATCATACAGAATTCTGTTCTTATGAAAAACATTAAAAGCCTAATAAATAGAAAACAAAGAGGTATTGATTATTTTCCACCTAGTTTTTATTCATTATTTCTGCTCTTACTCAATATGATGTGGATCCACACTGAAAGTTACTTTATAAACACCATGTGAAATATTGACAAACTTTCCCTTCTTAGGGTCTGCAGACACAAGCTGTTTCAGGATTGGTAACTGCTCTCTAATGAGGAAATGTCTTTAGAAGTTTCAAATTATAATCTACTTGACTGAATCCATGATCATGGTCTCATGTTATAGTCGTAATTATGTGTGAAATCCAAAATATTTATTGTATTCTTTAAAATTTCAAAATAAAGACAAATGATGCAGATATGATGAAAAATATGTTGTGGGAACACTATACAAAATTATTTTGAATACAATTTTATCATAACTAGACCAAGGCTCGGCATTTAAATGCACTTGCTATTCTTTCAGAGAAGCCAGTTTCATCCCCAAGACCCACCCAGTAGATTACAATCATTTTTAACTATAGATTCACAGACCAGTAGCCTCTACTGGCATCCATGTTCACCAGGCACATACGCAGTGCATAACATACAGTTAGTCAAAGCTCTTATTTACATAAAATAAAAATAAATCTTTAAAAGATAAAATCTTATCTGATAATCTCTGGCTCCTTTAATTACAAATTAATTTACAATTAACTTAATACCGTTTATAAATATTTTAATAGATGTTACTAGCATAAACCAAGCACTCATTATTAAGGCTTATTGATATTGGTTGTCTGATCTAATGAGACTATACTTATAAATAGAGCTGGGAAAGCAAAGTCGTTCATTTCTTTCACTTTGTATTCAGTTGAGATATCTTTCCTTGATCAGATTTTAACAAAATACATTAGAGAAAATAATCACAAGTTTATTTAATAAGATGCCAATAAGAGAGGGTATGAGCCTTATTATCTGAAAATATATTAGCCTCATTTCAAATAATTTGGTTATTTGAATTAAATAGATTTAATTTTTTATTTTAATTCATTGATTTTTTATTAAAGTAATAAATAAAGTTAATTAATGTGTTTATGAGTAAGAATAACTGCTAAGCCAAATATAGCTTCTACATTAAGCAATTGTAAAGAGTGTCCTTTAATCTATTAAATGAAGAACTGAGTCTGGGTAGCTGCAAATAAGGCTACATGCCTAGATATCTTCTACTGATTTTCTGAACAAGTGAATGGATCAATGAAAGAAAAAAATATTCAGAAAAATGTCAACAAAAGCAGCTTTGACTTTCTCTGAGGAAAGAAAATATTAAAAATAAATAAACTTTTTGCTGATTTTATTTATATTAAAAATATTATAAAATAAATTATTCTGAATGAGACAGATATATGAGAAACTACCAAAAGACAGTTACTATTCTGTCCATAACACCCTGTTGGTTGCTAATGGCTCCATGCTTCCTTAAACAACAGAATAAGGGAAACTGTTTTGATTCACAGTGTCCACAGAGCAGTTTTTCTACAGGTCCTTCGTTGGACTTTTTCATGAAATGTACTCATGCTACATACATAATGGATATTGTATTGTTTTCTGTCTAACATGACACTGTACTTTGACAAATGTAACTTATTTGCATTGGGTCTAATTATATATAGTTGAAGTCTTATTTTTCTCATTAAAGTATTTATTTAATCACTTTACAGGCTGGTTGTAGCCCCTGCCTCCTCTCCTCCAATTCTCACCATACCCACCCACTGCTACACCACCTCCCTCTACCCTGGGAGGCCCCTGATGGGTACCAACCCATCCTAGCACATCAAGTCGCAGCAGAAATAAGGGCGCCTTCTTCCACTGAAGCCAGAGAAGGCAGCCCAGCTCAGGGAAAGGGACTCAAAGACAGGCAATAGGGTCAGAGACCTCCTATTGTCAGGAGACCCACATGACATGACGATTAATCTTCTCATCTGCTACTTATGTCTAGGAGGCCCAAGTCCAGCCCATGCATGCTCTTTAGTTGGAGGTGGAGTTCCTGTGAATCCTCATGAGCCTAGATTAGGTTACTCTGTAGGTCTCCTTTTGATGTCCTTGACCCTTCTGGCTCTTTCAGTGCTTCCTCTCACTCTTCCACAAGACTCTCTGAGCTCCTTCAATTGTTTGGCTGTAGGTCTCTGCATCTGTTTCCATCAGCTGCTGGATGAGGCTTCTCAGAAGACAGTTATGTTAGGCTCCCTGTCTGCAACCATAGCAGAGTATCATTAATAGTTCAGAGGTTGGATTTTTCTCATGGGATCGACCTCAAATTGAGCTAGCCATTAGTTAGTCATTTCTTTAATCTCTGCTCCACTTTTATCCCAACACTTCTTGTAGTCAGAACAAAGTTTTGATAAACGGTTTTATGGTTGGATTGGTTTCCCCTTTCCTCTACTGAGAGTCCCATTTTTCTACAGGAGGTGGTAACTTCAGGCTCCCTATCTCTCTCTGTTAGTAGTCTCATCTAGAGTCACCCTCACAGACTTCCAAGGGAAGCCTCTCCTGTCCCAGAGATACCCCAAGCCAACTGATTTTTCTTTCTCCCAGTTCTCTTCCCTGCCCAAACCTGAACCTCAACCCTATTTTGTCCCAAACCCCTCTTTCACCCAGTTCCCTTCCTCTACCTACTGCAGATGTCTATTTTATTTCTTTGAAGTCTGATCAACAGGAGAACAAATAATTTCTGTCGAGTAACTGAAGGGAAGCAGAAAGTATTAAGAAAAATTCTGGCATATCTATGTTACATAAACAGTCAGACAATGGTAACATTAAATGCTGGATTCAATATCTAGGCATAATGGCAATTGCTAAGAGAAGATTCAGAAATTAAGCTCCCTGGGAAGCCACTATGGGAACTCAAGCAGTTTAATCAACAGCAGATTTAGTATAAGACAGTCCATTCCTTGGAGGAATTTTTATTTCCACCATACAAATGATGCATATGCAGACAGGCTTATTCTCTACAAATTAGTAAAATTAAAGACCTATAACTGACAAAAACGAAAGAAGACATTGAGATGTGTTGAAAAGTGCACTGGAAAAACTTCCTTAGAAGAGATTATTCATTCTCTTCTGTGCAATAATATGGTTATTTTGCTGAGACAAAAGAATGGATAAAGAAACTGTGGTACAAATACACTATGGAATACTATTCAGCTATTAAAAACAAGGAATTCCTGAAATTTGTGGATAAATGGATTGAGCTAGAAATGATCATAATGAGTGAGTTAACCCAGAAACAGAAAGACTCAAATGGTATATACTCACTTATATCTGCATTCTAGTCCAAGGGGCATGTCCCACGAAAGCCTTCACTTACCAGGAAACTGGGACAGAGAGGAGGACATCCTATTGTGACTCTAGATAAGAGAACCATGTGATAATAGCAAAGTAGAAGGATCCAGAGGGTCCTAGAAACCTACAAGTAGAACATTATGATAGGCAGATTTGGGCCCAGGGGTCCCGCTCAAACTAAGGCACCAGCCAAGGACAATACAGGCGGTAAACTTCAAACCCCTACCCAGGTCTAGGCAATGGTCAGAACATTCTCCACAGTTGAGTGGAGAGTGGGGTATGACTTTCTCATGTACTCTGGTGCCTCATATTTTACCATGTCCCCTGGAGGGGGAGACCTGGTGACACTCAGAGGAAGGACAGCAGGTTACCAAGAAGAGACTTGATACCCTATGAGCATATACAGGGGGAGGTAATCCCCCTCAGGAACAGTCATAGGGGAGGGGAATAAGGGGAAAATGGGAGGGAGGGAAGAATGGGAGGATACAAGGGATGGGATAACCATTGAGATGTAACAAGAATAAATTAATAAAAATATAGTCACATATCTTATTAGAGACTCATAGCATATTCTAATTTCACATATGAAAATACATAACTGCATTCATATAACACCAGGTATATAACAATGAGAGAAATGACTTGTTTTTTAATTTTATTTAAATATGTCATGATTTTTACTATGATATGTTTTATCCTATCCAGAATGATTTATTAAAATTAAGTATAATTCTCCAGTATGCCCATTATACATAGTGATTGAATTTGGAAAAGCCATAAGGACAGACTCATTTCGAATAACCTAAACATCAGCCATAAATGGGAGATAGCAGGTATCAGTAGATTTTCTGTAGCTTTTGTGATGGTTTGAATGTGAATGGCCTCATTAGACACATAAGTTTGAATACTTGGTCCTTAGTTGGTAGAATTGTAATCCCCCCTTAAAAAACAAACAAAGAAACAAAGAAACAAACAAAAACGGAAACAAAAAAAACCAGCTTTCTTCTATCTACTGCTGTGGTCATGGTGTCTATTCACACTAAAAAGAAATTAATTAATGCAATTCTCACTTAGTACCAGTAAGGAGTTTGTGAAAGATATCAGCTGGAGAGAGAGAAGGGAGCAACAGTTTATTTCTCTGAGTACTTCAACAGTGTAATTTCATGCCATCTTCCTCTCTATAGCTATCACTGCCTATAGAATAGCATTAACATTTTAGAATATCACTCAGAACAGTGACTTTCAACTTTTGTCACCATGCCTTTGAAAGTTCATGCCATTTTCTGCATTTACTTTAGTGAAGTTTCTTGCACACATTGAAGCTATATTTTGCTTTTTTTTTCTGGAAGTGAGTTTTTAGAGAAAAGAGCAGAAATGATCATCAATTTTAATTCCATAAAGCTTGAAATACAGATAAAAAGCAATTTTTCCCATACTGTCTATGTGACTTCTTCCACTTCAGACATCTTGCTGAGGGTCCCTGCATCTCCTTCCTGGATGTGCCTGTTTCTATTATGTTTACTTCCATTTTCCACAACTTTTTTTCTTTATTACTTTAGAAACTTGTGCAACTGCTGCCTCTTACAGTCCACAGTAATGCTAAATATTAGCTCAAACTGAGGAAAGAAAAATAAAAAACAAGAAAAACAGGGCATTCCATTTATCTACATGATAAAAGAAGCCACACCCACATGTATGAAAAAATTTTGTACAATTTTGTCACTTTTTACTGACTAATAGATAAACCCATTCCTTTTTCTAATCTCAGTGCTTCTGTAGTTGCAAATTAGACATAATGTTTCAAATAACGCTCTAAGGTAATGTTCCCTAGGAGCACAGCTTTGGGGTGTGTTTTTAAGTGAAAATTTTCTTTCATCAGTTGTTTCTAAGAAAGGTTGTTGAGGGGATGAAGAGTCAGGGAAAGGAAAGGGAAGTGACCCAGGGAAGAGTGACCTACCAGACCCTGCATAACGGAACTCTAATGGCAGTAAGAAGAATACTTCAGTGTCAAGCCAAGCAGGGAAAGAAGTGGGGACATACACTCTTCATTGTATATCACAGGTCAAGACCATCTTGAGAAGTTGCCGCTCTATGAATGTAGACAAGGTAGTCTATCAAATCAAAGGCAGTCCATGTCCAAGGATCTGCAGGCATTCACTGTCATTTATAATACACACGGAAGACGGCGTGCCGGAAATAAATGAAAGAATGAACAGAATTGTGTATGACATGTTTAACAGCCTTGTGATAAGTTAAAAAAATCCTTTGCATATGAACAGCAAAATATGTTAAAATACACAGAAAAATAAAGTAGACATCTTGCACCAGTTAGCCAATAGTAGGAGAACCAGAGGAGTGGAACTACAAAATAAAAGGTATCTCCACAAGGCACATGATGTAAAATGAGTAAAATATCAATAACAAGAATGATTTTGGCCTGCTGGTGGTGGTGGTGGTGGTGATCCACTTCTTTAATCCCAGAAGCTGGGAGGTGGGGTAGAGGAAGACCAGCCTGGCCTATACAGAGAGCGTTCCAGAGAAACCCTTGCCTCAGAACAAACAAATGATCATGGAAGCAAACAAATAACAACAAATGGGAGAAAGGAGGAAAACAGAGAGAAAGAAAGAAAGAAAGAAAGAAAGAAAGAAAGAAAGAAAGAAAGAAAGAAAGAAA
>OU015750.1:16171274-16182939 GCA_907169655.1 Acomys percivali | reverse complement strand
CAAAGTTTCAGTTGACACCACTAATAAATTGAGCAACCCAACAACAAATTATATTCTCTTCAAAGGAACTAATTGAAATTTATACTCCTGCTAATTGAGACTAGTAATTCCCTATACATAGGTTTAATTGACTTAAAACTGGATACACAGAACTAAAAGAATCATTTACTACAATTTAACTTTATTTTGATGGCATTTCTAAATTCAGAGGAAAAAATTAAACTATTTAACTAATATTTTAATCTGATGTCATTTAATCTTCATCTTCTAAGCTATATATCCCCAGAAGTCACCAAGAGGCACTTGAAAGACAGTGAAGTTTTACTTTTTAATTAGATCAAATGTGTTAAGTGAATAGAAAATAGTTTGAATACAGTGGAGTCCTGTTAAATCTCTATCAATAAATCTGGAGCTGCATCAAGTCTATTGTGCCACAGATATTGCTAAGATTGGGCTGTAAATGGCAATGAAATAAATGCTTCTAAATGCAATAAATTGTTTTAGGATTTCACAAGAAAGCAATTTTCCAATGTACCTGACACACTAACTAATTTAAATACTATAGCCTTGATAATAGAACTATGCACGCTTTAGAGACTAGAAAATAAGGAATTCAGTACCTGCCACAAATAGGGTATAATTAAGTTCACTTTAATTGACATGCTACTGTGCTGTGAATTACAATCCATTTCAGCAATGTGTCATTGTGTGTTATTTCTATAGACATCACACTGTATTTACATCCTACCTAATTAATGATTGGTTGGGTTCTATATAGTAAAGCTTTAAGAAGCCTTTTTGTCATTTAACTTGTAAGTATTCATAACATAAATTAAGGCTATTTCTTGTGAGAACTTTTACTTTGAAACATTATCAATATAACAGATATATAGTCAAAATGTTAAAGATACCCATTGCCTTTACTGTATTTAAAAATATAATTTTGGGGGCTGGAGAGTTGGCTCAGTGGTTAAGAGCACTGTCTGCTCTTCCAAAGGTCCCGGGTTCAATTCCCAGCACCCACATGGCAGCTCACAACTGTCTGTAACTCTAAGATCTGACACCCTCATACCAATGCACATAAATTAAAGTTAAATAAAAAAAAAGAAACAAAAGAAAAACAACAAAAAACTTTAAAAAATAAAAATATAATTTCTAGAGACATTCATATAAATATTTTATTCCATGTATATTACCTGTGTTAAAAGGCAAAAATTAAGTTAATAAGCTATAAAAGTGAATTTGTGTGGATTATAAGGGTTTGGTCATTCTGATATTACTACACTCTACTACAGGCTGTGGGGAAGATGAGGTGATTCTACACCATATTTGGAGTATTATATTTCTAATTCATTATTGTTTTTCTCCTTATCCCAGTATTCTGTATGTTGTATGAGATTCCACATAATATTATAGAGTATTTTTATGTTCATGGCTCTTAACATTAGCCTTTTAAAAGTCCTCTGAAGAAATGCAAATACATCACTTCTTTTAGAATCTACAAGCTTCTTAACAATTCTAAATTCACTTCATAGAAATAACGTATCTTCCCGATTTTTGTTGTTATTTAGGTAATGTAAAACCATTAAATGTTGTACTATATTAAAAAGGAGGTGATACATTCATCTAAGCTGAATACAGCTTAAACTCCAGATTCAGGGCACCACAAGGCTGTAAGTGGATCACATAAGGTAAATTAAAAATATATAGTTACCCTGGTAAATCTTTACACAAGATATTTATCATTAGTGTTATACATATTTTGGAATTTATTTTAACCAATGAATACCCACTGCACATAAATGTTTCATAAAAATATTTTCAAATATAATTATCATGTACCTTCACAACATACAATTACTTTTTCTTCATATCTCTGCCTAGTTAATTTTATACACCGAGACTTCTATATTTATGTCATAAATCAGATAGACATATGATAGATAGATAGATAGATAGATAGATAGATATTTAGATAGGTAGATAGACAGACAAACAGATAAATGAGAGATAGCTAGTTTATAGGTGAGAGATAAATAGATATAGATTTTAGGTGTTGTTTACACATAAATTTCTAGGATACACAAATGAAAGAAAATGAAATAGATATATTTCTTTACTATTTCACGTTTGGTTTTCACCAGTTTACTCTATAAATAATACAACTTTGTTTTTCTCTATAGCTGAACCACCTCCATTGAGCTCTTCCTCCACCATATGTTGATGGACACTAGTCCTGACTCCATAAGTTGGTCAGTGTGAATAGTGATTGGGCTAGCACATGTGTGGTATGTTACCTAGCAGCTCTTTGGTTATGTGCATAGGAATAGTTTATCTGGTTCATATGCTATATCTCAGCCTTTTGAGATACCTCCACATTGTTTTTTATAGTGTTTAGACTAATTTATATTACCATCACCACTATGAAAGAATTTCTTTCCAAAAGTGAGTCAAATCAAGTAAACAAATTAAATATTCCTGTATCTCCTATGTAAAATGAGGCAGTCATCAAAAGTCTCCCAAACAAACAAACCAAAAATACAAAGCAAAAACAAAAACAAAAAAACAAGGCCTGATGGATTCATCACAGAATTCTACCAGACCTTCAAAGAAGAGCTAGTATCTATTCTCTTCAAACTATGCCATAATGTAGAAACTGAAGGAAAATCACCAAACTCATTCTATGAGGCCACAGTCACCTTGATATTAAACCACAGAAAGACACAACAAAGCAAGAGAATTTCTGACCAATTTCTCTTATGCACATTGATGCAAAAATACTCAATAAAATACTTATTAACTGAATCCAAGAACACATCACCATGAGCAAGTAGGCTTCATTCCAGGCCTGCAGGGGTTGTTCAATATATGGAAATCCATGAGTGTAATCAACCATATAAACAAACTGAAATAAAAACACCACATCTCCTTAGATGCTAAAAAAGCATTTGATAAAATGCAACAACCATTGATATTTAAAGTCTTGGGGAGAGCAGGGGTACAAGGCACATACTTCAACACGATAAAGGAAATGTACAGCAAGCCTATAGCCAACATCAAACTAAATGAAGAGAAAGCTAAACCAGTTCCACTGAAAGCAGGGACTAAACAGGATGCCCACTCTCTCCATATCTCTTCAATATAGTAGTTTAAGTCCTAGCTAGAACAATAAGAAAACTAATAGAGATCAAGGGGATATAAATAGGAAAAAAAGAAGTCAAACTTTCCCTATTCTCAAATGACATGATAGTATATGTAAGTGGCCCTAAAAATTCTACCATGGAACTCCTGCAGCTGAAAAACACCTTCAGGAAAGTGGCTGGATACAACATCATGTCAAAAAATCAGTATCCCTACTCTGTACAAATGACAAATGGGCTGAGAAAAATTATGGAAACTACACCCTTCACAATAGCTGCAAATAATATTAACTATCTAGTTATAATTCTAACCAAGCAAGTGAAAGACTTATGTGGAAAAAGAACTTCAGGTTTCTAAAGAAAGAAATTGATGAAGATATCCCAAGCTGGAAAGATTCCCCCATGTTCATGGATGGGGGTTTCAACATTGTAAAAATGGCTATCTTACCAAAGGCAATTTACAGATTCATTGCAATTCCCATATATATTTCAATATAAGTTTTATAGACCTTGAAAGATCAATTCTCAACTTCATAAGGAAAAACAAAAATCCCAGAATTGCTAGAACAGTCCTGTTCAATAAATATCTTCTGGAGGAATTGCCATCCCTGATCTCAAGGTGTATTATAGAAGAACACTAATAAAAACAGCATAGTACTGGCGTAGAAATAGGCTGGTTGATCAATGAAATAAAATAGAAGACCCAGAAATAAACTCACTTACTTACGGGCATTTGACTTTTGAAAAAGAAGCCAAATACATACAATAGAAAAAAAGATAGCATCTTCAACCAATGGTGCTGGTTTAACTGGATGGCTACATGTAGAAAAACCCAATTATACCCATATTTATCACCATGCACAAAGCAAAAGTCCAAGTGGATTAAAACCTCAACTTAAAACTGGACACTCTAAATCTGTTAGAAGAAACAGTGAGAAGAGTCTTTAACTCATTGGCACAGAAGACAACTTCCTGAACAGAACACCAACAGCTCAGGCTCTAAGATCAGCAATTAATAAATGGGACCTCACAAAACTGAAAAGCTTATATAAGGCAAAGGAAACAATCAACATAAAAAAATGACAACCTACAGACCAGGAGGAGATATTCAAAAACCCTACATCTGACAAAGGTCTAATAGCCAAACTATATTAAAAACTCAAGAAATTAAACAGCACCAAGACAAATTTCCCAATTAAAATATGAGGTACAGGGCCAAACAGAGAATTATTAACAGAGGAATATCGAATGGCTGAGAAACACTTGAAATGTTCATTATCCCTAGTCATCAAAGAAAATACAAATCTGAAATTCCATCTTACACTTATCCAGGGCTAAGATCTAAAATTCAAGTGAGAGTACAGAAATGGGAACACTCCTCCATTGCTAGTGGGAGTGCAAATTTGTACAACCACTTTGGAAATCAATCTGGTGCTATCTCAGGAAATTGGAAGCAATTCTATCTCAAGACCCAACCATACCACTCCTGGGCACATACCCTAAAAATGTTCCAACATACAACAAGGACATTTGCTTAACTATGTTCATGGCAGCTTTATTCATAATAGCCAGAATCTGGAAAGAACCTAGACATTCCTCAACCAAAGAATGGGTAAAAAAAAAAAAAACAAAAAACAAAAAAAAAACTATTGTACATTTACTCTATGGAATATTATTCAGCTATCAAAAATAAGGAAATCTTGAAATGTGCAGGCAAAAGGATGGAACTAGAAACAATCATGCTAAATGAGGTAACCCAGACCCAGAAAGACAGGCATGGTATATACTCACTCATAAGCATATTTTCACCACTTAATATAGGATAACTACATTAAAATACCAAGAATGATGTGACAACCAAGGACCATATATGATGTGAACCTAGACCCTCTGATAAGATGTAGTAGACAGGCAGCAGAGTCTCCTTGTGGGTCCCACAATATGGGAAGTAAGGACTGATTCTGACATGGACTCAGTCTTCCCAAAGTTGATCACTTTCTCACAGCAGGGTGACCCTGACAGGCCATAGAGAAAGAGGACACATGTAGTACATCTGAGACTTAATAGGGTGAAGACAGATGTTTGTGAGGAGGTATCCCCTTTTTGAGGACTAAGTGAGGAAGTGAGAAGAGATGATGGAGGGAGTGTGGAATTAGGAGGTGTTGAGGAGGGGCCTACTATCAGGATGTAAAGAATTCAAACTGCTGAACAAACATGAAATGTATATTGCTAATCCCACTACATGGGAATAGTGCTGAGACATGAATGTCTATGCACAGACAAGGCTTCTTGTTGGTCACAGAATCCCTGTGGCTTATTATTAAATACCATTCTTCTTATGGCATGAAAGAAGATTTGCAAAAGACTTTCTTCTACTCATACAAAGAACAGTGAAGCAGCCTTAATTGTTCTGTGCATCCCACACACCTCATACATTTATAACTTTTGGATTATATAATGCTTGTGAGAAATTATATATTTTCAGAACAAAAGAACCGGACCCTGACACTGGACCAGACCTGACAGGAATAATTCCTCTCAGCATGCTGGATGCGGACATCCTGAGTCCTTCATGTTCCAAACCCAAGTGCTTCAGTTGCTGTTACTCATCAGAATAAGACAGCTCCTAGGAAGAAAGCTTCCAATCTGAATTGGTCCAGAATTTTAGACTGTCCCACACATGACTCCTATTAAGCCTGGAATTTCTCAACATTTAGAAACTGGACCATAAGGGCAATTCCTGGATTATTTAACCATTTTCCTCAATTTTATTTGGACCCCTACAAAGATATTATTTGCCCCACATCAGCCAGAAGTAACCTTAAGAGAATGACACTCCATTTCCCCTAAAGGAGGTTGGGTAGGTTTTTGTTTGCTCTCTTAGGCTGCAGATGCTTATTTTCTTTTTTCTTTTTTTCTTTTTTTTCTCCATATATTTTTTTATTTTAATTAATTTATTCTTGTTACATCTCTATGGTTATCCCATCCCTTGTATCCTCCCATTCTTCCCTCCCTCCCAGTTTCCCCTTATTCCCCTCCCCTATGACTGTTCCTCAGAGGGATTACCTCCCCCTGTATATGCTCATAGGGTATCAAGTCTCTTCTCAGTGACCTGCTGTCCTTCCTCTGAGTGCCACCAGGTCTCCCCCTCCAGGGGACATGATCCAGAGGGTCCTAGAAACCTACAAGTAGAACATTATGATAGGCAGATTTGGGCACACGGGTCCCACTCAAACTAAGGCACCAGCCAAGGACAATACAGGCAGTAAACTTTAAACCCCTACCCAGATCTAGCCAATGGATAGATGCTTATTTTCAATGGGCATCAGTTATAAGTTATTATTGGTCTTATTCAGTGAAAGAACAATGTTGGACTTATGAATGTCTCTCTTTTCCTTCATCTCTCTTTCCTAGGTATGGAGGTAGGGGTTAAAAATAAAGAAGGGGGTATAGAAATATATATGGATGATACAATAAAAAGTAGATTATTGAATCTACTCCTCAGCTTAAGGTCTTGTTACTCACAAATAAGGTTATTTTTAATTCATTGGTATAGAATTTTGTATGTTGATGTAAAATAAGTTTAATTTTGGTACATTGGTATAGAACTCAATTTTAAGATTATTCTTCACACACATTATATGTATTTCTACTCTAATATGAGGTATTATGCCCAAATAACTCAATTATATTATAATTACTTCCCATATAATGAAAGTGGTATTGCAGGCTGTTTAGGATAATTAAGTAATAAAAACTAATTGTTAGTTTATCAAATCATAGTCATATCAATTACTAGTCTATTTTTATCACAAAAATATACATCCTAGGTTTAACAGATAGATATGACTCTATAGATATATAAGGTAAAATCGTTAGATGTGGTCTTCCAAACCTCATAGGCTTTCAGAATATGGCATTTAAAGATGCTTTTATTATTTTAAAGATCTTTGACAACAAGACAGGTTAACTGTTGCCAACACCAAACCTACCTTAAAGAAGATGATGAGCTTCAAAGAACCTTCTTATGGAGATGGCTTCAATGCGGCAAATGAACCACAGAGTAAAATGTCCTCATTTCTACCAGAGATAGAATTCTGCCTATAAATGGACAAGCTTGGATGCAGGCTGAGTGGAAGGCCAAAGTTTTCCAAGACAGGGTAAGTCATAAGTAATTCCAGCCTCACAAATATATCTGTCAGATATATTGGACCAGAAGGCTGAAGATAATGGTCCAACTTTATAGAGAGTTTTGGGTAACTCTTCAGGCAATAAACAGTCTCTATCATATTTTTTCATTTTGGAAGCTTCTAAACTGCACTTCTGGCTCACTCAGGTAATTAAATTTTGTTCCTTCTCAAGTTGTTGGTGGGGTTAAAGACCAGATATGTTAGTCTTACGGTTAAACTTAGTTGCTTAGGGGTAAGATGTTTTCAGGTCTAGATAGATGTTTTAAGTTAATAGAGATGAGATATGATAGACATTGGTTTACATTCAGAATTTTACATGCACCATGATAAAAAGATGTTTTCTTCAAGATTGCCAAATATAAATATCCAAAACACTATGAATGCAACATTCATATAATTCCTGATTGTTTTGTGGTTCTTCTTGCTGAATGTAGTTTATTTTATATATGTATTATAATATAAATGTATGTTAAAAATAATGAAAAATAAAAAATAATTTTTTTAATTAAAAAAAGAGGAAATGGAAAAGGCCAAGTAATGAACAAGCTTTTTAAAATTACACTTAAATTTTCAGCACAGACAATAAAAGTCAGAGGGGCCTGGGCAGATGTCTTGCAAACCCTAAGAGACCACAAATGTCACTCCAGACTACTATAGTGGGGAAGAGCCTTAACCTCACTGGCACAAGAGACAACTTCATGAACAGAAAAAAAAAAAAAAAAGCTCAGGATCTAAGATCAACAATTAATAAATGAGACCTTATGAAACTGAAAAGCTTCTGTAAGGTAAAGGATACTGCCAATAGCCTACAGCCTGGGAAAAAGATATTTCACCAACTGTATATCTGACAAAGGGCTAATATCTAAAATATAAAATGAACTCAAAAGATTAAACATCACCAAACCGCGCTCAGTCCCACTGAAGCCACCAGCTTAGCCCAGCCGCAGTTCGCCTGCTGTGACGCAGGCTGGGCAGAGCGCTCAGGTCCACCGAAGGCGCCATCTCAGCGCAGCCGCAGTTCGCCTGCTGTGATGCAGGCTGGGCGGAGCACTCAGTCCCACCGAAGGCGCCAGCTTAGAGCAGCCGGAGTTCACCTGCTGTGACACAGGCTGGGCAGAGCACTCAGGCCCACCGAAGGCACTAGCTTAGCACAGCCGCAGTTCAGCTACTGTGATGCAGGCTGGGCAGAGAGCTCAGTCCCACCGAAGGCACCAGCTTAGCCCAGCCGCAGTTCGCCTGCTGTGATGCAGGCTGGGCGGAGCACTCAGTCCCACCGAAGGCGGCAGCTTAGAGCAGCCGCAGTTCACCTGCTGTGACACAGGCTGGGCAGAGCACTCAGGCCCACCGAAGGCACTAGCTTAGGGCAGCCGCAGTTCACCTGCTGTGATGCAGGCTGGGCAGAGAGCTCAGTCCTACCGGAGGCACTAGCTCACATCAACAAGCAGTTCTGCCCAAGACACTAGCTCTCCACAGCGGGCAGTTTTGGGGCGCTGACACAGGCTGAGGTCAGCACACAGATTCAGCCCAGAGGCCCTAGCCAGACTTGCTGGGCAGATTAGGCCCAGAGATTCTTCCTGAGCTGTGCACACAGGCTCGGCGGCCCCAAGACTCTGGCTGGACTATCCACGCAGTATAAGCCCAGAGTCCTGGGCTGAATTCAGCGTGCAGTGTGGATCCATAGTCCCTGGCTGAGCTCGGTGCACAGTTCCGCCCCGGAGACTCTGGTGGGGCTCGGCGTGCAGTTTAGAGCCAGAGTCCCTAACCGTGCTTGGCAGACAGATTGGGCCCAGAGACTCTAGTAGAGCTTTTGGCACAGTCCCAGCTCTAAGATTCTGGTTGGACACAGTGTGTAGTTTGAATCCAGAATTCTTGGGTGAGCTGGGCAGATGAATCGGGCATGAGTTAATAACTGACCACAGCAAGCAGTTTGGGAAAAAAACCCTAGCTGAGGTTGGTGCGCAGTCCCAGCCCAAAAATTCTGGCTGGACCTTGTGTGCATTTTGAGCTCAGAATTCCTAGCTGAGCTCAGCAGACGGTGCAGGCCCTGAGATTCTAGCTGACATCGGAGGGTGGTTCGGGTCCAGTGTCCCTGGCTGGACTTGACAGGAAACCCAGAAGGCTGTGGATGCCTTGGCCTAACCCAACGCTCATCCAGAGACTCAGATAGATTGCAGGACCCACAGCACAGGGGAGCTGAGGATCACTGGCTGTGAGAGCCCAAAACGACAGGGCTAACCTCCTGCCATCCACAACAGTGAAGCATCAGAGCTTCCAGCCTACGGGAATTGTGAGAAAACAAGTGAATCTATCATCAGAGTCCTTCCATCCAACTCGGGAAGCTACGCAACAAAAACAAAGCCAGCAAGATATCTAAAGGACAGCGTAAAAGCATACGCAAAAAAAACCCCAAAACAACATGGCATCGCCAGTTTCCAGCTATCCAAAAGAAAACAACCCAGAGAGCTCAAATACAACGGAAATACAAGAAAATGACCTCAAATCCTTAATACGAGGATATTAATGGAGGAAACAAATAAAATTCATAATCTAATACAGGAAGACACAGCCAAACAGGTGAGAGACATAAAAGAAGCACATAGAGTGGACCTGGAAAAATTTCAGGAAAATGCCAACAACCAGATGAAAGAAATAAAATGGTTGAGGCTCTGAAGACCTATACAGAAGCAATGGAAGAAACTCAGGAATATACAAGCAATCAAATGAAAGAAATAAAAAAATCAGTTCAAGATCTGAAGACAAAAATGGATTCAATGATAAACACACAGACAGAAGAAAAACAAGAACGTGAGACCTCAGAGAAGAAGGTGAGCAACACAGAGGTGAGCTTTTCTAACAGAATCCAAGAGACAGAAGAACGAATCTCAGGTCTAGAAGATACAATCACAGATCTTGAAGCAACCATTAAAGAAAATGCCAAATCTGGAAAACTCCTGACACAAAACATCTAAGAAATTAAGGACACGATGAAAAAGAAGAAATCTGAGGATAAAAGGCATTGAAGAAAGAGAAGATATCAGACTCCAAGGCCCAGAAACTATTCTCAACAAAATCATAGGAGATAATTTCCCTAATCTAAAGAAAGAGATACCTATAAACATACAAGAGGCCTACAGAACACCAAATAGAATTGACCAGAAAAGGAAAACTGCCCGTCACATAATAATCAAAACACAAAATATACAGAACAAAGAAAACATATTAAAAGCTGCAAGGGAAAGGGGCCAAATAACATTCAATGGCAAACTATCAGAATTACACCCGACTTCTCAGCAGAGACCATAAAAGCCAGAAGAGCCTGGACAGAGATCCTGCAAACCCTAAGAGACCACAGATGCCAGGCCAGACTACTTTACCCAGCAAAACTATCAATAACCATTGATGGAGAAAACAAAATATTCCATGACAAAAACAAATTCAAACAGTACCTATCCACAAATCCAGTTTTACAAAAGGTACTAGAAGAAAAACTCCTTCCCAAAGAGTCAAGCTACAAGCAAAACTACTCAGGAAATAGTTAACTATACCATGGCTAAAACACAGCTACACAAACACTCGATTGGAAACAACATCAAAATTAAGACTCTTAACAGTCACTGGTCGTTAATATCTCCCAACATCAATGGTCTCAATTCTCCAATAAAAAGACACAGACTAACTGAATGGGTGCATAAACAAGATCCAACATTCTTCTGCATTCAAGAAACACATCTCACCTATAACAATAGGCACTATGTCAGGGTAAAAGGTTGGAAAAAAATATTCCAAGCAAATGGTCACAAGAAGCAAGCAGGCATAGCCATTTTAATATCAAACAAAATAGACTTTCAATAAAAATTAATCAAAAGGGATGCAGAAGGACACTTCATACTCATCAAGGGTAAAGTCAACCAAGATGACATCACAATTCTGAACATCTATGCTCCCAATACAAGGGCACAAACATTTGTAAAAGATCTGCTAAAAAAACTTAAACCACACATCAATCCCCACACAATAATAGTGGGAGACTTCAACACGCCACTCTCACTGAAGGATAAGTCATTGAAACAGAAACTAAGCCGAGAAATAACATCATTAACCAATGCCATGGGTCAAATGGATCTAACAGATATCTATAGAACTTTTCACCCAAACAAGAAAGAATATACCTTCTTCTCTGCACCCCATGGAACCTTCTCCAAAATTGATCACATCGTAGGTCACAAAGCAGGCCTCAACAGATACAAGAGGATTGAAATAATACCTTGTATCCTATCAGATCATCATGCTCTTAGGCTGCAATTCAACAACAACAGAAACAACAAAAAGCCTACA
>OU015750.1:16149870-16169265 GCA_907169655.1 Acomys percivali | reverse complement strand
AAAAAAAAAAAAAAAAAAAAAAAAAAAAAACAGCCCAGGGCCAGATGGTTTCAGTGCAGAATTCTACCAGACTTTCAAAGGCGAGCTAATACCGATACTCTTCAAGCTACTCCAAAACAGAATTGGATGGAACATTACCAAATTCATTCTATGAGGCCATAGTCACATTGATACCTAAACCTCACAAAGACTCAACAAAGAAAGAGAATTTCAGACCAATTTCTTTTATGAACATCCATGCAAAAATACTAAATAAAATTCTTACAAAACGAATACAAGAAACCATCAAGGATATCATTCATCATGACCAAGTAGGCTTCATTCCAGGCATACAGGGATGGTTTAATATACAGAAATCCATCAATGCAATCTACCATATAAACAAATTGAAAATAAAAAACCACATGATCATCTCTTTAGATGCAAAGAAAGCATTTGATAAAATCCAACAACCATTCATCTTTAAAGTTTTAGAGAGATCGGGGATACAAGGCACTTTCCTCAATATAATAAAGGCTACATACAGCAAGCCAATAGCCAAAATCAAAGTAAATGGTGAGATACTCAAGTAAATTCCTCTAAAATCGGGAACAAGGCAAGGCTGCCCACTTTCTCCATATCTCTTCAATATAGTACTCAAAGTTCTAGCCAGAGCAATAAGACAACAAAAGGAGATCAAGGGTATCCAAATGGGAAAGGAGGAAGTCAAACTATCCCTATATGGAGATGATATGATAGTGTACATAAGTGACCCTCAAAATTCCACCAGAGAACTCCTACAGTTGATAAACACTTTTAGCAATTTGGCTGGATACAAAATTAACTCAAAAAAGTCTATAGCCTTCCTATACACCAATGAAAAGCTTGCAGAGGAAGAAATTAGGAAAGCCACACCCTTCACATTAGCCACAAGCAATATAAAATATCTAGGAGTTACTCTAACTAAGCAATTGAAGGACTTGTTTGAAAAATATTTCAAAACTCTGAAGAAGGAGATTGAAGATGACATGAGAAGATGGAAGAATCTTCCTTGCTCATGGATAGGGAGAATTAACATAGTAAAAATGACCATCCTACCAAAAGCAATCTACAGAATCAATGCAATCCCTATCAAAATGCCTACACAATTTTTTAAAGACATTGAAAGTTCAATTCTGAACTTCATATGTAAAAACAAAAAAACCAGAATAGCAAAAATGATCTTGTACAATAAAAGGTGCTCCGGAGGCATCTCCATACCTGATCTCAAATTGTACTATAAAGCAATAATAATTAAAACAGCATGGTACTGACACAGCAACAGGCTGGTTGATCAGTGGAATCGAATTGAAGACCCAAATATGAATCCACACACATATGGTCACTTGATTTTTGACAAAGAAGCCAAATCCATCCAATGGAAAAAGGATAGCATCTTCAACAAATGGTGCTGGTCTAACTGGATGTCTATGTGTAAAAAAATGCAACTGGACCCATATTTGTCACCTTGCACAAAACTCAAATCCAAGTGGATTAAAGACCTCAACATAAAACCAAAGACACTAAGTCACTTAGAAGAAAAAGTGGGGAAGAGCCTGGAACATATTGGCACAGGAGACAACTTCCTGAACAGAACACCAACAGCCCTGGCCTTAATGTCAACAATTAATAAATGAGACCTCATAAGGCTGAGAAGGTTCTGTAAGGCTGGAGACACTGTCAAGAGAACAAAGCGACAGCCTACAGACTGGGAAAAGATCCTCACCAACCCTACATCTGACAAAGGTCTAATATCCAAATATATATAAAGAACTCAAGAAATTTAACACCACCAAACCAAATAACCCAATTGAGAAATGGGGCTTGGAACTAAACAGAGAATTCTCAACAGAAAAATATCATATGGCTGAGAAACACTTAAAGAAATGCTCAACCTCCTTAGTCATCAGGGAAATGCAAATCATAACAACTCTGAGATTCCATCTTACATCCATCAGAATGGCTAAGATCAAAAACTCAAGGGGCACCACATGCTGGTGAGGATGTGGGGAGAGAGGAACACTCCTTCATTGCTGGTGGGAATGCAAACTAGTACAACCACTTTGGAAATCTATCTGGTGCTATCTCAGAAAACTGAGAATAGGGCTTCCTCAAGACCCAGCTATTCCACTCCTTGGAATATACCCAGAAGATGCACCAGCACACAGAAAAAAAAATTTGCTCAACCATGTTCATAGCAGCCTTATTCATAATAGCCAGATCATGGAAACAGTCTAAGTGTCCCTCAGTAGAAGAATGGATAAAGAAACTGTGGTACATATACACTATGGAATACTACTCAGCTATTAAAAACAAGGAATTCCTGAAATTTGTGGATAAATGGATTGAGCTAGAAATGATCATAATGAGTGAGTTAACCCAGAAGCAGAAAGACTCAAATGGTATATACTCACTTATATCTGCATAGTAACCCAATGGGCATGCCCCATGAAAGCCTTCCCTTACCAGGAAACTGGGACAGAGGGGAGGACATCCTATTGGGACTCTAGATGAGAGAACCATGGGAGAATAGCAATGTAGAAGGATCCAGTGGGTCCTAGAAACCTACAAGTAGAATATTTTTATAGGCAGATTTGGGCCAAGGGGTCCCGCTCAAACTAAGGCACTAGCCAAGGACAATACAGGTGGTAAAATTTAAACCCCTACCCAGATCTAGCCCATGGACAGGACAGTCTCCACACTTGAGTGGAGAGTGGGATATGACTTTCTCATGTACTCTGGTGCCTCACATTTGACTATGTCCCTGGAGGGGGAGACCTAGTGGCACTCAGAGGAAGGACAGCAGGTCACCGAGAAGAGACTTGATACCCTATGAGCATATACAGGGGGAGGCAATCTCCCTCAGGAACAGTCATAGGGAAGGGGAATAAGGGTAAAATGGGAGGGAGGGAAGAATGGGAGGATACAAGGGATGGGATAACCCTAGAGATGTAACAAGAATAAATTAATAAAAATTTAAAAAAGAAAAATAAATAAATACGTAAATAAAAACTGCAAAGACATAAAAAAAAAACAAAAGAAAACTGACATCCATCAAATGTAACAAATGTATTTAAAATAAAAGGTGGATTTGTGAAAAAAAAATCACCAAACCAAATTATCCATTTAAAAAACGGTTACAGAGCTGAACAGAATTATCAACAGAGCAGTATTGAATGGCTGAAAAACACTTAAAGAATAGATCTGCGACCTTAGTTATAAGAGAATTCTAAATCAAAATGTCTCTAAGATTACATCTTAAATTTATTAGAATGGCTAAGACTAAAAGCTCAAGTGATAGCACATGCTGGTGAGGATGGAATACTACTCAGCTATTTAAAAACAAGGGAATCTTGAAAATTGCAGGCAAATAGATGAAATTGGTGAAGACCCTCCTGAGGGAGATAACTCAGATCCAGAAAGACATGCATGGTATATACTCACTCATAAGTGAATATAAGCCCAACATAGGTGTCCTCTGAGGGACTCCATCCAGCAGGCGATTGGGACAGATGCTGGGACTTGTAGCTGGTCTCTAGCCTGAGCACTGAGAGTTGTACGGAAGAGTAGGGGGACTGGAGGACCCAGGGAAGTCTGAAGCCCCACTGGGAGACCATCAAGGCTGGTGGATCTGGACCCAGGGGCCCTGCACAAACTGATGCACCAACTATGGACAATGCATGCAGAGAACCTAGACCCCCTGTTCAGATATAACCAATGGATAGCTCATTCTCTATGGTTGCAGGGAGGGGAAAGGGAGTGGCAGATCAGGGACTGCCTCTGACATGAACTCTGGTGCTGAGGACTTGATCATTTCTTTTGGGAAAAGCCTTGTGAGCAAACAAAGGAAGGTTATCCAGGCTATTCTGATGAGACCTGATAGGCTGTGGTCATATGACAGGCCCCCTCTGATACCAGTGAGGAAATAACAATCAGGATGTAATGTGAATAAATTATAATAAATAAAAAAATAAAAAAACTAACAAAAATTGACAAGGCCCTGCAGTGCATAAGCAGTCCATTCATTTGGTCACTGTCATTAAAGCCTAATTCTTTGGGATTTTGGCACATCCTGAAGACTAGTTGAGACATACAACCTCATAGAATGAATACTTACTGGATTCTTGGACCTTCCATTGCTATAAAGACATTGCTGGACTAACTGGTCACAGCTTTTAAACAATGCTAATATATCACACATATCTATATGTTTTGTTCCTCTAGAGGACACTAACTAATAAAGCTTTTCTTACCAGAAGTAGTTACATGGTGGCAGAAGTTATAAACAAAAAACTTAAAATATCTGAAACAGACTTTCCAGTTTGCCAACACCTACAGTTACTAACATCTTTCCTAGAAGCTGAGACCATTGAAATCCTATGATGTGAACTGTTTTACACATTTACGAAGATAAATGTGTTTGATTATCCTAATTCATCAATTGTGAGAGGAAATATATTTGGTGACTCTATACATGAAAGTTTTGACAATTTGTTGAAATAAAAAAGAAAAATGATGATGGTGGTTAGTTGCTCCTAGCATCTCTGGATAAACATACAAAGGAAAAGAATTAACTCAGAGATAAAATTGACCAGATTTACATGCGCATAAACAGACTAAAGGTTTCTAAGTCTGTGTGTTGGAAAAGAATCTTCTCTCCAGCAGCCACAGAGCTCAAGTTGCAGAAAATCAAACCAAAGCCCTCATTACATGGTTGGCTGAATAACAGTGAAAATTCAAGTCCCAGCCTAGGAGGTTATTGGCAGTTAAACTAAGGGCATTAATTGGAAAAGAGGGATTCTGTAATTTGGGATAGTGATGTGTGGTAGTACCCTATTTAAGCTGAGAATGTTGAACCATCAAATTCTCAAGGGTTTCTTTAGCCTGAGGAAGTAGTCTCTCAACCACCAGCACATGGTGAACCCCAAAATCACTACCTGAAATGCTGTCTTTTCTGTGTTTGACTAAGGAAAATATATTTTCCTCATATAGTTCCTCAATTTTCCCTAGTCCTTCATTGTCTGCTAAACCATCAGTAACTTTCTCTGAGGAACATGCTAGGCAAGATAATCCCTCGGGGAATACCAAAAGTTGCCTCTATAGCTATAATCTGACTTGAGACAAAGCAGGCTCATAAATGGGAAATTGAAAGTGTAGTCCATGAGGATGTATGCTACACTACTAAAGAGACTAATTAGTTTGATAATTCATTCAAGTAGAACCTGGGTAATATGTGTAGGAGTCCATTTTAAGATAGGATAATGGTAGAAGGGACATAAAACTTAATCAGGCTGAGTTTATTTATATAAGCCCACAAAGCAGAGATTATAAATAAGTAAAGAATCTCACACAGAAAGATGGGGGTGACTTTAGGTGAGGAGGAATAGTTAAAAAATCAATTAGATGGTAGATAGACTGTCCATGACTCTGTCATCCCTGTCATTGTCTATTGGGCTCATGAACAACATGGTCATGGCTGGCATAGATCAATGCTACATGTGGGCTCAACAACATGGGCTATCACTCACCAAGGCTGACTTGGGTACAGCTGAAGCTGAGTACCAGATCTGCCTACAGCAGAGACTAACACTGAGCCCCAGATAAGGCACCATTCCCTAGAGTGACCAGCCAGTGACCAGGTAGTATGTTGACTACAATGCATCACTTCTTCTGTGCATATGACAATGTTTTGTTCTTACCAGAGTAGATGCTTATTCTGCATATGGATTCATCTTTCCTGCGTGCTTCTGCCAAAACCACCATCCAGGGTCTTATAAAATGCCTTACTCACCATCATGACACTACACACAATATTGCTTCTAATCAAGGAACTCACCTCACAGATAGGCAAATGTGACTTGACATTCAGGATTTCCATAGGCCAATTTTGGCTACAAGTACCCTTCAGGAAATAGGCTAAGAAAGGAATCACAGTATTGAATGGGTAATTTATCAAGATTACCAAGGAGAAACTGGATTGCTCTCCACAGTAGAAATAAGAAAAAATATGACTGGAGTGCAAGAATTATGATAGGACATCTGTCCTGTGAATTAATCAATAGGAATCTACAACAATTTAATCCAGGCAGAAAAACAAAGGACACAGACAAGTCAGGAAGGGGTGTTAGACTTTCCAACGGCCTTTTCTGAATCTAATGAGATGATTATGTGGTGTTTGTTGTTGTTTGTTTATGTGGTAGATTAAATTTATGGGTTTACTTATGTTAAACCATCCCTGTACCTCTGGGCTGGTGCCCACTTGGTTATGGTAGATAGTTTTTGATGTGTTCTTGGATTTGGTTTGCAAATATTTTAAGAATGTTCACATCATTGTTCACAAGTGAGATCCATCTATAAGTCTCTCTCTTGTGTATTTTGGTGGTTCAGATATCAGAGACACTGTGGCCTCATAAAAAGACTTAGGCACTGTTCCTCTTCTTTCTTTTTGGTGGAAAATATTATCTGGCAGTTAGTTATTCCTTGAATGTCTGGTAGAATTCTTGATTAAATCCTCTTATCCAGCCCTCCCGCCACTTTTTTTTCTTAGAGTAGATGAAGTAAAGACTTCCAGCATTCCTTTGCAAACTGTTTTCTTTCACATATTAATTATGTTTCTATCTGTGTGAACTACTATATTAATCCTTGGCTTAATGATTTCTGAGAATATATTGTTTCTATTGTGTAGGCTGTCTCATCATTTGTGATTTTTTTCTACATTGTACAAATCCATTTCTATATAATACTATTTGCCAATTGTAATTTACTTTCCTGAGCTATTGGGGTTTTCCCCCCAGAATGTTCTGTGTTTACCTATACTTTGAACTGTTATATAGCTTGACTTGAATATGAGTCCAACAGGGACACAACCAACACAGTGGAGCTGTAGGGTACTTAAAGGCATCCAGCCCCTAGCCCACAATGTAGGGCTCCCCTGCATGCCAGAGAAGCCCAATCGGCTCCAGCACAAGCAGTAAATACCAGAGATAATCAGATGCCTAAAAGCCAGTGTAAGAACACAATCAACAAAAACAAGGACTACATGGCAACAAGTTCTGGATATCCTAACACAACTGAAACACAGAAAAAAATGACCTAAAATCTATACTTATGAAGATGGTAGAGGGCTTTAAAGAGAAAATGAATAAATCCTTCAAATTAATATAGAGAAATATAACCAAACAAATTGAGGCCTGTAAAGAGGAAATGAATAAATCACTTAAAGAATTATAGGAAAACACAGTCAAACAGGTGAAAGAAATGAATAAAATGCTTCAAAACCTAACCTAAAATTGGAAATAGAGTCAATAAAGAAGACACAAACTGAGGAAATCCTGGAGAGAGAAAACATTTTTGCTTAGTTGCTGGTATGCCACATTTGAAGTTATTTCCATATAGAGATTCTTCAGTGCTCATCATCTTCCTTGAAGTAGGCTGGGTGATGTCAGGAGTTGGCATATCTCATTGTCAAAGAATCCTTATAATAAGAAAAATATATTTAAATGCAATATTCTATAGATCTCTGACGTTTTTGGAAGCCTTGTCTATCTTTATATAATCTATCTATAGAATAAGATATATCTGTTAAACCTAGGATGTATATTTCTGTGCTAAATTATATCAGCAATTAACATGAGAAAATCTGACTGACTACCAATTAATTTGTATATTATATGCAGCAAAGATAACCTTAAATTTGAATTCCATACCAATGTACCAAAAATGAATGAATTTTTTGCATTAATATACAGAATTCTATCTTAATGAATTAAAAATAACCTTATTTGTGAGTAAGAGGGCCTTAAGTTGAGGAGCAGACTCAATAATATGCTCTTTGTCCTATCATTTCTATATATTTTCTATATTCCCTTGTCTTTCTTTTCAAGCACTATCTCAATACCTAAGAAAGAAAGAAAGAAAGAAAGAAAGAAAGAAAGAAAGAAAGAAAGAAAGAAAGAAAAGAGAGAAATATTTGAGTCTAACCTCACTTTCTCTCTGAATAAGACCATTAATAACTTATAACCATCTCCCTATGACAATAAACATTGATAGTTCAAGAAAACCAAAAATCTTCTCCAACCCACCTTAAGGGAAATGAGGCATCTTTCTTTTCATGCATGCTTCTCAATGATTTGGGGGCAAATAATGTATTTATGGAGGCCCAAATAAAATTGGGAAAAGTCTTTAAGCAAACTAGCTATAACATTTGTGGTCCAGTCTCTAAATATTGAGAAATTTTAGGCTTACTATAAGTCCTAATTGCAACAGTCTGAAATGCTGGACCAATTGTCATCAGAAACTTTCTTCAATGCTCTCTTGGGTGTTGATATTATTTTTATAAAACTGTGTTTGTTTCTCTTAGCTTATTGTTTAATCTGGCTATCATACAAATAATTGAGACTTTTTTATAACACAGGACTTCACAACATAATCTGAGCAGTTTAAGTCTATTCTTAACCTTCTATGCTATTTTTTTCTTACTCCCAGAAAAGATCCCAGTGATACTTCCACTTTGTAACTTTCCTGTTCTCCAGGTTCTTCTACCTGATCTTCCTTGGTCCTGTACCCCTGGCTGAATCCGCTGGTTGCATCTTCTACCTCCTCCTCCCCTGGTTGGCACCAAGTCCAGCCCTATTCTCCCCACTGCTCATTGACTAACTGCAATCTGCTTTATTGACATAACATGCGGACAATAGAAGAGCAGAGTTTATACAATATTTAGACAGAAAATCAGATTTTAAAGTATACAATAAGCTTATGCCTACATTTTGGAATAGGCTTTGATGAGCAGAAGTGAGGCTGGAACATGTAAGATCCTGGAACAGTTATGTCAGTGTCTTAGCATCCTGGAGGATAAACCATGTCAGATCTGGTCTAGCATCATCAGACATTGGCTCTTTTGTTCTGAAAATATATACTTTCTTACAGGCTATATAGTCTTAAAAGTATAAATGGATGAAATGGATGCACAGATCAATTAAGAATATTGTTTGCTCTTTGGATAAGCAGAAGATTGAACATTTGTACATTGGTCTGCTTTACTTTGACCCTTCTCAAAGAGGATGTATAATATTTCCATTATCAAAGAACTTATAATCATTATCTTATTGAAATCAAAGCAAAATTGTAAGATCTCAGGGTTGTATGATACATGATGTATAGGCCAGGCTGCTACCTGTCCCCCAAGAGAAGATTTCCCATTTAGAGACAGAACAGTTTCCCTTAGGAACCAAAAATGTATTATGCTTTAAGTAAACTTTATGTAAACTCCCATTTAATTTTAGTGCTCAAGAATTCCCTAGGCATCTTGTATTTGGCTAGAGAATTGGGCTTGCTTTTCTTTATTTGCTATTCTCATCTTTCCCCTTTTCCATATGGAATGGGTGATTATGCCTTTAAAACCAAACTTTATGTAAATTTCTTATTTTTAGAGGTTAAGTATACCCCAGGAATCTTGCACCTGGGTTTTTTCTCTTGTTGTGGCTACCTTTGTGATGCCCCTTCTTCCATATGGAATGGGTCATTACCTCTTTTAGATGTGAATTATATGCTTTAAGTTTTGGAACTTAGGCTGGCATGTTATTTTCACCAGTAAATCCTGTGTCTCTTGTGCCAGGTGTGGCCATAACCTGTTTCATGTTTAAAGGAACAAGCTATCCCATTGGGTGCCAGAACAATGTGGCACCTCACCTTAATTAGCATTTAAAAGCCTAGTTTCTGGTTGTGGGAGGCATGTACCTTGCGTGTTTCTCTCCCAGCCTAACCTTGGGTGCTTATATTGATTAACAAAAAACTAACTTTTTTCTTAGTAGAAATAATCAAGAAAGAACCAGAGCCATGGCATCAAGCCTAGGAAAGCATCAACTGGTGTTGACGGCAGTAGGAATTTTTAAATGGGTTTGGGTTTTTTCTTCTGTATCCTTGAGGCTTCGTGAATAGAGGCTTATCAGCTGGGGGTTCCTGACTCAACTTCACTGTGTAAACTGTGTAAACTGATTCAGAATTCCACTCCAAGATTTGCGTGTCTCTGACTCTGTTAGTATTAAAGGTGTGTGCTATAATTGTATGATTTTTTTTTTAATCTCAGATTCAGTCACAGTCTTTAAAAACTCTCATGTTTTAGCAATGTCATATAATAAAATATTTCTGCTATAGGGAAAAAAAACAAAAACTTTCAAGCAAAATTTGAGAAGAGAGGCAAGAAGTGTTTAAGTTTTGGGGTGGGAGCACCATCTCAGATTTTAGTGGTGTTGCCCTATGAATCATTCCTTTGAATTTAGTTGTTGCTACAAATGTATAGGTGGATTTTTTTCCAGAAAGATCTGACAAACAATTCACAGGTAGAGAGTTTTGAGCTCTTGCTTGTCATCTATCAAGAAGGGCCTTGCTCACCTCCCTTTTTATTGCCTGTGTCTCTTGGCTTTCTCCTTAATTTCTCCCCGAGCTTTCTTAGAGAAGTCATGGACAGTTGTGATCACCATTAAACACATTGCATCCAGGTCCATAACAACAAGAACCAAAACAAAGTCAGAAAAGCTCCAAGCATGTTCTGATATGGTGCCTTTAATATTAGGTGCAGATTTAAGTCTAGGTCTGTCTAAAAGGCTGACAGCCTCCAAGCTTTACTTCTCTAACCAGTCATATTTCTATAGCCACCACTGCCATGAGAGGGTTGAGCTCGCGGGTGGCAGCAGAGAGCAGTGCTCAAGGTATAAACTTAGATTCAAGCCCCACGTTGGGTGTTGATGTGTTGTGGTTAATTTAAAAGTATGGCCTGATATATACTTATTCTTAGGCTATAGTTTTGATGGTGGTATTATCTGACTTGCTTTTACAATCAATAAAGACAAATGCCTGATGTATTTTAGAATAGGCCTTTACCTGGGGCAAAGCAGATATTTATTCCTAAGCTATCATCCATATCTCCCTGTCTTAATAACATTTTATCTGTCTCTAATAATGTGTACTTTGGCTACCTACCATCCATAACCCCAAAATACTTGATAAGGTTGTTCATTTTAGCCATTTATTTCCATGAAGAACTTCACAGTTCCTCCTCTGGGCCCACGTGGATCTTTTCCTACACTGTGGAGATTCTCCTTTCTTCCTCCTCTGTCCCATCTGCTCTCTTTCCCAAGATTTCCTCTATCCTCAAAGGCCCTCGAACCTTAGCCATGCCTATCCCATTTGCCTGCCCATGTGTGTTGTTTTTATTGGTCAGATAGGAATAAGTTTGTAGGCAAGGTTATATACTTGAGGCACATTAAAAGACAGCAAATAGTAATTAGTATTAAAATATATGAGACCAATCTTCAACATAAGATGAGAAAGAAATTGAGGAATAATACCCTTCAAAATACCTACAAGTACTATGAAGTATCTCGGTGTAACTCTAACCAAGCAAGTCAAAGACGCATAATAAAAGAATTTCAAGTCTCTGAAGAAATCGAAGAAGATAATAATATATGGTAAGATGTCCCATGCCCATGGATCAGTAGGATTAACATAGTAAAAACAGCCATTTTAACAGAAGCAACCTATAGATTCAATGCAATACCCATCAAAATACCAATATAATACAGACCTTGAAATAAAAATTCTAAACTTCATATGGAAAAACAAAAGATCCTGAATTACTAAAGCAATTCTATACAATGAAAGACTGTCTGGAGGTATCCCTAGTCTTGACTTCAAGCTATACCACAGAGAAGTTGTAATAAAACCTGCATGGTAATGGCATAGACACAAACTGACTGAAGACCAGAAACAAACCCACACATCTACAGACAATTGATTTTTGACAAGGGAGCCAAAACCATACAATGGAAAAAATAAGGTATCTTCAGCAAATTGTGCTGGTCTTACTGGATGTCTACAAATAGAAAAATGCAAATAGATCTATATTTATTACCCTGCACAAAACTCAAGTCCAAGGGGATTAAAGACATCACCATATAATATCTATTAGAAGAGAAAGGTGAAGAGACTTGAACTCTTTGGCATGGGAGACAACTTCCTGAACAGAATACCACAGATCATGCTCTAATATCAACAATTAATAAATGCGACTTCTTGAAACTGAAAAGCTTCTATAAGACAAAGGACACTCTCAAAAGAATGAAATGGCAGTATACAGGTTGGGAAAAGGTCTTCCCTAATCCTACAACTGACAAAGGGCTAATATCCATATATATAAAGAACTCAAGAAATTAAACACCAACAAACAAAATATGAAAAATGGTCTACAGAGCTAACCAGAGAATTCTCAAAACAGGAATCTTGAATGGCCAAAAACCATTAAAGAAATGTTCAACATCCTTATTCATCAATGAAATTAAAAACAAAATGAATCTGAGATTCTATATTACACCAGTAAGAAAGGGAAAATCAAAAACTCAAGCAACAGCACCACATGCTGTTGAGGATGTGGAGAAAAAGAAAAATCCTTTCATTGCTGGTAGGATTGCAAACTTGTACAACTACTTTGGAAATCAATCTATAGCTTTCTCAGAAAATTTGGGAAAGCTCTACTTCAAGACCCAACTATAACACTTCTGGGCATATAGCCGAAAGATGTTCTACCATACAAGGAAAAGGTTCCAACTATGCTTCATAGCAGCTTTATTCTTAATAGCCAGAATCTGCAAACAACCTAGATGTCCCTCAACTGAAGAATGATTATAGAAACTTCGGCACATTTTCACAATGGAATACTGCTCAGCTATTAAAATCAAGGAAATCATGAAATGTGCAGGCAAATGGATGGAACTATCATCCTGAATGCGGTAACCCAGACTCAGAATGTTGCACAAGGTATATAGTCACTCATAAGTAGATTTTAGCCATACAGTATAGGAAAAATTACTACAATTCACATACCCAAAGAAGATAAATAACAAGGAGGACACAATTGAAGGTATTTAAATTTAACTCAGAAGAGGAAATAGAATAGACAGTGGATGTGGTTGAAGAGAGAGGGGAAGCACAGAGAAAAATGAAGGTTGATATCATACCTGGGAAAATGAGGGATGGGAGGACAAAGGGTCTGAAGAGAAAAGAGAAACTCTTGGCCAGGGCATTTCTTTGACTAGCTGGAGACATAAGACAGAATATGCTTCTGGGAGGATATGGGCTTAACTCTAGCTGAGACTCTTAGTAGCAGGGTTCATAGAGACTATATAGACAGGGCTCCTACTGGAGGGAGGGGAACACCAACGCACCCTCAAAAACTTTGACCCAAAATTTACCCTCCTTATAAGATGTGGAAAGATAAAGATGGAGCAGACATTGAGGGAATGTACAACCAAAGCCTGACCCATCCTAAGTCCTATACCATGAGAGAGAGCCAACCACTGACACCATTAAGGATATTCTGCTCTGCTTGCAGATAGGGGCCTAGCATTGCTGTCCTTCAGGTGGCTCCACCCAGCAGCTAATCAAAATAAATGCTGAGACTAGGAGCCAAATGTTGGGCAAAGATAGAAAGTCTTATGGAAAAGTGAGGGTGGAGATAGACAGACTTAGGAGTGAGAAGAACTCCATAAAAAGACCCACAGAGCCAACTAACCAGGGCCTAGAGAGATTGCAGAGACTGAAGCACCCATCCAAGGATCATGCATGGACTAGACCTTGGTCCTGTATGTAGATGTGTCCAGTCCATGGACAGCTTGAACTTCATGTGGGTCCCCTACTAAGGGGAGTGGGGATTTCTCTCACATGAACTCTATCGCCTGTTTTTTAGTCACTTTCTTTTAGCAGGGCTACCTTGCCAGACCACAGGGGAAAATGATGTGCTCAGTTCTGATAAGACTTGTTGATCAGGGGAGGGTGGGTTGAGGGGGCACTACTTCTGTGAAGAATAGGGGAGAGAGGATGTGACTGTGGGATTGTGAGGAGAGGAGGGGGAGTGTTATGACCTGGACATAAAGTTAATTAATTAATTAATGAAAAATAGCAGAATTCTGAAAAAATATATAATATGTAAAATTAAAACAGGCCCATGCAGGTACCATGTATGCTGCTTCCCTCTCTATGAGTTCATATAAGCACAAGAGCTTTGTTCGTGTTGGCCCTTGTATTCTTAGTGATCTCCATCCCCTGTGGTTCTTACATTCTTTCTACCTCCTTTCTCTGGAGTTCCCTGAGCTCTGCAGAAAGGGATTTGATAGAGACATACCCTTCAGAGCTGAGTGTGCAGTGTCTTTTACACTATGAGTAATGTCTGGTTGTGAGTCACTATATTTGTTCTTCTCTGCTGCAGGTTCAACCTTCTTTGATGATCACTGAACAAGGCACTGATCTATGAGTACAGCAGAATATCATTATGAGTCAGTTTAACAGTACATTTTAAATTTTGCTTTGTTTTATTTTTTATCAGTATTATTTGTTTTTACCTCTGTCCCTTAGCTATCTAATCTCTAGTTCTTGTTCACCCAAGAAGTGCTGGGTATGAGTTCCATATCATAGAGTAGGCCTTCAGTCAATCAGTTATTGGCTGGTTATTTCTATAAGCTTGGTGAGACTACTGCCATAGTATAGCTCTTGCAGATAGGACATGAATTTAGAACAAAGGATTAGTGGCTATTTGGGGGGTTATGTTTCGATTGGTAGTGTGCAGAATGCTATCCTCTACCAAAGACATTAAAACATAGGGTAGAGGCTCTAAGAAGGCACTACACAATATCTCTATATTTAATGAATTGCTTGGTGTTCTTTTTAGCAGTGGGACCTTCTTGTCATTTTGTGGAGAGTCTTGGCAACAGCCTATGGTGTTTTGTGGCTTTCTATGGGGCCCCTTTGGTCAACACCTCATTGAGATGTAAACCAATCCCAGTACTGGAAGCTTTGTTAAGTGACAAGAGATGGCCTGTTGGGACTCTTTCCCTCCCATTATTTGGCTATTTCATTTATACCACCTTCATATACATATGTAATTTAGGAGCTTTCTACTCATTAGGTCTCCATACTACTTTTCAAATGACTCCCAATCTTTGCTTTACTCTTTCTCTGCATTCTTGTTCCCCGCCTCTCTCTATCTATAATTACCCTATTTGCTTTCCTGGTGAGATCTATCTGTTTCCTCTGGTCCATTACTCTACACATACACTCTTCGGTTCTATGAGTTGTAGCAAGTTTGTCATTGACTTAAGAGCTCATATCCACATATAAATGAATATATAACATATTTCTCTTTTTCAAACTGGGATACCTCATGGTAGGTGTTATTTTTTCTAATTTCATGCATTTGCCTGTAAATTTCCTGGTATTATTTTTAAATAGCTTAGAAATACTCAATTGTATAAATGTATCGCATTTTCTTTATCAATTCTTATGTTGGGAGACATCTTGGTTGTTTCCAATTTCCAGCTATTAGGAATACAGCAGGACTAAATACAGCTAGATCTTGAGGTAGATTGATTCCCACATTCCTGAGAACACAACACACTATTATTTCCATAGGGCCCTGAGTTTTCACTCCCACTAGCAATGGATGCGTCTCCCTCTTACTCCACCTCTTCACCTGAATGAACTGTCACCTATTTTATTGATCTTAGCCATTGGTTAAAAACATGACAGGTATGAGATAAAATCTATAAGTAGTTTTGATTTGCATTTTCTTGATGGTTATGCGTGTTGAAACTTTCTCAGCAATTTGAGTTTCCTCTATTGAAAATTCTCTGCTTAGATCTGTACCCCATTTTAATTGGGTTGTTTTATTTTTTTTTTATATCTCATTTCTAGACTTGTTTAAACATTTTGGAAATTAGTCCTCTATCAGATTTATAGTAGGTAAAATTCTTTTTTTTCATTTTGTAGTCTGACACTTTGTTCAAATATCAGTGCCCTCAGCTAAGCAGTAGTTTTTCAGTATCATGAAGTTCCATTTATTAATTGTTGTTCTTCATCCTTGTGCTAATGGTGTTCTGCTCAGAAAGCCCTTCTGCACCCATAAGCTCAAGACTATTCCCCACTTTCTCTTCTATCAGGTTCAGTGTATCTGGCTTTATGCTGAGGTCTTTGATGTCAGCAATATAAAGACAAGCCTTTGCTTGACAAAGTTCCAGAGACCTCTGACTGTCCACCAATCCTCTCTAGGCATCTAGAATATCTGTTGAAGTTTTGCTTGACCAAGTTCCAAAGATATTCAACTGATGATCACTGTCCTTAAATGTTATGTATGTTCCAGGTGTAATTTTGCCTAAAAATTGCTTTGAAATCTACCTTTTCTCCTAAAACTTTCTTTTTTTATTTCTCAATCCTAATGAAATTTACAGTGGGAAAACTTTTTCCCGCAGACAATGTTGAAAGAAGGCATCTGGATAAAGGCTTGAGACAATGATAGAGTTTTTGCTCTGACTATGAGCAACCAAGCAGAAATTGCTTGAAAGAAAGGACCTTGGTATAACAGTATCTGGCTAGATACTGTTAGCTGTAGAAAAGTTTCTTGAGGGTCTTCCTTGAGAACTATAGATGGTGGCCTTGGAACATTATGCTTTACAGATATTGTATAATAAAAGACCCCTTGGCAGTTAGCCTAGGCTTAGATAGCACACCTGTTGATTTGGGACTGAGAGTAAGTCAAGTTTTTTTTCTTAATTAGAAAACATTTAGCTCAAGCTATGTTGCTATGACAATCATGTAAACACAATGGCTTTGGCCTGGGGAAATTTATGATTAAACTTTGCTGAGCATTGTTAAAGAAATAATAAACCAGTCATGTTGACCACTGCTTAGAAATTGATTGATTTTTGCTCTAAGCTTTATTGTAACTTATACAGAACTATTTGTATTTATTTCTTAGAGTGTTTTCTTTCTTTGTTGGTTTTAAAATGCCCTGTTAATTGTAAAAAATGAGAAAAAACATGATGTAATCTGTAATGAAAACAAACTGAACTATAGTGTAAATAAAGTATTGGGGTTAGTCCAGGGAATAAGAGAGACAGAAAAAGAATAAGAAGTAAGAGACAAGGAAAGCAGAAGAAAAATAAAGTTCTCCTGTGCCACAAGACCTTTCAGTTTGTACTGCATATGCACGAGTCTTAGTATTTCTTTTTTCTTCCATCCCTCAACCAGCTGTTCACTGCTTGCTCAAGTCTCCATACCACACATCCACCAAAACTTTCTCTTCTCTCCTCTTCACTATTTTCTGGAGCTGGGCTGCAGGAATTTGATACACGTGGAGCTGAGTTTTATGCAGCATTACAACTGTAAATCTGTTTGTACTCTTTCCGTGTGCAACCGTGCAGTGTGAATAGCACCATTTGTTAAAGGTGCTTTTTTTTTTTTTCTAGTGTGTTTTTCTGGATGCTTTATCAAAAATCTGGTGTTCATAAGTGTTCAGATTTATGCCTGCGTCTTCAGTTAAATTTCTTTGGTCAACAAGTCTGTTTTTTTTTTGTTTTGCACAATGCTGGTTTTTATTACAATATCTTTGAAGTACAACTTGAAATTGGTGGTATTTATATTTGAAGCAGTACTTTTATTATGCAGGATTGTTTTCTTCAGTACCCGGAGTTTTCTGTGTTTACATATGAAGTTAAGTACTGTCCTTTCAAGATCTGTGAAGAACTGTGTTGCAATTTGATGGCTGAACTTGGGGATGTTCTAGGGTGGCCATTTTTACTCTGTAAATCCTACATTCATTTTTGATATATTCTTTAATTTCTTTCTTCAATGGCTTGGTGTTTTTAATCACACGTCTCTTAAACTTGATTGCTTTGAGATACTCCAGGATATTTTTTTAAATTTGATGCTATTATGAAAAGTTTTTTCCCTATATTTTCAAACCATTTGTTATTTATATATAGGAGAGCTACTGATTTTTTGTGAGCTTAATTTTGTATCCTGTGACATTTTTAAAAGTGTTTATCAGCTGCAGGTGTTTTCAGGTAGAATTTTTAAGGTCACTTGTGTATGATATCATATCATCTGCAAATAAAGATACTTTAATTTCCTTTTCTTTCAATTTGTATCTCCCTGATCTCCTTTCATTGTATTATTGCTCTAGTTAAGACTTTATTCATCTATTGAACATATATGGAGAAAGTGGACAACTTTGTCTTATTCCTGATTTTAGTAGAATTGCTTTGATGTTGGCTATGGACTTTCTTTAAGGTGTCTTTATTATGTTTAAGTATGCCTCTTGTATCCCTAATCTCTCCAGGACCTTTATAATAAAGTGGTGTTGGATTTTTTCAAAGATGTTTTTCATTTAATGAGAATATCATGATTTATAAGTGTATATGTGTATATTAAGTGTATTTGCAACATGATGGGTTACAATTTCTGATTTTTGTATGTTAAGCCAGACATATATCATTAGGATGAAACCTACTTGATCATGGTCAATGATATTTTGATGTGTTCTTGGATTTAGTTTGCAAGTATTTCATTGAGTATTTTTAATCTATGTTAATAAGGGGAATGGGCCTATAATTCTTTTCCTTCAGTGAGTCTTTATGTGATTTGGGTACCAGGCTAAATATGCCCCCAAAAATGTCTCTTCTGTTCTTTTTTGGGGAATAATCAAAAGAGGATTGGTGTTAACTCTTCCTTGAAATTCTAGTAGGATTATGTACTAAAACGATCTGGCTCTGTTTTAGTTTGATTGTTTGTTTTGTGTTTGTTTGCTGGTTTTGCTTTACTTGAAGAATATTAATGGCTTTTCCTATTTAACTAGGGGTCATAGGTCTGTTTACACTGTTTAATCTGATCTTGATGCAGCTTTGTTAAGAGGCATATGTCAAAAAAATATTGAGTTTCTTTTAAACTTTATCTGGTAGAGTACAGGTTCATAGTATGTCTTTATGACTCTATTTCCTCAATGTCTGTTGTTATGTCCCCCTTTTCATTCCTAATCTTGCTAAATTAGATATTCTTTCTATATCTTTAGGTAATTTGGATAAGGTTTTGTCAATAGTAATCATTTTCTCTAAGAAACAACATTTTACTTCTTTGATTCTTTGTGTTGCTTTCTTTGTTCCTGTTTTATGAGTTTTAGCCCTGAATATAATTTTTCTGTTGAGTATGATTTTGCTTTTGTTCTAGGGCTTTCTCATGTGCATTTAAGTTGCCAGTATAAGATCTCTCTAATTTTTTAATGTATGTGCTTGATGCTCTGAACTTGTCTTTATACAACCTTCATTGTTTCCCATAAGTTTGAGTATGTCATGTAGTCATTTCATTCACTTCAAGGAAGTCTTAAATTTTTTTCTTATTTTCTGTCTAGACCAATGTTCCATTCAGTGGTGAGTTTCAGTTTGCAAGACTTTTAAACTTTCGGTTGTTGTCATATACAACTTTAATCTGTAGTGGTCAGATACAATGTAATGTGTTATTTCAATTTTCTTGTGCCCATTAAGACTAGCTTTGTGTACAAAT
>OU015750.1:16115815-16140776 GCA_907169655.1 Acomys percivali | reverse complement strand
TGTGTGTGTGTGTGTGTGTGTGTGTGTGTGTGTGTGTGTGTGTGTGTTTAGATCAGGAGTATAGAAACTGAAGTATAAAAGTGGGGGAGAGATCTCAAGAGAAGGGGGAGAATGCAGAAAGAAATGGCAGTGGAATACGTGTGAGCTGAATGCATGAGGGAAGGCATTTGAGAAAAAGAAGGGAACTAAGAAGTGGATGGCAGAGAGAATGGTGCAGGATGTTTGGGAGAGCGGTGACTAAGCAAAGTATAATTACATAAATTTATGAGAATACCACAACAAAACTCAAGATTTTGCATGCTGACATGTAGACCCTATAGCACACAGGAGCTTTGAAAGAGTAAATGAAAAAAATGTAAGGGAGCTTTTTTTGTGGGTGAAAGGAAAGCAATACCGAGCGAGAAAAAAATAAGGGGGATAAATAAACTAAAGATACTTGTGAAAGCCATGGAAAGGCATTGTTTTAGGCTTGTTTAAAAATGTGCACATAAATATATGTATTATGTATATTGTATGTATACACATATAAAATTTAATTTCAGTTATAGCACTTTGTGTGGTGCTGCTACCTGTAAAAGCCATGTTACATCAAGAAAAACTCTTCTAGTGCCAAGAGTCAGGGATCTCCATTGTTTTTGGTCATGGAGTTTAAGGCACCCTAAAAGTATTTAGGTGATTGACATTTCAAATGTGTATAACAAAATTAAATGAAGTGGAGATATAGAAAGTATAAGAATAGAAGTGATCTACTGATCTACAACACAGCCCTCTTACTTTTGTCTAACCCATGTACTTTACAAGTTCAATCATAATGGCTAATTCTACATTGTAAACGTACAATAGAGACGCATATGAAGGAGCTAGCTCTTGGTAGGTAGTAAGGGGAAAATGCCAATGTTGAAAACCAAAAATTTCTCCCACATATTGCATTGAGATCAAAGCTTAGGGTTAAAAGGGAAATTGCATGTGAAAAGAGCAGTGTTTGTCGTGTTGAGGGTTTATAGCAGCTACAAGATAACCAAGTGAAGGAAGTAAGAAGGACACCTTAGGCCTTCAAGCTTTGTTATGTATGTAAGACACTCTTCTCCTTTCACAATTCTTACTGTTACAGCAGCAAGTGTTACAGACTGAGTGGAAATATCTTCTTAGAAACTCTCCACTCATGTCAAGAGGCCTCAGACCCTATGAAACTCAAGAAACTAATTGGGAATAACTGCAGTTAACTCTGTAGATATCAGAAATAAAAAGACTCAGATAGTAGCACTTGAGACACCTTCAAGATCAGAGGTACTAATGTTGAACAAATGACAAACTCAGGCAGACAGTCAAGGCCAACTATTAACAAAGCCAGAGTCAAAGGTAGACATACGGCGGCATAAGAGGCCTAACCTTTAGTGAATGGGCAGTATATGATCACAGCAGAGTTATCTCCACAGTTCAGCCAGGAGCACAAATGCAGCATGTGGGCTCTTCATTGGCTCGGTCTGTGGTTATCCAGAGAGGATTTGCAACCTAATAGTAAATACCTCAGCCTTTTCTTGTTTTGGCCACAGCCCTATAGAAACTCTAAACAAAAAACTTCAAGGAATTTTTCTCTCCTGAAATCTTCTCTCAAAATTAAGAGGTTATTTTTCCTCTCACTTCCCCCAAGTTATTTAGTTGCCTGTAATTCTTCATTAAGTGTGCTTTCTCTTGGAATTTTCCCAAAAACGTTTTTTATTTTAAATATTTTTTTTGCTCTTTGGTAACCATTAAATGATCAGTATTTAGCACACTGGGTGTAGCACAACTGGGTTAAGAAAATACGAGCTTCTCCATTTTCCATCTGAACAAGTTTAATCCTTACCAGTCACTTAGGAAGTTTCATTGTGCCACAGATGAAGACCATTGCAGAAAACCACAACCGTAAACAATCCCAAGGGTCAGGGATCTTTGGAGAAGCGATCTGGAAAGATGTGAGAGCCAGAGAAATGGGGAGTTGGGGTGTGCTATGACATTGTTTCTCCGCTAAATGTCAGAAGCTACACTCATAAAGTTTCATCAGCATGACTGCCTAAACATGATCTGAACAAAGATGACACCAATAGACATGCCAACATGGTCAGAAAAAAGGTTATGATGCTGCAAGCCTAGGCAAAGAGTAACAGGAAAGTAAGATTTTCTGAGAGTAAGACAGTCTTTTCCCAGGCAAGAACACAATGGTTTATCCAACACCAAATACTCAGCCCTGAGAAAACATACATAAAAGAAACATCATACAAGGTGAGCGGGTTGTATTTAGGAATATATATGTACATACATACAAGTATATTCGTGTGATAACAATTAGTGGGTTAAGAGACCATGAATTTAAAATGAGAAAGGATGGGCATATGGGAGAGTTTGGACATATGAAAGGGAAGAGGAATTATGTAAATATATTAAAATATCAAAAAATTAAAAAGATAGGTCTCATCACACACAAAATTTGTTTAAACACTTATAAGTCCATAGCTGATTTATAATTTAAAATGTCACAAAAAATCTTATTTATCTTTTTGTTTATGTCAGTGACTTCTCTGAATAAACGGTGCAATTCATATTATTATCAACAATTACAAATATTTTACTGATAACAACAATATAAAGAACATGTAATTGTACATGTTTACTTGTTATTTTAAAAACTTTGCTAAAAAATTATGTTTCTTAAATCTCTGGCTCTATCAGTGAATGATGATTTTGTAGATATTACAAGCTACTGCTAGATAGCACTTTTCTTACACTATATACGAACATCAGCGACACAGGTTTTTGTCTTACTTTCTTTGTTGTAAGTAATTCATTTAAGGTATTGGTGTGATTGAAATTTAATGTTGAAATATCCATATCTATGAGAGGTTATTGCAACATGCAAGAAGTACGTACATTTCAGTGCATGTGCTCATGCTGTTAACTTGTGCTAATACACTCCGCAATGGGCTGTAAAGAAGGAAGTCACAGTCCACTCATTTGTTACATTTTCTTATCACACCAATGATTATTTTATTAAATGAAAAGAATTAGTGAGATTTTGTACTTAGTACATTCAGCCATTCTATTTGTTTTAGGTCAGTGTACAGACATAACAACTACCTTGCAAAGTTGGCAAACAAGTGCACGCTGACACGAATGTACGTTATCTTCATTTTTCCAGTGAGGTAGAATACACAGACTACGTCTTGAAAGCCAATGACAAATCTGAGGATACAGATAGAAATGCCGTAGGTGATAATGATTTCCTGAAGGGTGTAAAAGTCACCTGGGAAAACTCTACTTCTATATTTCATTATAAGATTCATTTCAGCACAAAGCCTCACAGTGAACACGGTTATATGCCCTTCATTTTACCTTTAGTGCAAAAGCAAGTTAGCAAAACCTCAGCTAATATCAGGGGATTTTATTTCTTTATTTTTAGAGCAAGAGCCTGTTTGTTTCTAGGAGAAGAGCTCATTAACCAGTGTTATGCTGAGTGTCTCATGCACCTACACGTACTGTATTTCAAAATAAAAATTAAGTAGGATTTAAATAACCAAGCCAATTGAAAATCACTGAATATATTTGCTAGAACTTTTAAATTTAAGAAAGATTTACATTCACTCTTAATATAGTAAAGAAATGTTTATAATGTAAAGAAAAACTTAAATAGGTGTTTAAATTCCCTTAAGCTCATAAACATAGAATCAATATATTCTTGACACTAACACTTTTGCAAGGGTTCACAAACATTTTCTAGAAAAAGCCAGAGGAATAATAATTTAGACTTGTGTTGTCCTTTGTCGTCTTTTACAATGCTTCACCTCTGTAATTTTAGTATAGAAGCAAAAATACAAAAAAGTATAAATAATTATAAGATGTCTGTGAAAGTCACAATTAATCACACTGTTAATTATTATCTAAACACCTATAATATGTACAATCTTGTGTACAAATATAGAAATGTAGTTTAAGTGAAATTTTCTTATCTGAACTGGAATTGGTCTCTCTAAGAATCAAAGACTACTTTTTAAAAACCCTCAATACCAGTCATCTGAAGCCCAATTTTGAGTTGTTTCTTGGGGTTGTCTAAGGAGCTCAAAACATCCTATCCACCTTGGTTATTTCCAAAGAATGGTAAATACGTGTTGCTGGTGACACCAAGCACAGGTTCCAGAAGCTCCAGAATTGGAATCACTTGAAACTCTCCACCCTGAGGACAAACTTTTCTGATGCCAGAAGACACTACTGGAGCTTTCAAAGGACGGAAGCAAGCAATAGTCTTATGCAGATATGGTACAGATAGACAGCCATCACCATCATGGCAAGATAACCCTAAGCAATAAGTATCAGCTCTATAATTGCATTTAAGACCAACTCAACATGAGGGAAACAATGTCTGGTGCTAGAAATATAACCAGAACCCAGGTTATTAATGTCATGGATCTTGAAGGAGAAGCAACAACCACAACTTTATTAAACAAGCACAATCTCTAACTACGCTATAAACATTTGCCTTATTATCACAGATGAGTGTATTCCTCACCCCACATAAAGCAGCCTTCTCATTGGAACAGAACATTACAGAAAACAACAACTAGTCCTAATGTTCGTATTTACAAAGCCTCCCTGTAGTGAAGGCTCTGGAAACATTGCAGAAGACAGGCAGTATAAAATTTAAGAGCCAGAAAGCCAGGGATTTTGATGTGTAATTGTGCCTCCTTGTATTGTAAGAAACTATACCCATAAAGTCTTACCAACCTGACTGACTAAGCATGAGTTAAACAAGGACAACTAAAGTCATGCCAAAGTAAGTGAGGGAATTCCACAAGGTCTCCACCCTGTACAAATAACTACAGGCAACTAAGGAATTGCTGAGAGTGAGAAAAATGTCTTCCCCTAAAATAAGAGCACACACCAATTGATTATCCATTACTAAATTGTAAGCTGTGGAAACATATCTACAAGAAACATTATACAGACTGGCCAGGGTATATTTAGAAAATTACACACACAAACACACACACACACACACACACACACACACACACACGGCAGAGGGGTTGTGGAAACGGAAGACAGAAGACAGGATGGCTATGTTCAAGGGTGTGAAGAGAGTAAAGGGAAGAAAGAAATAAAGTAATAAAATATATAATGTACCATGTCAAGGGCTATACAGGAGGAACAAGGAAACAGCTTTAGGACTCATGGAATGCAGCCCACTGTAGGCAGAACCATGATAGGTATGCCCCAGAGAGGCAGAGCCTAGAGGAATGCATGTCCTGGGGACTTTATGCTCTTCTTGTTGCCCTTGAGATTTCTACATTCTGCCTAATTTATGAATTGTATGAAATTTTCAAGAGGGCTTCCAGCCCCACACTAGGTAGTATCATTGACACTTACATTAATAGTGTTTGATCTTTTTCAAGTATTGCTGCTGGAGCAGATTAATGATTCAACCATCACCTTCAGAAAGAACTTAGAGATATAGATTGTTATCAATAACCATCATCCGTAGAAAGAATTTTGAAAAATAGACTTTTAGTAAGGTTAAGTTAAGATGTTTTTGCTCATGGCTCTGATGTACAAAATCTTAGGGAACAGTTTGAGAGTCAGAAAAAAAACCGCACTTAATAGTTGAGCTAGGGGCATTCTGAGGTTAAGGAGCAAGAACAAAATAGCAGCTCAATCAGCACTGGCTGATGTTACTCTCTGGCTAAAGCTGGGCTGGCGATCAAGATGATGATTAATTTCTTGTACCCATTTTTGCCCTCACCTTCCTGATATGATCTGATAAATATTATTAATGAGTAGATGTGCACTTTGAGGATTTAAATTAGAAATGGCTATTTTTATATGAGTTTAGATTTGTGATTCTTTTGAGATTTTTAAAATTTTAGTTATTCACTTTATAACCGGACCCATATTTGTCACCTTGCACAAAACTCAAATCCAAGTGGATTAAAGACCTCAACATAAAACCAGAGACACTAAGTCACTTAGAAGAAAAAGTGGAGAAGAGCCTGGAACATATTGGCACAGGAGACAACTTCCTGAACAGAACACCAACAGCCCAGGCCTTCATGTCAACAATTAATAAATGGGACCTCATGAGGCTGAGAAGCTTCTGTAAGGCTAGAGACACGGTCAAGAGAACAAAGCGACAGCCTACAGCCTGGGATAAGATCTTCACCAACCCTACATCTGACAAAGGTCTAATATCCAAAATATATAAAGAACTCAAGAAATTAAACACCACCAAACCAAATAACCCAATTGAGAAATGGGGCTTGGAACTAAACAGAGAATTCTCAACAGAGGAATATCAAATGGCTGAGAAACACTTAAAGAAATGCTCAACCTCCTTAGTCATCAGGGAATGCAAATCAAAACAACTCTGAGATTCCATCTTACACCCATCAGAATGGCTAAGATCAAAAACTCAAGTGACACCACATGCTGGAGAGGATGTGGGGAGAGAGGAACACTCCTTCATTGCTGGTGGGAATGCAAACTAGTACAGCCACTTTGGAAATCTATCTGGTGCTATCTCAGAAAACTGGGAATAGGGCTTCCTCAAGACCCAGCTATTTCACTTTATATCTCAATTGTAGCCCGCTCCCTCCTCTACTCCAACTCTTTGCCCTCCATTCCTCCATAATCCCCCATATTTCCCCTGCCCCTCAGTAAAAGGGAACCCCCCCACGGCAAACCCACCCCAGCACTTTGGACCATGAACTTCCTCTTTCACACTCTCTTGGCAAGGCCAGTACATTAAGGTGAAGTGGATCTGAAGTCATGTAATTGAGAAGACCATGTCAGTCACAGCCCCTACCCCATTCTGAGTGGCTTTCATGGAGACTAAGTTACCCATTGGCTATATGTGTGAGGAGGGTCTAAATCTAGTCTATCTCTTGCCCTTGGTTGGTGCTGCCACAATCCCCTCTGGGCCCAGGTTAGTTGGGACTATTGGTTTTCTTGTGGAGCCCTGTCTTCTCTGCATCCTTATATCTTTCCCCCTACTCTTCTCCAAGGCTTCCAACACTTTGCCCAGTGTTTGGATGTGAGTCTCAGTTTCTGTTTAGATGCATTTCTGGGCAGAGCCTTTCAGAGGACAACCATACTAGGTTCCCAACTGCAAACACAGTAGAGCATCATCTATGGTGTCAGGAGTTGGGTTTCTCCCATTGAGTGGGGTCTCGGGTTGGGCCAGGCATCAGGAATCAGTTCCACATTCCCTTGATCTATGCTCTATCTTAATCCCTGCATACCCTGAAGGCAGAGTAAATTCTGGATGGAAGTTTTTGTAGCTGGTTGGTGTTCCCCTCTCTCCACCAGGAGTCCTCCCTGAAGCCTACTCTGTTGCAAGCCTCCAGCTTGTTAAAGAGTCTCAGGTGGCTCAATTGGTAAGGCACAGGACTCTAAAGCTGGAGGTCTGGTGTACAAGTCTTTTAAGACTTTTAAGACTTTTATAAGATTAGTTTTTAAAGAAAATCGATCCTTTCTTTGTAACTACAAACTGCAGCCTGCCAGTAGAGAAACTGGGTGAAAAAAATTACCTTTCTTGCTTACGCTTTGTTAATTATAACAAGCCACTTAGTTTTGAATGTATGTGGGTTACTAGGAATAATTTGTTTTCTTTGCTGTAATACATAAAATGTTTTTCATGTAAAGATACTCTGTTTTTCCATGATTACAGACTAAAAGAAAAATAGAATGCAATTACATTGTAATTTTTATTTTGCTTGAAAGAATTTCCTGGGATATATCAGCTTTGGGGGGGGGAAAGTAAAATGGTTGGAGCTTGCTCTATCCATCGTATGTATATATGTATGTATGTATGTATGTATGTATGTATGTATGTATGAAGTTCTGGGAACTTGTGTCATCCATCAAGCCCCCCTCTCTCATGTGCACGCATGTGTGTGTGTGTGTGTGTGTGTGTGTGAGTATGTGTTTGTGTATGTCTCCCTCCCCTTTTTAATATATTCACCTGCCCAGTAAATTAAAAGAGTAAAGGGCTATTTCACTAATCATGGGGACTGTGAGACCTCAATGAATTATGCTTTATTTCCTCAGAGAAAAGTCTGCTGAGGGAACAATCACTGACTCAATGTCATTCCCTGCCTCAGGTTACCTGATCAAAGCTGGTTTTTGACACTAATATAAAATATTATCTCAAAAAAATTAAAATAAGAAAAGTACATGAGGGCTGGAGAGATGGTTCAGAGTTTAAGAGCACTGAGTGCTCTTCCAGAGGTCCTGAGTTCAATTCCCAGCAACCACATGGTGGCTCACAAAAATCTATAATGTGATCTAATATCCTCTTCTGGTGTGCAGGCATATATATGCAGGCAGAACACTGTATATGTAATAATAAATAAATCGTTTTTAAAAAAGGAAAAGTACATGAATGAATGTGGATGTGTTTTAATACTGTTTGTAGTAATAGGTAGAGGACCAGATCAGTTCCAAAGGCAGCAAATTACAAAGTAATAAGTTAGACAGTAATCATTAAGTCTACTTGCACCCTGTAATTAAGCATATTGAAGTTCAGTAGTAGTAAGAAAAGACAGGGGATTGTTTACTGAGAAAAGAATAGCAGTGGTGAGAAGTATTTCTATATTATTTCTTATGATGCTAAATATCTAAAAGAGTATCTAAAGGTGGTTGCTGACCGTAGGTCTCATCCTCTTGATTCTCCTTGTCTCTTCATTGCTCGGGTAAATGCTGATTTACCATCTCTACCATCATCTGGTTTGCTCATCCAGCAAGAAGAAATGAACATGAAATTCTAACAATAAGAAATGAACAAAGGTTGGAGATGAAGACCTTAATTGCTTACTTTTGCCCACTGACTAGATACACTAGAACTATCTGCATTGTCCATGCTGCATGGGATTTTTATTATTTTTACCTGCAGATGCCTCTTTTTTGTAATAGAAAATATGTTTTTTAAGAAAAAAAGCCTGGTTTTTCTCGATAAACTTTTAATGGTTTTTTAAAAATTGTTTTATATCTGGTCAAGTTGAGATTTTTAAGAACTTCATTTTTAATTTATAATACAAGTTTACAACTTGATTTTTTCAAAACAAAAGTCAACAAATTGCAAGCACCTGTTAATAAAAGTCTTGGATAATAATTTTAAAATATCTAAAGTGCGGGGCTGGAGAGATGGCTCAGAGGTTAAGAGCACCTTCTGCTCTTCTAGAGGCCCGGAGTTCAATTCCCAGCAACCACATGGTGGCTCAAAACCATCTGTAAGGAGATCCAATGCACATGCGGGCAGAATAATGTATAAATAATAAATAAATCTTAAAAAAACACAAAATTAAAAAATATATCTAAAGTACTCACGTGTATTTTGACCTTATTCTGTGCTGGTGTTGCCTCACACACAATCAGATATTAGTTCAGAACTTCAGTCTTTGCCAAAGCTGGTCACAGAACTGACAAATTATTGCAGAGGTCTTATATGAAGAATATGATGGTTCCATTACTGTTGAGGAAGATTAGGAGTGGGTAACTCCACTCACAACATTCTAAATTTGATTAAAAATCAATATACTCATTTCTAAACATGCCCTTGCAATTCATATGTGTAGGATAAGGACAGTAGTCTGAAAAACTCTCACAGCTACTGTTGTACACACTGAGGGTCGAGGCCTCACAATGGACCCCTTGGGCCCTTTGACCAATATACATACATATATATATATATATATATATATATATATATATATAATTTTTTTTGTCTTTACAAAGTGATTTTATTTTGCAGCCAGCACGGATGTTCCCAATATATCTCTCCCTGGCTTTACACATTCATTTATTTATTTATTTATTTATTTATTTATTTATTTATTTTATTAATTTATTCTTGTTACATCTCAATGGTTATCTCATCCCTTGTATCCTCCCATTCTTCCCTCCGTCTGTTAGAGATAAACCTGTGCCAACCTTTTTAAACACTAGCAAAGCTTGAATCCAGAGAATCTGCTATGAATTCCTAGTGTGTTTGGGAACCACAGGAAAAAAATGAAAGCTCGCTCTCAGAAGTTCTCAACATAGCTGTGTTATACTGCACAAAGCCTTCTGCTGCATCTTCATGAGCTGATTAGAAATAAAGACAGACTTTCATGTTCCTTCTTTCTGGGCTTGAGTCAACAGACACACAAACCCAGTGACTAATAGAGATGGAAATAAGGTGGATTATCTAACATGGTGTTGCCTTGAGCACTGTGTGGGAAATGCCTGCTACTTAAGTTTCTTTTCTACACTTTTTAAGTTTATTATTATTTACTGCATTTTTTATATCTATAAAAAATTAGCTTATTTCTTTTCATACCCAGTTACCTCAAACAGCCACAAACAATCTTTTATAAGTAAAAATAAGCAATATATTTAATGCTTAAGAAAATGGATTAAAAGTAATGGAAAAATTGTAGGAGTAAATTTATTTACACTAACCAGCTTTGTTTTGCTATAATTCAAGAATCCCCATGCCTCCCAAGTCTCCCTGTCCTAACAAACCATGTGCAAGTTTTATTAACCTTTTTAAAATTCTGACATCTTTCTTAATTCAACCAATATTTTTGCAATAGTTTGTTTCTTGTGATACACAAAACCCTCAGTCCTTAGCTGTTTTGGAGCTGACATCTGAGGGTCCTCCTGTGAAAATTACATGAGATTTTCATTATATATCTCTACAGAGGCAGATGGAGACTCTGTGGGCTCACTCAGAATCATATTTGGGCTAGAGGTATAACTCAGAAGTAAGTGTGAAGTCACTGGTTCAATACCAGCATGGAGCCAAAAACAAAATTCCTGTTTAATGTCTCTTCCTCTCTAACATCTGTCAAAATTTCTAAAGTTGTTAAATGCCTTTTCTGGTGTCGACGGCTCGTGTCATATACTTTCCTCTATTTAAAACCCACTGTGTCGAATTCTAATGGTTTTTAATCTATCCCCTAACAATGGTGTTTTAAGGCCCCTTTTTAAAAAATTAAAGCATTCTCTCCAGGTTGGCAGAGATTCTCCTTTAGAATAAAGATGTAAACAAAACATACATGTCTATGAAAATAGAAACTTGCAAGTTTCTCCAAGGCCCTTACTTGGCTCTATAGGAAGCGTAAACAGGACTTAGCAAAGGAGACTGAGCAGCTAATCTGCGTGCACGTTGTGCAGAGAGCTACAGGGTTTCAGCTATTGCGAATCATCGTGCATGTTGCAGTTGTATTTTGACCAGTCCAGGCCAAAAAATGAACTCTAGGTTCAGTGCGAGACACTATCTCAAAACTTAAGGTGAAGTGATGGAGACAACCAAAGTCATCCCCTAGCTTACCCTTGTGTATGTATAAATAAGCTCCTTTATATAAAATGTGGCCACACATACATATACAAAACAACACACACCTGCACACCTCCACACACACATAGATGATATCTACCTAGCAAGATAGGTATCATCAAAATCGTGAAACTGAAAATAAGTAATGAAACGAATTAATCATATACATTTATGATAGAAAAAACATCAGACTTCATAACTAAATAACTTACACTTGGTCACATGAATAATGAGTAATAATTTATCAAAATTATCTCTTGATTCCAGGTGTGAGTTATAAAACCTCACTGTGGCTTTAAGAAACTTCAGGTAAGCTGTATAACCTGTGGTAGGATTTCTAGTTTCACAAAACTCCCAAGTAGAATTAAAATCTCAGTTGAAGGACCTTTGCTAACACAGGGTCTCGTGCATCATCCATAGTCTATTGCTAGTATAGGATTGTTCAGGGACAATTACTGGGTTACTCAGTTACAAGGACAACACAAACATTTCAAGACTGATTACATGTAAGCTGTCAAATTACAGCGCAGAATATTTTTATAACCTTGTTTCCTCTGAATTAAAAGACTCTTCATTTAGTCTCATAAGCAAATGCATTCATCTCTGGCATTTAAGCTCACTTATCTTGCAGAAGTGGCTCGCAACAATGAAATTAAATTGTAATAGTTCACTATAATGGAGGATGCTTTCTTACAACAAGACATTCATTTGTTGACATATTTTTGGTTGAAAAAAGTATCTATTTCACTTTGGAAGGTCTTTAAACAAAACTAGTTGAGAAAATTGAGTGCAATAAATGTGAGAATTGATTGCAACACACTAGAGAAAAGAATCTCTTTTCTCACTATAAGAGCTACAATACACTGTATATGAATTTTGAGGTGACCTTTAAGCAAATTACATGTATATTTATTTTTATTTTTATATGTATATTTAAATATAGAAACTTTTTCTTTCACTCTCCTGTAGATTAAGAATCAGATTAGAAATGTTTCTAGAGCAAACTTCTAATCTCTGTTATCAAAACTCACTTTCCCTTATTTAGGTATAAGCACTGTGCAACATCCAGTTTTTATGGTGCATAAAGGGTACAAACACCATCCTACAGTCCAGCTTCCCCCAGGGCCAGCATAAATGCAGTGACTCTTAGGAAAGCTACCTCAGCACAGTCTCCTTGTCACCAAAGGGAATAACTGCCTCATTCTGAAACCACAATTAGTCTTTTGCCACGTGTAGAACAATCTGCTATTTCAGATAAAAGGTAAAACAGAAAGCCTTGATGTAAATAAAGAAAAAGAGATACATTCTTCAAACCACTTTTATGAAATGTTCTGCACTCCTTGGATGTTCAGTTAAAGAAAGCTGAGACTCAGAAATGTCAGCCACAGTTGAAAATAGGAAATGTCAGTCTTATCTCACGAGGAGATAAGTAATTTGTCACGAACAATAAGGTCAAGGTTCACTCGGCAAACTTCAATTAAATGTAAAGGTATCTCAAATTTTCTTCCAGGTTGTCAATTGTGTAACAATGCCTGTGTCTTAGACGTCTTGACTGGAGGTGAATATGTAGGACAGCTGTGTGTGGTGATTTCAATGCAGTGACAGTCATGGAAGCAGGGGAGCTTACCTAGGGAGAAGGAATATAGTGATTATCTTCCGACTCACAGAAGAAGGGTGGATGAAGAAATTAAGGAAGAAAAAGAAAACACAGCACTCAGGATACTAAAACAGAAGGATTGTCACAGGGCCAGTCCCGACCACACAGTACATACCAAGACATTCAGGACTATAAAGCAAGCATCTGTTTCAAAAATAAAACAAAAAGAGAGACATAGAAAAGATAAAAGTCTCAAGAAAAAGGGGAGAGAAGCAGATGGTTAAAAAGAAAAAGGAAAGAGCAGCAGTGGCACAGCCATATCTAATGGGAACAGTGAAAGCCATAAAGTCAGCACAGTTGTTTGACAATGCTCCAGCAAAGCTGAGGCTAGTGATGCAATTGCTATGGAACAGTCCCTCACTTTTTTTTATTATTAATTTTATTTATTTACTAATTATAATTGATTCATCTTACATCCCGATTGTTATCTGTTAGTGAGAATTCTAGAGTATTGTTCCTAAAATGTAGTTCCTGGATCTATGCTATTGCTACTTAGAGACTGATGAAAAATATATAATCTGAATGGGACATGAAGCTCATATGTGTAATAGTAGCAATCAGGAGGCAAGCTGTTTATGGCCTTTTGCTGTCCTGTCTTCTCTCATTCGCTTTGGTCCTGGGTAAATCACAGGCTTTTTCTTACCAGGGACCCTCTATCCTGCCCATGCATCCTAGAGATACAGATAGACCTTCCCCAGCAAAATGTTGGCTGTGTTAAACCTCTCACTGGCTGCTTCCCAGGCATACTGATTTCTTCACACTTTGGCTAGCTAACATGGCATAGAGACATATTATCTGTGCTTCTTATCAGAAACACAACCAAGAAAATAACTCCACATCACAAAAGTCCAAAAACCTTTGAAATATCACCACAGTATGTTTCCTGAAAATCCACTAGTCCTACAGAAGCCATTCTCCAATGAGAATTGCCTACATAAAGCCCAGGACACAGAACTTAAAAAAAAAAATTGTGAAAGACACTAAAGATTTCATGAAGTTTAAAGAATAGAGAAACAAACAGCTCATGGAACTTAAATGATTGTAAAGAGATAAATGCCTGAGCAATGTCCAATAAAACATAAACATAACACTGAATGAATAGAAAAACTGGATGTGGTGGTGCATGCCTTTAATCCCAGCACTCGGGAGGCAGAGGCAGGTGGATCACTGTGAGTTCGAGGCCAGACTGGTCTACAAAGAGAGTCCAGGACAGCCAAAGCTACACAGGGAAACCCTGTCTTGAAAACAAAAAACAAAAAAACAAAAAAAAAAGGAAAGAAAAGACCAAACTATACGCACAATTCGTAGTCATATTGGATAGAACTCAAGCTGACTTGAAGATGGAAAATAATAATGAAAAAAATAGTCATATCTTAGAAAATGCAGGGGAAAACCTTACAAATAGTTCATCACGTAGACAATACAACATCTGGACTTGAAGACAAAGTACAGGAATGCCACACAAGCACAGAGCAGAAGGACTTTAGAAAGCACTAGAAAGGAACAAGCAGGAATGTTGCGAGAGCATGAAAAGATCAAATTATTGAATTATAAGCATCGATGAAGAACACCAGATCAATGTCATAGACCATATCTTGAACAGGATTGTTCAAGAAACCATTCCTAAACTAAAGAAAGACATAGCCCTCCAGATACAAGAAGCACACAGAACACAACTAGAGATGATCAGAAATGAAACTCCTAACAATATATCAGAGTTACAACATTAATATACAGAGCAAAATAAAAAGAGCATTGAAAACTTCAAGAGAACAAAAACCAAATCACATGTTCAAAAAATCCATAAGAATAAAAAGTGATTCCTGCATGGGAAATTTCAACACCAGAAAAAATAATTTAGATTTGGTGAAACATTTCAGGAAGTGACAGCTGAAAGTCTTCTGCCCAAAACAAATCTGAAAAAATGTTCTCAACTTAAATTTTACATTCCAGTGCAGATATATTTGATAAAAACTCTTTAAGGCAGACACATATGAAGAACTTCATCTTATTAGAGACTACATTGAATACAAGGTCTACTTCCAATACTTTGAAAGTGATATTGCAGGGTATTTAAGATAAATAAGCTATACAAGTTAATAGCTGATCAAACATGGTCATATCAATCACTAGTCTACTTTTATCACAAGAATGTGCATCTTAGATACAACACATAGATATTATTCTATAGAAAGATAAAGTAGGATAGTTAGATAAGGTCTTCAAAAACCTCAGAGACATGCAGAACACGGTATTTTAAAATATTTTTATTTTTTTAAATGTTCACTCACGTACTCTGGTGTCTCACATTTGACCATGTCCCCTGGAGGGGAAGACCTGGTGGCACTCAGAGGAAGGATAGCAGGTCACCGAGAAGAGACTTGATACCCTATGAGCATATACAGGGGGAGGTAATCCCCCTCAGGAACAGTCATAGGGGAGGGGAATAAGGGGAAACTGGGAGGGAGGGAAGAATGGGAGGATACAAGGGATGGGATAACCATTGAGATGTAGCAAGAATAAATTAATTTAAAAAAAGTTCACTGAAAATGAGACAAGTTAACTCCTGGCAACACCCAGCCTACTTTAAAGAGGATGATGCACATCAAAGAACCTCCTTATGGAAATGGCTTCAAATGTGACAAACAAATCACTGGGCAAAATATCTTCATTTCTACCACAGACAGAATTCTGCCTAAAAAAGGGCAAGCTTGAATACAGGCAGAGTCGACAACCAGACTCTGCCAAGACAGGGTAAACAAGTCCTCAATAGTTCATGCCTCACAAATATGTCTGTCAGATATATTGGGCCAGAAAGCTGAAGAAGATACTCCAATGTAATAGAGAGTTTTGGGTGACTATTCAGATAGCAAACTATCTCTGTCATCTTCTCATTTGGAAATCTACTAACCTGCACTCCTGGCATACTCAGGTGATCACTTTTGTTCTTTCTCAAGTCTCTGATGTAGTTGAAGACCAGGTAGCTTAGTTTTACAGTGAAGCTTAGTTGTTTAGGGGTTAAGATGTTTTTAGGTCTAGATAGACATTTTAAGCTAATAATAATAATATGTGATGGAGATTGATTTACATTCAGAAATTTGGATGCACCAAGACAGGAACGATATTTCCTTCAAGGCTGTCAAATACAAATAGCCAAAACATTATGAATGTAATATTTATATAATTCCTGATTGTGTCATGGTTCTTCTTGCTATAGGTAGTCTATTGTATATATGTGTAATAATATAAATGTATATGTAAAATATCAAAATGTTTAACTAATAAAAATCATTAAAAAGACTGCATTGAAAGTGCAATACAAAGTTGTAATGAATAATCTTAAATAATATCTCTTAGTCTAGTGAGATATGACACTTAGTCTTTTTCTAGTTTGTTGCTAATTTGTGTCTGCATATACGGGCATATTACTACTATTCTTTACTAAATGCCTCATCTTCCAAAATAAAGGTAGAAATTTGAGTGTGGTTTGATATCTTGTAAATAGTTATGCCAAAAATTGCATTTCCAAAAGAGTTCTTCCTGCTTAGGAAATACGAGCCGAAGCATAAGTGGCTAAGTCAAATTTAAAATGAAACTATATGACCAAAACCACACACAATAATATATTGCCTTTGATGGTGAAACCGATTTTTGGTGTTTCTAAACAATTCCAGTTGGATTTTATGTCTTATGATTATCAACACGTATAACCAAAAATGAAGTTAAATATATTATTTAAAAAGAGTCAGAAATTCATACTTTATACTTATTCCCCACCAGCTCCCAAGAACACGTCAATTAAATAACAGTCTGTGTTTTTCCTAATCTCTTCACTTAATATCAAGTCAGACAGTGAACCATGGTCTTGAATAGAGATACTAATCTCTCCAGCCTTTCATGTGCTTCCAAAGACCTGGATCTCACATATGCATCTGCTAGCCAGTTTGTTACCGTTATAATAATGTTTTCATTTCAAGTTAACAGCCTTACAAATCAATGTTCTTATTTCTACCCAATTAATAATATAGTTATCTAACGTAAGATTTAAAATGTGTACTTTGTTCCAGAATAATATTTTATTGATTATTTGGTAAATTTACATTATATACCTTAATAAAGTTAACTTTCCAGTCCTTCCAGGTTCATTTGTCCATGCTGGTGACCTCCAGAGGAAGGAGGAGGAGGAGGACGATGACAAAGAGGAAGAGGAGGAGACCCAGTTAGTCTTCCCAATATACTCACTGGAGTGTAGTCAAATTCCCACTGGTTAGCCTTTTAAAGAAAACTGCATGTGGAGGACCTAGGACTGCAGCTCAGATGTAGCCCGTAGGCAACTCAGTCTCCATGTGGGTCCCCTAGTAAGGGGGGCAGAGGCTAGCTCTGCCACGGACTCTGTTGCCTGCTCTTCCATCACTTCCTTATAGTGGGGCAGCCTTCAAAGACCACAGAGGAAGAGGGTGCAGGCAGCCTTGTTGAGACTTGATAAGCTGGGGTGAGTTGGTAGTGAGGAAGGCTCCCCCTTTTTGAGGACTAGGGGAGAGGAATAGGGGAAAGAGAGAGGGAGGGTGAGACAGGGAGATGACTAGGGTGGTGGTATGATCAGCATATAAAGTGAATAACTCTTAAAAAATAAACTTAACTTAAAAGTTGAGGGAAAAAAAGAACAAAAGAACAAAGAAAATAGAGTCCTTCCTACTTGAATTCTAACCAGAAGCCATCAATTATGGAAAGCTACATTTCAGCATCCTTACATTTTAAGAGTTCTCTTCAAAGGATCCCTGTCTAGGCTGTTATTTTTTTTTTCTGGAGCAGAGGTAAGGGTAGGGGTTGTCTTCTGTATCTCACTTTCTCAGTGATACCACTGGGCTGGAGAGATGGCTCGGCCTTTATGGACTAGGCTCATAAGCAAAAAATGTAAAATGTGTACATTTGAGAATTATAAGGTATGTAATGCTATTACTATCACATAGTGTGGACAAAGTGAACTTTACAGCAATCTTAACTGAGATTTCTTCTGCCTTATATTACTGCTTTAATTTAAGCAATAAAATCATGTTTTTAACCATTTTTACCTGAATTCTTTGAATTTGCATCATATATCAGATAGAAAGTAGATGGGGAAAAATCCCACTCCTGTCTTTCTCTTCAGAAATCATGTAGTTATTTAAGCCTTCTGCGGTGTATGGGCCCATAAAATTTTTACAGGAAGAAATTAAATGGGTAAAATGATTTATAGGATGATTTTAAAAGCTTGCAAGTTTGGGATTTCATATATCTTCATGAACACTGTTATAAATCTTTGTAACCTAAATTGCTTACCCTAGTTCTACAGAAACAGCATAAACAGAGCAAGCAATTATCTGTAATAAACTTTTCCTTTAATATTGTGGCAATTCTGTTTTCCTAACACACTTGTCATAATGCGTTTTGGTTTCACATTATCAAACACTGCACTCCTCTCCTGGGAGAATTTTTGAAGCTGTGCAAACTCTAAACTTGCTGTGGACAAATCAACATATCATATTTGAAAGATAAAGCATTAGAAGCAGTTGACACCTTAGCTCTGTTTTTTGAAATTTGATACATTCTTTTTATTATCTAAATTTTAGTGTTTTCTGCCTGTAGAGACACTAAACAAATAGTTCAATTTCTCATTCTGAGAAAATGTATTAAATACATTCCAGATTATATGGAATTTCAGGTATAAAAATAAATTAATTGATAAATTAAATTAATCAAAGGATGCTGCTCTAGGGTAGATGTAAAATATCCCCCACATGTTCTTGAGAATGATGTCCCCAGCTGGTGGCAGAGTGTGAAATGTTATGGCACATTTAGCAGGTGGGATTAAGTAGAGACTTTGTATTTCTTACAGTAGATACTACTGGTGTCTTCTGTGTCTATAGGCCGGACCCTCACCTGGGCTTTGGCTCCAGTCTCTCTGGTGTCTGATTAGCATTGCATTCTAACAAGCTGCCACATGTCCCCTGTGCTAGATAGCCTCATAGCGTTCACACACTGATGGACTGAAGCCTCTCAAGCTAGGAGGTAAGATACCCCCTTCCTTCTGTTAGGTATCTTGTCTTCAGTCACTGGAAAGGTAGAGAATAGAGATGCTATAAAACAGGTGCACCACTAAGATCCATTCAATGAATGCTGGTGATAATATTCACCCACAATATTCTATTTTAAATTTAAACTTAAACAACCTACTGCATTAAAATAATACCAGGTTAAATGATAAAGTGTCTACATGATGGAATAAGGTAATCTCAGCGACTGTTTTATTAAGGACTTCAGTTATTTTAAAATATTTTACTTAATATGTACAATATATTGCTCCAAGATATTTTCTTTTCAATTCTGTTCTTTTTTTTAATGTTAATAACTACCTACAGATATACCTACAGATAATAGCACTTGTTTTCTGAGAGGAGATGGAGCAGTTGAAATTTTAAATATTGAGATATTTAAATAGGTGCAGTATACCCTTCCATAATCCTAGGCATGCTAATAGAATCCTGTTGAGCTTAATAAAGGTGGTACTGAAGATCTGTCAAAGGCAAAGAAGCTTCAATCCTTTGCTGACCTTTGGGCTTACACCATTGATACTTTGGATTCTGATGACAAATGCCAATTTTAGTTCTGCAGGCTCTTAGAAGTTGTCAGCTTTCCCTACCATCCTAGCTGTGCGAATCTCAGTCTGGTACATCTGCCTGTCACCTTGTGATAGTGCTGGGCCTTCTAGATGAGCTTCCTCCTCACCTTTCGCAGTGTCTTCAGGGCAAACTTCTTCCACAGCAGTGCCTTCAGGGTAAACCCCTTCCATGGCCACTTCATCTTCAACTCTGTGAAATTCCTTCGCTTGTTCTTAAGGATTTCTGGCACAGCAGAGCCTTCTTTTTCTTCTCTAGTATGGCCTCCATGTTTCTAAAGTCTGTAAATGAGCTAGCTCATCTTCCAGTGAGGCTGTGGCAAAATCAGTAAGAAGCAAATTGAATTGAAAGATAATTCCTTGATTGCTCGATCTCTTGGTAAATTCAGCATCATCTGCATGGAGGATCTAATTCATGAAACCCATAGAGTTGGAAAACACTTTAAGGAAGCAAATAACTTCCTGTGGCTCTTGAAACTATCTTCTTCATGAAGTGCAATGAAGAAAAAGACAACTCACTTTGCAGAAAGTGGAGATGCTGGCAACAGGGAAGACCAATTAAAAAGGCTTTTTAGACGGATGAACTAAGGTGTCAACCATGGCATTTTTTTAATTTGGTCAGTTAATAAACAGTCACAGCTTGACAAAAAAAAAGGCACAATAAAGTAAAACTGTATTTTTGTTGGATATTGTTTCATTTTATTAGAAATTTTAAAAGAAACTTCTATCTGGGTCATGGTTGTATACACCTTTAAGCCCAGAATTCAGGAAGCAGAGTTCAAATCCAGCCTGTTCTACAGAGTGAGTTCTAGAACATCCAGGAATATGTGGAGAAAATCTGTCTTGAAAAACAACAACAGCAAAAGGAGGGGGGGAAAAAGGAACTGCTTTACATTTGCTTTTGATTACATTCTTTCTTGTTTTGTTTGGTTTGGTTTGGTTTGGTTTTGTTTGGTTTATAAATACACACAAATTCAGATTCCTACTAGGGACAAGCAAATCTCAGAATGTCACACTTGTGACTTGAGTGACAGTAATGGAAAATCAACACGCTAGACAGACCTGTCCATAAAAGAAAGTTGATCTTCAGGCCTAACTAATTAAAAAAAATTGATAATAAAGGAAAAGATTTTCATATTCTAGGAAATTGAGAAACCCAGATTTTACATTATATCACTTCAGTCAAGTACTGCTCTAATTTCCAAAAAAAAAAAAAAAGTGTCATTTTTCTAGTATCTCAGTTAACCTTAACCTCTCTAGAACCTGAAAGTGAATGTTTTAATAGCATTGTTTATAATCTTATATTCTAATAAAGTTCTTTTTGTTGTTGTTGTTCTCCAAGGCAGAGTTTCTCCATGTATCATTAGCTGTCCTGAAACTTACTCTCTAGACCAGGCTGGCCTTCCACTCAGAGATCCAGTTGTCTCAGCCTCCCAAGTGTTGGGTAAAAGGTGTGTGCCACCACTGCTCAGCTTAATGAGGTTTCTTTAGGATCAATATCCATTTGTGCCCTCACACTCAGATGAAGTTAACCTTTAATTGAATATTCTGTAACAATAAAGAGCAGAACATGTTTCTGGGCATTGTAGATTTTTTAAAAAGGAAGATAGTGTCCTGTGTACATGCTCTATACTGGTCTAGTTAATGGTCAACCATGGCTGTGCTGTGGGTTCCAAATAAGTGAGTTTTTTTTTAATGCAGCCCATAGAAAATGCAAAAAAGAAAATAGCAAGTAGCAGGCAGAAACAACAGCCTAATACCATAAGGAGTGGGGTTTAAATTATCCAGCAGAAAATGACTGGAGGAAGAAGTCCTGTTGGAATTCCTGACTGAGGATTTTTTTCTTGATTACCTTCCTGTTTCTATTCCTACCTCAGGCACAGTTTATCCCTTCGGAAATATAATGGTAATATTGGTTGTAAATGGTTTACCTTCTATCTATTCTCAAGGATACAATGGCTTGTTGTTGCTTCGTTTGTTTTTCATTCTTACGTACATTACATGCCGATGTAGTTTCACCTACCTCCTCCACTCCTCCCTGCCACCCTCCACATCCCCTCCTCCAATTCCTTTTTAAAAAAAAAAGCAGGCCTCCCAAAGATATCAACTGAACATGGCATAACAAATCAAATTCTGATAAGGTTAAGTGCAAACGCTCATATCAAAGCTGTATGAGGTGAACAAGTAGGAGAAAAAGGGTTCTACGTGTAGGCAAAAGCATCACAGATGATCCCATTATCTCTGTTAGGAGTCCCACAAGAACACTAAGTTATTCAAACATAGTGTATAGGCATAGAGCCTAGCTCAGACACATACAGGGTTCGTGATTATTGCTTTAGTCTCTGTGAGGCCCTATGAGCCCTTCTTGTTGATTCTAAGGATCCTGCTCTTGTGGTGTCCTTACCACTCTGGTTCCTTCCTTTCAGAGCCATGTTCTTCTGCTGGGTTATCGCTACTGTTTGGCTGTGGGACTCTGCATCTGTTCCAATCAACTGCTAGATGATACCACTCTGATGATGACTATTAGGACAAAAACTAAATATATAAATGATGTATGAATAAATCAGACTATTAATAGGAATTATTTCATCGATTTTTTTTAACAGTTGTATTTGTTTCTCTCCTGGGTCTCTATGCTGCCCAGCCTATGGTTCATGGTCATCATGGTCAGGTAGGGGCCCCCTCTTGTGTAGAGGACAGTAATTCAGCCCATTCATTTGTTGGCCAATCCCACTAGTTCTGCATTATCAGCACATGTTACAAGCTGGACATACTGTAGGTTGAAGGTTTTCGTGGCTGGGTTGATATCCCAGTCTCTCTACTGGGAGCTTTCCCTGGTTGTTCAAGATGGCCAGTTCAGGCTCAGCATCCCTCATTACTAAAAGACTTTACTAAGGTCACATTTGTAGATTACAGGGAGTTTCCACTGCACTAGTTTTCTACCTCTGCCCCCAAACTCTCCCCAATTCCAGTCATCTCTCATAGCACTGTCTTTCCATTCCTCCCCATCTTGCCTGAACCATCAGCCTATCCTCATCAGCCCCTAGTCCACCCACAAAATCTATTCTATTTCCCCTTCCCATGGAGATCCATGTGTTTCCACTTGAACTCTTCTTGTCACCTTAGCCTCTCTAGGTCTATGGATTGTAGCATGATCATCTTTTACATAACAGCTAGTGTCCATTTCTAAGTGTGTACATACCATGTTTGTATTTCTGGGTCTGGATAACTTCAGTCAGGATTACTTTTTCTAGTTTCATCTATTTGTCTGCAAGTTTCATAATGTCAATGTTTTAATAGCTGAGTAATACTCCATTATGTACATGTAACACATTTTTTAAAAAATAAACATTGTTCAATTGAGAGTCATCTAGGTTGCTTCCAATTTCTGAATCTTATGAATAAAAATCTATGAACATAGTTGAACAAATGGTAGGATATGGTAGGATGGAACATCTCCTTTAAGTCTTTACCCAAGAGTGGTATAGCTTGTTCTTGAGGTAGATAAATTCCCAATTTTCTGAGAAACAGGTTTATTAATTTCCAAAGTGGCTGCATAAGTTTTAAGTCCCACCTGAAATGGAGGAGTGTTTCTCTTGCCCCACAATCTCACCAACATGAGATGGCACTTGGCTTTTTGGTTTTAGCTATTTTGGCAAGTATAAAATGTAACCTCAGAGTCATTTTGATTGGCCTTTCCCTGATGCCTAAGGTGTTAAACATGTCTATAAATGTTTCTCAGCCATTTGACATTCCTCTATTGAAAATTCTTTGTTTAGAGCTATATCCCATTTTTTAATTGGATTACAGGGTTTGTTGTCTGGTTTCTTGTGTTCATTATATATCTTAGATATTAGCCCTCTGTTACAGGAGGAGTTGGTAGAAATCATTTTCCAATCTTTAGGCTGCCATTTGTCCTATTGATGGTGTCCTTTGCCTTATATAGGCTTTTTATTTTCATGAACTCCAACCTACTGATGGTTTTTCTTAGAGCTTGCAATATCCACCATTTTCTCTTCTATTAGGTTCAGTGTATCTGCTTTTATGTTGAGGTCCTTGATCCACTTGTATTTGACTTTGTGCAGGGTGATAGATAAGGATCTATTTACATTCTTGTACATGCTGACTCCAGTTAGACAAGCAACATTTGTTGAAGATTCATTCCTTTTTTCATTGTGTATTTCTGGCTCTTTTGTTAAAAAGTCAGGTCCCCATAAGTGCATAGATTTATGTCTGAGCCTTTAATTCAATTTCATTGATCAACTTGTCTGTTTTTAATGCCAGTACCATACAATTTTTCTTACTAGAGGTTGGTAGTACAACTTGAAATCTGGGATTTTAATACATCAGGATGTTCTTTTATTGTATAAATTTACTTTAGATATTATGGATTCTTTGTTTTCTCCATATGAATTTATTGTCTTTTAAAGGTCAGTAAAGAATTATGTTGGGATTTTGATGAATGTTGCATTGAATCCTATGGTGGGAATTCCATTTTTACTGTATTAGTTCTAACGATCATGAGCACATAAAATCTTTCCAAGTTTTTGATATCTTCTTCAATTTCTCCTTCAAACACTTGAAGCTTTTGTCTTACAAACCTTTACTTGCTTGGCTAGAGTTACCCCAAAATATATTATATTATTTGTGGATACTGTGAAGGTTACAATTTCCTCAATCTTTTTCTTAGCACAGTTGTTTTCTGTGTATAGGAAGACTACTAATTTCTTTTTGTTAATCTGGCATCCAGTCCCTTCACTAAAGGTATGCATCAGCTACAGAAGTTCCCTGGTAGAATTTTTGGAATCCCTTATATATACTATTATATCATCTGCAAATAATGATACTTTGACTTCTTACTTTCCATTTTGTATCCCTTTGATATCCTTCAGATGTTCTGTTGTTCCAGCTAGAACTTCAACTATTATATATTAGAAATGACAAGAGTGAATAGTCTTGCCTTTTTCCTGATTTTAGTGGGTTGCTTTGAGCTTCTCTTCATTTAATTTGATGTTGGCTATTGTCTTGCTAAAAATTGTCTTTTTTATGATTCGGTGTCTCTCTTTTATACCTAATCTCTCCAAAAATTTTCAAAGTTTTTCAAAGGCTTTTTCACCATCCAATGAGATGATCACAGGCTTTTCTTTCTGTTTGTTTATATGGTGAATTACACTGACAAGCATAGTTGATCATGGTAGATGGTCTTTTGGATGTATTCTTGGACATGGCTTGCAAGTATTTAATTGAGTATTTTTGCATTTATTTTCAAAAGGTGAATTGTAGTTCTCTTTCTCTGGTGAATATG
>OU015750.1:16104365-16115805 GCA_907169655.1 Acomys percivali | reverse complement strand
TTCATAGGGTTCTCCTTGTTATTAATGTTTTTAGGTCTATGAGTTGTAGTGTGGTTATTCTGTATTACATGGGTAATATCCACCTATAAGTGAGTATACACTATACATTTATTCTGAGTGGAGGTTACCTCATTAAGGACTATCTTTTCTAAGTCCATCTATTTGCCTGAAATTTTCAAGATTTCTTTGTTTTAAATAGCTGTGTAGTATTCCATTGTGTAAATGCAGCATAATTTCTTTATCCATTCTGCTGTTGAGAGACATCTAGGTTGTTGTCATATTCTGGCTATTATGAATAAAGCTGCTATGAACATAGTTGAGCAAATGTCCTTGTTGTATGGTGAAGCGACTTTCAGGTATATGCTTAGGAGAGGTAAAGCTGGGTCTTGAGGTAAAGCTATTCCCAGGTGTTTTTGAGACAGCACAAGATTACTTTCAAACATGGCTGTAAAAGTTTGCAAACCACTAGCATTGGAGGAATGTTTCCCCTTTCTGCACATCCTTGCCATCATGTGCAGTCACTTGAGTTTTTTACCTTAGCCATTCTGACTTGTGTAAGATGGAATCTCAGGGTTGTTTTTATTTGCATTTACATAATGACTAAGGACCTTGAACATTTCTTTAGTTATTTCTGTGCCATTTGATATTCTTTTGTTGAGGATTCTCTATTTCGTTCCCCTGTACACCATTTTAAACCCGGATTATTTTGTTTGTTTGTGTTTAATTTCTTGGGTTCTTTATATATTTTGGATATTAGTCCTCTGTCAAATGTAGGCTTGAAGAATATCTTTTTACAATAATGCAGGCTGTCATTTTCTTCTGTTGACAGTGTCCTTTGACTTACAGATGCTTTTCATTTTCATGAGATCAAATTTATTAATTGTCTATCTTAGAGGTTGAGCTGTTGGTGCTCTGTTCAGGAAGTTGTCTCCTATACCAATGAGTTGAAGGCTCTTCCCTATTTTTTTCTGTAAGATTTAGTGTATATGGTGCTTTGTTGAGGTCTTTAATCCACTTAGACTTGATTTTTTGAAGGATGATAAATATGAATCTGTTTGCATTTTTCTACATGTAGACTTCTAGTTAGACCAGTACTATTCATTAAAGATGCTGTTTTTTTCCATTGTATGGTTTTGGCTTCTTTCTTGAAGACGTGTACACAGGTGTGTGGGTTTATTTCTGGGTCTTTGATTTGGTTCCATTGATCCATAGGTCTGTTTCTATGGCAGTAACAAGCAGTTACTATGGCTCTATAATATAGTTTGAGATCAGGGAAAGAGATCCCTCCAGAAGATCTTTTATTGTCTTAGCTCCCCTTTTTCCTGCCATATAAACCCCAACATGTCTTGTGGACACATTATCACTTCTAGATAGAGTCTGCAGCCCTTCCTTTGTTCTGATTAAAGAACAATTCTGCTTCTAGAGATGCTAGTTTGCTTTTCTTTATTTCTGTGCCACCTCTTCTAATGCCTATTTAACAGAAACTGTCATTTTACCCCAAGAAATGAAAGCTGACTACCTGAAAGTGAAAAATCAACTGTGATTAATAAGAGACCAACACCATTGATTCAAAATGTGATCAGTATTTCCTCAGTATCAGCACACAAAATCTGTCGACCAGAAGGACCACAGTTGCTTCTCAAATTGAGTGTTGATCTTGGTAATGTGTAGAAATCTCCTGCAAAGTACTGGTGATGGAGGCACAAAGGGGTCATTGAAAGGAATTTAGGATTGGGACTGTGTGTCACTGTCAGAGACGCTCTGAAGAGAATATAGAAAGTCATCAGTTCATGTGCTGCCTCACTTACAGTGAAAACCTCAGTATATTGGAACTGTTATGATTGTGGGATAGCCACCAAGGACAGGAGCAGATGTGGAGTGAACCTAACTTGAGCCAGTGAGACAAGTTGTGTGCTCTGTAGATAACAGACACAAAAGAGGGGGACAGTGTAATCCTTTTGAAGACCATGAGTGAGTCCAAATGTAAGACAACAAGCTACTTGCATTGTTGGATTTGGGGGTTGTTTAGATCTGATTGCAACTGTGCTCTAGTTCTTATTTACTGGGAGAAGAAAATGTGTGACTTGTTTCTTTTTATTTTTCCCAGAGCTCACATTTCAGAGGCATGAGTTGTTGTAGTAGTAGTAGTTGTTGTTGTTGTTGTTTTAAGAGAATTTTGGCATTTGAAATACTGAATGTTTTAAAAACTGTGGGATTTTTAAAACTAAAATCTAGTATATATTGTGACAGTAATGTAAGACACTGGGGAAAACCAGAAAGAAAAACAGAAGATTGAATAGTCATGTATATTTCAGGCAGAAAAGGAGTTAAATCTGCTGGTTAGGTTTTTTGTTTGTTTGTTTTTTGTTTGTTTGTTAACTTGACCCAAACTGCAGAAATCTTGGAAAGGGGACGTCAACTTTGAGATTGCCTCTATCAATTCAGCCTGTAGACAAGTCTGTAGGACATTTTCTTGATTGGTAATTCATGTAGGAGGGCTTAGATCACAGTAGGTGTTATACTTTCTGGGCAGGAATGGGGCCATATATGAAAAGGAACAAGAACCAAGCAAGCCAGTAAGTAAGCTTCCTCTAATGACTTCAGCTTCAGTTTCTGCCTCAAGCACAAGCCTGATTCCCTTCAGTTTTACATGAAAGTTTAAGGTCAAATGAACTCTCCTTACCCAAAGTAATTTTTGATCATGGCATTTATCTTAACAAAAACAAAGAAAATATCACAATAGAAATATTAACAAATTACCATTCAAAGATTTCATTTCAAAGATTCACCTACACAATGAATGAAAAATGTTGAAGAAACCAAGCTATAAATAAGAACAACCAAAATTTTAGATTACTATTATTTAATGAAAGAGAACTAATTTGACTTTTAATAGCTGAGTAGTATTCCATTGTGTAGATGTACCATAGTTTCTTTATCGATTCTTCAGTTGAGAAACATCTATGTCATTTCCAGATTCTGGCAATTAAGATTAAAACTACTATGAACATAGTTGAGCAAATCTCCTTGTTGTATGGTGGAACATCTTTCAGGTATATTTCCCAGAGTGGTATGGCTGGGTCTTGAGTTAGAGTTATTCCCAATTTCATGAGACAGCACCAGATTGATTTCCAAAATGATTGTAGAAGTTTGCAGTCCCACCAGCAGCAGAGGAGTGTTCCCCTTTCTCTACGTCCTCACCTTCATCCTCATGTTCAAATATGACGTCACCCGTGTTTTGATCTTAGCCATTTGAATTGGTGTAAGATGGAATCTCAGAGCTGGTTTGATTTGTATTTCCCTGATAACTAGGTATGTTGTACATTTCTTTAAGTCTTTCTCAGCCATTCAATATTCCTCTCTTGAGAATTCTGTTTAGTTCTGTACCCGCATTTTTGGGGTGTTTTTTGTTTGTTTGTTTTCAATCTATCAGCATTTATTTACCACATTTTAAAAAACTGGAAACATAAACAGGGAGGCATCATGCTTTTACAAGGCCATTTGCTTTTCCAGTAACAGGAACATTTTCTTTTCTTTTTTTTTTTTTCTTTTTTTAATTAATTTATTCGTATTACATCTCGATTGTTAGCCCTTCCCCTGTTTCCTCCCATTCTTCCCTCCCTCCCACTTACCCCCTTCTCCCCTCCCCTATGTCTGTGATTGAGGGAGATCTCCTCCCCCTATATATGCTCTTAGAATATCGAGTCTCTTCTTGGTAACTTGCTATCCCTCCTCTGAGTGCCATCAGGCCTCCCCATCCAGGGGACATTGTCAGAAAGGGGGCACCAGAGTTTGTGTGAGAGTCAGATCTCACTCTCCACTCAACGGTGGAGAATATCATGTTCGTTGGCTAGGTCTTGGTAGGGGTTCGAAGTTTACTGCCTATATTCACCTTGGCTGGTGCCTTAGTTTGAGGAGGACCCCAGGACCCAAATCTGCCTGTCATAAAGTTCTTCTTATAGGTTTCCAGGACCCTGTGGGTCCTACTATTTCCCCATTCTTCCATGCTACTCTCGCCTAAAGTCTCAATAGGATGAACTCTCCTCTGACCCACTTTCCTGGTAAGTAAAATTTTTCATGGTACGTATCCCTTGGACTAGTGTTTTGATATAAGTGAGTATATACCGTTTGTCTGTTTTTGCTTCTGGGTGAACTCACTCATTATGATCATTTCTGGATCAATCCATTTGTTCACAATTTTCAGGAATTCCTTGTTTTTAATAGCTGAGTAGTATTCCATAGTGTAAATATACCACAGTTTCTTAGTCCATTCTTCTACTGAGGGACACTTAGGCTGTTTCCATGTTCTGGCTATTATGTATAAAGCAGCTATGAACATGGTTGAGCATATGTCCCTGTTGTGTGGTAGGGTATTTTCTGGGTATATTCCCAGGAGTGGGATAGCTGGGTCTTGAGGAAGCTCTATTCCCATTTTTCTGAGAAAGCACCAGATAGATTTCCAAAGTGGTTGTACTAGTTTGCATTCCCACCAGCAATGAAGGAGTGTCCCTCTCTTTCCACATCCTCACCAACATGTGGTATCATTTGAGTTTTTGATCTTAGCCATTCTGATGGGTGTAAGATGGAATCTCAGTGTTGTTTTGATTTGCATTTCTCTGATGACTAATGAGGTTGAGCATTTCTTTAAGTGTTTCTCTGCCATTTGATATTCCTCTGTTGAGAATTCTCTGTTAAGTTCCAAGCCCCATTTCGCAATTGGGTTGTTTGGTTTTGTGGTGTTTAATTTCTTGAGTTCTTTATATAGTTTGAATATTAAACCTTTGTCAGATGAAGGGTTGGTAAAGATCTTTACCCAGTCTGTAGGTTGTCGCTTTGTTCTCTTGACAGTGTCTCCTGCCTTACAAAAGCTTCTCAGCGTCATGAGGTCCCATTTATTAATTGTTGACATTAAGGCCTGGGCTGTTGGTGTTCTGTTCAGGAAGTTGTTTCCTGTGCCTATGTGTCCCAGGCTCTTCCCCACTTTTTCTTCTAACTGAATTAATGTCTCTGGTTTTAAGTTGAGGTCTTTAATCCACTTGGACTTGAGTTTTGTGCATGGTGACAAATAAGGGTCTAATTGCATTTTTCTACATGTAGACATCCAATTAGACTGGCACCATTTGTTGAAGATGCTATCATTTTTCCATTGAATAGATTTGGCTTCTTTGTCAAAAATCAAGTGAGCAAATGTGTGTTGATTCATCTCTGGGTCTTCGATTCCATTGATCCACCAGCCTATTGCTTTGCCAGTACCATGCTGTCTTAATTACTGTTGCTCTGTAGTACAGCTTGAGATCAGGTATGGAGATTCCTCCAGAGGATCTTTTATTGTATAGGATTGTTTTTGCTATTCTGGGTTTTTTGTTTCTCCATATGAATTTGAGAATTGATCTTTCAATATCTTCAAAATACTTTGTAGGTATTTTGATAGGGATTGCGTTGAATCTGTAAATTGCTTTTGGTAAGATGGCCATTTTTACTATGTTGAGTCTCCTGATACATGAACAAGGTAAATCCTTCCATCTTCTGATGCCATCTTCAATCTCTTTCTTCAGAGGTTTGAAGTTTTTTTCGAATAAGTCCTTCACTTGCTTGGTTAGAGTTACTCCTAGATATTTTATGTTGTTTGTGGCTATCGTGAAGGGAGTAGTTTTCCTAATTTCTTCCTCTGCCTGTTTGTCATTTGTATACAGGAAAGCTACTGACTTTTTTGAGTTTATTTTGTATCCTGCCAATTTGCTGAAGGTGTTTATCAGCTATAGGAGTTCTTTGGTGGAATTTTGGGGGTCACTTATATACACTATCATATCATCTGCAAATAGGGATAATTTGACTTCTTCCTTTCCCATTTGAATCCCCTTGATCTCATTTTGTTTCTTATTGCTCTGGCTAGAACTTCAAGAACTATATTGAAGAGATATGGGGACAGAGGGCAGTGTTGTCTGGTTCCCGGTTTTAGAGGGATTTCCTTGAGTATCTCTCCATTTAATTTAATGTTGGCTGTTGGTTTGCTGTATATAGCCTTTATTATGTTTAGATAAGTGCCATGTACTCCCGAGCACTCCAGAACTTTAAACATAAATGGGTGTTGGATTTTGTCAAATGCTTTTTCTGCATCTAAAGAGATGATCATGTGGTTTTTCTCTTTCAGTTTGTTTATATGATGGATTACATTGATGGATTTCCGTATGTTAAACCATCCCTGCATGCCTGGAATGAATTCTACCTGGCCATGGTGAATGATGTCTTTGATATGCTGTTGTATTTGCTTTGCGAGTATTTTGTTGAGTATTTTTGCATCAATGTTCATAAGAGAAATTGGTCTGAAATTCTCTTTTTTTGTTGGGTCTTTGTGAGGTTTAGGTATCAATGTGACTGTGGCCTCATAGAATGAATTTGGTAATATTCCGTCCATTTCTATCTTTCGGAATAGCTTGAATAGTATCGGTATTAGCTCCTCTTTGAAGGACTGGTAGAATTCTGCACTGAAACCATCTGGCCCTGGGCCTTTTTTGGTTAGGAGACTATCAGTGTTTGCTTCTATTTCTATAGGTGAAATAGGGCTATTTAATTTGTTTATCTGGTCTTGGTTCAATTTTGGTAAATGGAATCTGTCGAGAAATTTGTCCATTTCCTTTAAATTTTCAAATTTTGTGGCATAAATGCCTTTGAAGTAGGATCTTATGATTCTTTGTATTTCTTCGGTGTCTGTTGTTATGTCTCCCTTTTCATTTCTGATTTTGTTAATTTGGATAGTGTTTCTCTGTCTTTTAGTTAGATTGGCTAACGGTTTGTCTATCTTGTTAATTTTCTCAAAGAACCAGCTCTTGGTTATGTTGATTCTTTGGATTGTTCTCTTTGTTTCTAATTTATTGATTTCAGCCCTAAGTTTGATTATTTCTAGGCGTCTACTCCTCTTGGGTGTTTCTGCTTCTTTTTTTTCTAGACCTTCCAGATGTGTTGTTAAGTTGTTTATGTGGGATGTTTCCATTTTCTTTTTAAAGGCACTTAGTGCTATGAATTTTCCTCTTAGCACTGCTTTCAATGTGTCCCACAAATTTGGGTATGTTGTTCCATCATTTTCATTGAATTTCAGGAAGTCTTTTATTTCTTTCCTTATTTCTTCCGTGACCCATGTGTCATTAAGTAGAAAGTTGTTTAGTTTCCACATTCAATATGCTTTTTGTTATTTCTGTTGTTGTTGAAGTCCAGCCTTAGACCATGGTGATCTGATAAGATACAAGGTAGTATTTCAATCTTCTTGTATCTGTTGAAGTTTGCTTCGTGACCAACTATGTGATCAATTTTAGAGAACGTTCCATGGGGTGCTGAGGAAAAGGTATACTCCTTTGCGTTTGGGTGGAAAGTTCTGTAGATATCTGTTAGATCCATTTGATTCATGACATTGGTTAATGAGGTTATTTCCCAGTTTAATTTTTGAATCAAAGACCTATCCTTGAGTGAAAGTGGGGTATTGAAGTCTCCCACTATTAATGTGTGGGTATCGATGAGTGGGGCAAGGTTTGTTAATAACTCTTTTACAAATGTGGGAGCCCTTGTATTCGGAGCATAGATGTTCACAATCGTGATGTCTTCTTGGTTGACTTTACCTTTGAAGAGTACGAAGTGTCCATCCTCATCTCTTTTGATTAATTTTTGTTGAAAGTCTATTTTATTAGATATTAGAATGGCTATCCCAGCTTGTTTCTTGTGACCATTTGCTTGGAATATTTTTCCCCAACCTTTTACTCTGAGGCAATGTCTGTCCTTGTGATTGAGATGTGTTTCTTGAATGCAGAAGAATGTTGGGTCGTGTTTATGCATCCACTCCGTTAGTCTGTGTCTTTTTATTGGAGAATTGAGACCATTGACGTTGAGAGATATTAATGGCCAGTGATTGGTAAGTCCCTTCATTTTTGGTATTTGTAACATTCAAGATTTTATGAGGTTGTGATTTTGCAATGGTATAGTTACCTATTTCCAATGTAGTTTTGGTTGTAGTTTGACCAGTTGGGGTGTAGTTTTCCTTGTAGTAACTTCTGTAAAGCCAGATTTATGGATAGTATTGTTTGAATTTGTTTTTGTCATGGAATATCTTGTCTTCTCCATCAATGGTTATTGATAAATTTGCTGGATATAGTAGTCTTGCCTGGTATCTGTGTTCTCTTAGGGTTTGCAGAACCCATGTCCAGGCCTTTCTGGCTTTCATGGTCTCTACTGAGAAGTCAGGAGTAATTCTGATAGTTTCACCTTCATATGTTACTCGGCCTTTTTCTCTTGCCTCTTTTAATATTTTTCCTTGTTCTGTATATTTTGTGTTGTTATTATTATGTGGCGGGAAGATTTTCTTTTCAAGTCTATTCTATTTGGTGTTCTGTAGGCCTCTTGTATGCTCGTAGGCATCTCCTTCTTCAAATTGGGGAAATTTTCTTCTATTATTTGATTAAAGATATTTTCTGGACTGTGGAGTCAGTTGCCTTCTCTTTCCTCTATCCCTATTATTCTCAAGTTTCATCTTTTCATGTGGTCTTTTATTTCACAAATGCTCTGTGTCAGGAACTTTTCAGATTTAGCATTGTCCTGGATGGTTGTTTCCAGTTCTGCGATTGTATCTTCAAGTCCCCCGTTCTTCCATTTCTTGCAAGCTGTTAGATAAGGCCACCTCTGAGATGCTTGCTTTCTTCTCTGATGCCTCTTGATCGCGTTTTTCTTCTGTGTGCTCCTGTATCATAGCTTCCATTTTTATCTTCATGTCTTGGACTGTTTTAATGATTTCCTTCATCTGGTAATTTATATTTTTCTGAAATTCTTCAAGTGCCTCTTTATATGACTCTTTTAACTCTTCAGCCCTCTGTATGCCACCTCCTGCATTTGTTTACAGATTTTATTTGTTTTTCCATTATCATCTTCTTTACTAAGGACTTGAGGTCATTTTCTTGACTATCCATTGCTGTTAGGTTCTCCTGGTTGTTTTCATTGGGATTGCTGGGATCCGGAGATGCCAAACTGTTTTGGTTTTTGTTAGTGTTCTTTCGCTGTACTATTGTCATTTTGATGGCCCTGATGTTGGAAGATATTTTGTAGTGACCTTCGTTGGTTGAGAGTGATTAATTGATGACTGATTATAGGTCAGGTGTTCTTGCCTGTGGGGATCAGGGAGTATTTCCGTGGAACAGGTAGGGGATCCGGTTTCCCTCCTGGTGATTTTCCTCTGCACCGTAGGCTTCAGGCTGAGTCAGCCAAAGTAGATTTCTGTTTGGACTTTACTGCTGTAATTCAGATCAGCAGTTTTGGGACCTAGACTAAGGTCCACACACAAACGTTCTGGTTGTGTAGGTTGATCCCAGCTGTCTGTCCTTCCTGTGGCTTTGTAGTCAAGACCCCAGGTAAATCAGATCTTCTGGAGGTGTAGCTGTCTTTTAGGTCTGTCTCTATACCCTGTAGAGGTGTTCAACCTCTTCCAGAACTCTATGCCTGGAGGGACCAAGGTCGCTCTTGGTCAGCAATTAGACACTGAAAACAAGACCCACGTTTTGTCTCCTGATAATGTGAGAGTGCCTGGCTTTCTCGGGCCAGGAACCCTAGGTAGGGTCTCTCATTCAGGGGGTGCAGGGCCAGTGCCTTGCGGCTCAGCTGGGAAGGAACAATCGGGTTGCAGAGCTGTGGGGGTCACCCCATGGACTCAGATTTTCCCGCCAGGCTATGAAGTTCCACTAACGATCTAGGTCAGCAATTAGACACTGCAAACCCGACCCACCCATGTCTCATCTCCCAATAATGTGAGAGTGCCTGGCTTTCTCAGGCCAGGAGCCCCAGGTAGGCTCTCTCATTCAGGGAGTGCAGGGCCAGTGCCTTGCGGCTCAGCTGGGTAGGAACAATAGGGTTGCAGAGCTGTGGGGGTTGCCCCGTGGAATCAGATCTTCCCGCCAGGCTATGAAGCTCAGCTATCACTCTAGGCGAGACCCACATCTCCTGATAGGTCTGTGGGCGCAATCCAAGCTGATTTCTCACTGTCGTTGTTTGCCGGCTCAGTCCGCTGTCATCAGTGTTAGGTTGGGCCCCGGATGGCCAGCGAGCCGTAGTCCCACTTTAGCTGTCTCTGTTGGGTCCCGCAGCCTGTGTTTCCACTCAGCCTAGGTGGGTGACCTCCGCAGTTTGGGGTGGTGTGGAAGGAGGAATCCTAGGGCAGATTCACCCTCTTCACTGAGACTCCTCTGGCTGGGGATTCTGGAAAATCCTCTCCCCAAACAGTGAGTCTGTGCTTTATATGCAGGCTGCAGTTTGCATGTGGATTCTGTTCCAGAGTTTAGGGAGTACGTTTAGCACCTCCAAGATGTTGCTTGTCCCAGGGGGGTAGGCCCCCTGTTTGGTCTGTGGCCTTTGGGGCCCCACTCACCTACAGTTCTCAATGTCCAGCAATCTGTTGCTCCATTTATGTCCCTGGTCTCCTCAGAGTAGCTCAGATACATGGCTTATTGGTCGGCGCCATCTTGGAATCCCCCATACCCCCATTTTTTAATTGGATTATTTGGCATGGTGGTATTTAATTTGAGTTCTTTATATATTTTGATTATTGGCCCTACATCAGATGTAGGGTTGGTGAAGATCTTTTCCCAGTCTGTAGACTGTTGTTTTGTTCTATTGACAGTGTCCTTCACCTTACAGAAGCTTTTCAGTTTCATAAGGTCCCAATCGTTAATGGTTGATATTAGGGCCTGGGCTGTGTTCTGTTCAGGAAGTTGTCTCGTGTGTCAATGAGCTCAAGGCTCTTTCCCACTTTTTCTTCTAATAGATTTAGTGTGTCTGGTTTTACGTTAAGATCTTTAATCCATTTGGACTTCAGTTTTGTGCAGGGTGGTAGATAAAACCAATGCCAAACTCATCTTTATAAGTCTTTTGTATATCAGTTTTAAATTTTTTCTGTGTATACTTGTGGCTGTGAGTTTGTGAATGTGGATAAAGATGCCTGCAAAGGTCAAAAAAGGGCACTGAATGACATTGAACCTTAAGTTTCAGGTAGTAAAAACTGTACTACACAAGTAATGGAAACCACCTCAGGAACTCTAAAAATGAAGTCCTTGCAAATTCTAATAAAATACCCCCAAACAGTAAATATCTGGGTCAAAAACCACAGATATGTCAAATATATATACAGATAAATACAATCATGGCAAAATAGTACACAATGTTCTGTAATGACCTTTGAAAGTTAAAGAGCATGCTGAATATCCTAAAGACTAGCAAATGGGAAAAAGCAAAAGCCATGCAGATATAATGGAAAAAATATTTTTCTTCCATAGTTCTTAGTGTTTAACTGAAATCACTATAACAAAAGATAAGAGGCACAAATATTTTAAAATGTTGATTTCATGCATGCATACTACATGGACAAAATGCAAGGGAAGAATTTCTCAGAGAAAGGGATTTAAGCTCTGTGCAC
>OU015750.1:16087870-16104355 GCA_907169655.1 Acomys percivali | reverse complement strand
CACTTCCAATTTACTCAGGTAATTAAGTTTTATTTCTTTTCAATTCTCTGATGGAGTTAAAGACCAGATAGTTTAGTCTTACAATTAAGCTTAGCTGCTTAGAAGTTAAATGTGTTTAGGTTTAGATAGATGTTTTAAGTTAATAGAGATGAGATATAATAAATATTGATTTTCATTCAGAATTTTAGGCTCACCAAGATAGGAAAGATGTTTACTTCAACTCTGCCAAATACAAATAGCCAAATCACTATAAATGTAACATTCATATAATTCCTGATTGCCTCATGGTTCTTCCTGCTGTATGTAGTTTATTTTATTTATGTTTAATAATATAAATGTATCTATTTAAAAAGAAACATAATGTTTAAAATGGAAAAAAAAAAAGAAATGCCATTTTCCCCTGAGAGGTAGCAGCCTTTATCTATATCAAAAGTAAATTCTTAAAAAATAAGCAACTTCAAGTGTTTCTCAGCCATTTGATATTCTTCTGTTGAGAATTCTCTGTTGAGTTCCAAGCCCCATTTCACAATTGGGTTATTTGGTTTGGTAGTGTTTAATTTCTTGAGTTCTTTATATATTTTGGATATTAGACCTTTGTCAGATGTAGGGTTGGTGAAGATCTTTTCCCAGTCTGTAGGCTGTCGCTTTGTTCTCTTGACAGTGTCTCTAGCCTTACAGAAGCTTCTCAGCCTCATGAGGTCCCATTTATTAATTGTTGACATTAAGGCCTGGGCTGTTGGTGTTCTGTTCAGGAAGTTGTCTCCTGTGCCAATATGTTCCAGGCTCTTCCCCACTTTTTCTTCTAAGTGACTTAGTGTCTCTGGCCCTAGCCAAGGACAATACTGGCGGTCAAATTTAAACCCCTACCCTGATCTAGCCCATGGACAGGACAGTCTCCACACTTGAGTGGAGAGAGGGATTTGACTTTCTCAAGTACTCTGGTGCCTCACATTTGACTATGTCCCCTGGCAGGGGACACCTAGTGGCACTCAGAAGAAGGACAGCAGGTCACTGAGAAGAGACTTGATACCCTATGAGCATATACAGGGGGAGGTAATCCCTCTGAGGAACAGTCATAGGGGAGGGGAATAAGGGGAAAATGGGAGGGAGGGGAGAATGGGAGGTTACAAGGGATGGGATAACCATAGAGATGTAACAAGAATAAATTAATTAAAAAAATAAAATAATAAAATAAAATAAAATAAAAAAATAAGCAACTTCTTCTCTTACTGCTAGCACAAATATTTGATACACATTTCTGTATCTAAAAGACAGAAATGGAAACCATGTTAGTATTTTAAATTTTTATTTTTATTTTTTTTTATTTTGGAGACACCTGTGGAGATCAGACGACAACTTTTGGGAATCAGATTTTCAACATTGTTGGCAAACATACTTACTCATTGAGGCACCTGGCCATATTGTAGTTGTCACAGTCAAAATAATACAAATTAATACATGAAAGTAGTATTAATACATATTATATTTGACCCAATATATTCAAAAGATTATCATTCCAAATGGTCAATATAAAAATTATCTATCTACATTTGGAATACTTTACAGCTTTTTAAAAATAAGTCTTTCCTAGCTATTGAGTGTTTGGTACTTATAGCCTATTTCTGTTGGAATTAGTCATATTTTAATCTTTTTCATTTTATTTATTTATTTAAATTGTTTACTTTATGTCAGATTGTAGCTCTGTCCCTCTTCACTTCCCAGTCTATCCCTCCCTCCCTCATTCCCCTCCCTCCCTTCGGTAGTCCTCAGAAAGGAGAGCCCCTATCCCCTAACATCCGACCTCAGCCTATCAAGTCTCATATGGACTGCCTGTATCCTTTTCCTCTGTGACCTGGCAAGGCTGCCCTGCCAGAGGGAAATGATCAACGTCTGGGCACCAGAGTCCATGTCAGAAGGAGTCCTTAACCCCCATATTATGGGACCCACAAGGAGACTGTGCTGCCTATCTACTACATCTGAGCAGAGGGTCTAAGTACTCACTGTGCGTGATTGGTGCACGAGTCTCTGCAGCACCCCATTCCTCTGCCCAGATATGTTGGCACCGTTGGTCTCCTTGTGGAGCTCCTGACCTCTCCAGGTCCTTCTATTCCCCAACTCTTCCAGAAGACTCCCTGCACTCCATCAGGAAGTTTGGCTGAGTGTCTCAGCATCTGCTTAGATCCACTGCTGAGTAGAGTGTTTCAGAGGGCCTCTATGGTAGGCTCCCTGCCTGTTCATTCTCTTGAACTGATTCTGGTGTCTATTCTATTTATCCTTTTGAATGAGAATTAAGCATTCTCCCTAGAGTCCTTATTATTTAGTTTCTTTACATCTGTGTATTGCAGTGTGGTGATCCTGTATTATTGGGCTAATATAAACACCACCAAAACAAATAATCCAATTGAAAAATGGGGTTCAGAACTAAACAGAGAATTCTCAATGGAGGAATATAAAATGGCTGAGAAACACTTAAAGAAATACCCAATGTCCCTATTCACCTGGGAAATGCAAATCAAAATAAATCTTGAGATTCTATTTTACACCTATCAGAATGGCTAAGACCAAAAACTCAAGTGCCACCACATGCTGGAGAGGTTGTGAGAAAGGGGAACACACCTCCATTGCTAGTGGAAGTGAAAACTTGCACAACCACTTTGAATATCAATCCTACACTTTCTCAGAAAATTGGGAATATTCTTACCTCAAGACCCAGCCATGCCATGGGCATATACCCAAAAGACATTCCACCACACAACAAGGGCATTTGCTCAAGTATAGTCATAGAAGATTATTTGTAATAGCTAGAATCTGGAAACAACCTAGATGTACCTCAACCAAAGAATGGATAAAGAAACTGGGACATTTACACAATGGAATGCTACTCAGCTTTTAAAAACAAGGAAATCTTGAAGTTTGCAGGCAAATGAATGGAACTAGAAATGATCAACTTGAGTGAGATTACCCAGACCCAGAAAGATATGCATGTTATATACTCATGTATTAGCAGATATTAACAAAATATTTTAATCTTTTAGTCACATGTGCCTAGATGCCGCTGTGTTGTGCAGCATAAGCCCAGAAACCTGTAATGTTCGAATGGAAAATATTCACATGATTTTACATAATACATAATAATAAGTGATTTAAGTTCCTTGCACACAAATATAACAAGAACCCTAGACTTTAAGATTGGGCAGCAAGGAGACCTGGGGGATTATGAGACTCTAGCAGAGACTCTAGGCTAGCATCAAAGAGACCGAAGAGGACATCATCTAACTAAATGAGTGTCCTAGTAGAGGAAGGGCAACACCAACCCTCCCACCAAAACTCAAATATCATTCTGTCCCTAAGATGTCCAGGGATAAAGATAGAGCAGAGATTGGGGAAATATCCAGTCAATTCCTGGCCCAACCTGAGATCTACCCCATGGGAGAGAGCCAAACCCTGACACTATTAATGATACCCTGCTAAGCTCACAGACAGGAGGCAAGCAGAGAGGTCCTCTGAGATGCTCCACCCAGCAGTGCCTGGAAACAGATGCTGAGACTCACAGACTAAAATTGGGTGATGCATCGTGAGCTTTGTGGAAAAGTAGGGGGAAAGAGAAAAGGACCTGGAGATGGCATGGGCTTCATAAGACCAACAAAGTCAACTTGATGAACTAGAGCAGATGGGAGGTGGGATTCCCCTTTTCTGAGGAATAGGGCAGATGGATGGGGAAGAAGGAGGGAGGGTAGAAATGGGAGGCGAGGAGAGATCTGACTATGACCAGGACATAAAGTGAATAAATAAATCAGTTAATTAAAAATTGTGCAGCGAGTTATCTTCTACCAATATGTTCATCTTAGCAGAGGTACAAACCTAAAAACATAGTAGAACCCACTTAATCAGAGTGGACTACAAACACAAGGACTTTGAAAAATGTCATTTTTGGAAAGATGAATTTCACACAAAGCAACAAAAGACAACTGTATAAGTCATCAATTTGCTTTTTCTGAATGAGTTCATTATGAATGATTTATTATTATTTATTTTTCAATTGATGTTACAAAATATCATGCATGTCTATTTTTTTTTAAATCTCAGTTTCACAAATCTGTACTTTCTTTCAGTGAATTTTTAATTAAGTCTTATGTGAAATGGATAACCACATCTAAGACAGCATAGTTGGAACATGGTATGCACAGTAAACATTTTGCTTGCATTTGGAGTGTCTGGCAATTACATTTTAAATGCCTGGAATTGTTATAAAGCAGCCGAACCATCCTTGAAGGCCTTCTGTAATAACTGAAGGCTCTCTGCTGTGAGAGCCATCCTCAGCTAGCAGAAGAGAGGCTCAGGTAATAAACCGGAGACAACACAAATCTGTCACTTCCATTGAACACACAAGTCAGTGGGAGATGTCAGTTAAATGGATTGTCCCACTGAGAAGACTTAATGTTTCACACAACGGTGACATCATCTGGAATGTGACTGACAATATTTACAGGACAGATGCTGTAAGTAAAGTGGAGCCAGGAACCAATTATATGAATGTTTCAAGTTTGTAAGTGGTTAAGTCTGAGCTATTTGCCTAACTGGGTTAGTGTCACTGCTTAGTTACATGAATAAAGACAAAGGCTCTTTTTGAGGCATGCATGAACAAATCAGGAAACCATGAACTTCAGTGGTTACAGGAGCCAACAAACAGAAGAGAAGAAATAAAAAGACTCCACACATACATTAGTGAAAAGCAAACAGACAAAATGGTTTAAGTTGAAGAAAAGATTGATAGTGTAGGTTAGGACTGCTTTCCCCACCTCCCGTTCTTTCTGTATTATTTTTCTGACCATGTAAATATAGATAATTCTTATATAATCCTTAAAGTAACAAAATTATTAATACACCTTAATAATTATATTTTAAAAAATAATTTTTGTGACTAATACAGGAAGCATTCATATTTATAAATAATGTTAGCCTTGATTAGTGATTCTAATCTGTTCTACCGATCTCTCTACCATCCATCATCTATCTATTAAGCATCTCCTTTAGTTAGGGTTTCTATTGCTTCAACAAAATACCATGACCAAAAAGCAAGTTAGATAAGAAAGGGATTATTTGGCTTACACTTCAACATCTCTATTCATCCCCAAAGGGAATCAGGACAGGAACTCAAGCAGAGCTAGAATCTGAAGGCAGAGCCTGATACAAAGGCATGGAGGAAGGAGTGCTTCTTCTGGTTAGGTTCCCATGGCCTGTTCAGCATGCTTTCTTCTAGAATTCACACCACGAGGCCTTGTACAGAATCGCCTACCATGGTCTGGACCCTCCTACATCAATCGCTAATTAAGAAAATGCCTTAGAGCTAGATATTATGAGGGCATTTTTTCCGTCGAATCTCCTTCCTTTTTGATGACTCTAGCTTGTGCCAAGTTGACACAAAACCAGACCTACTTATACCCATCTAACTCCTTCCCCTTTAATTATATTTAAATTACATTTAAATATATTACATTTAATACATTTAAATAAATTAAATTACATTTAAAATATGTTTTGTTTATGAGAAAAGAAGACAAATCAACAAAATAAAATAATTCTCAGTGTGATTTGCTTTTCAAATTAATACTATGGGTGATTCTGTATCTAATATTACTCAGCAAATACTGTCCCACAGAGTCTATTCTCCATTTAGCATACTGCTTAAATGTACCTCCAGTAGAGGTCCAATTCTCCCTCACAATAATTGTATTTGCATTTCAACTAACTACATAGATGGGTTTCTGTTGAAAGCTTCTTTCTACTCTAACCAGTACTGTGACTTAGGATAAGATTTTCAATCATTCTTTTTTTTTAAGTAATTTATTCAGATTATCCCCTCACTTGTATCTTCCTGTTCCTACCTCCCTCCCTCTTTCACCTTATTCCCCTTCCCTAGGTCTGGGACAGAGGGGATCTGCTTCCCCACATATGATCACAGCCTATCAGGTCTCTTCCTGGTAGCCTGCTTACTCTTCCTTTGAGTGCCAATAGGTCTCACCACCAAGGGGAAGTGGTCAAATACGGGCACCAGAATTCATGTCAGAGACATTCCCTGCTCTCTACACAACTGTGGAGAATATGCGGTCCTTTGGCTAGATCTGGATAGAGGTTCTAGGTTTACTGCATGCATTGTCTTTGGTTGGTACAGTAGTTTGAGCAGACTCCCCTGGGTCCAGATTCGCCAGCCTTAATGTGTTTTTGTGGGTTTCTAAGACCCTCTGGGTCCTTCTCTTTCCCAATTCTCCCTTATCTCTCTTACCCGGAGTCCCAATAGGAAGTCCCAGTATCTATCCCAATCTCCTGCCAAGTGAAGACTTTCAGAGAACATCTCTGTTGGGCTAGTGTCCAATTATAAATGAGTATATACCATGTGTATCTTTCTGGGTCTAGGTTAACTCACTCAGGATGATCATTTCTAGTTCCATCCATTTGCCTGCAAATTTCAGGATTTCCTTGTTGTTAATAGTTCAGTAGTATTCCATAGTGTAAATGTTCCACAGTTTCTTTATCCATTCTTCAGTTGATGGACATCTAGCTTGTTTCCAGGTTCTGGCTATTATGAATAAGGCTGCTATGAACATGGTTGAGCATATGTCCTTGTGTGGTAAAGAACCTTTTGGGTATATTCTAAGGAGTGAAATAGCTGGGTCTTGAGGTAGCCCTACCATGATTTTCTGAGAAAGTGTCAGATTGATTTTCAAAGTGGTTGTACAAGTTTGCACTCCCACCAGCAATGAAGGAGTGTTCCACATCTCTACATCACTGCCAGCATGTGCTGTCACTTGAGTTTTTAATCTTAACCATTCTGATGTGTATAAGATGGAATCTCAGAGTGATTTTGATTTGCATTTCTCTGATGACTGAGGACGTTGAGTACTTCTTTAAGTGTTTCTCAGCCATTTGATAGTCCTCTGTTGAGAATTCTCTGTTTAGTTCTGAGCCCCGTTTCTTAATTGGGTTATTTGGTTTGGTGGTATTTAATTTTTGAGCTCTTTATGTATTTTGGTTAAGATAGCGTCTTCAACAAATGGTTCTGGTCTAACTGGATGTCTACATGTAGAAAAATGCAAGTAGATCCATATTTACCACCATCCACAAAACTCAAGTCCAAGTGGATTAAAGACCTCAACATAAAACCAGAGACACTAAACCTTTTAGAAGAAAAAGTGGGAAAGAGCCTGGAATACATTGGCACTGGAGACAACTCCCTGAACAGAACTCCAACAGCCCAGGCTCTAAAGTCAACAATTAATAAATGGAACCTCATGAGGCTTATAAGCCTCTGTAAGGCAGAAGACACTGTCAACAGAACAAAGCTACAGCCTGCAGACTGGGAAAAGATTTTCATCAACCCTATATCTGACAAAGGACAAATATCCAAAATATATAAAGAGCTCAAGAAATTTCAATCATTCTTTATCTTAAGTCCTTTCATTGTAACATAAATGGCATGTCTAAACTCTAGAATTTTATATACACTAAGTGATAATTGTGAAATTCAAAATATGATAATAGCCTATCAAGGCACATGATGAGATTCCTGATCTTACTGATGCTATGTTGTTTTTGTTTGCCAAAATTCTTCTGCACTGATGCAAAGTTATGTGCTATGTGCACAATCTGCAGCACACTTCCACTGAATAAATGTTCTTTATGACAAGGAACTAATTTATTTTATTTGGGACTTCGAAAACTGTCTTTCTTCCAATGTTATCACCACTTTTGCTATGTAGCTCCTTAGATTTCCTTGGTAAGGAGAGATTTGTGTCTCCTTTTTCATATGGTAAATAATCACAGCCATGCACTGGTTCTCTTATTGATCTTTTAAAGTACTTTAGCACTTTGTTTCACAATGCTATAATGCTATCAATATGTAGCTAATAGCTCATATTCAACATAGTGATTGCTAAGCAGCAGGCAAAATTCTAACTTTTTAACATATAATAGATGATCTATTATTATTATAAATTTGTCATATTAGCCTCATTTTGAAGATAGAAAAACTAATGCTCTGAAAGATAAGGTGACCTGCCTAAGACCCTTATGTGAATATAAAAATGATCTGAATGATGTGTCATGTTTCAGAAACGATTCTTCTGAACAACCTCACTCAAAATTGTGCATACTTTTGGAACATCTTACTTAGAAAATTTTATAAATGTTAGTTTATTCAATAAGTTAAAACAGTTTGGGGGGCATGCTTTCCATGCCTGCATGCAGTAGGCTTTTTATATTCATCATTTGACATTGTTTATTGCCCAAATTGGGCTAGCATATTTATGAGATCTTGTTTCTATACTCTGAGAAAACAAGATCAGACAAATGTATAATAGAGCAACATCAAACTGAGTGAGACAGGATGGAAAAAATCTGCCTGGTTAAATAAGGCTGAATCTGTATTTCTAATAAGCCCCAAATATGTGGTTTGCGATATAGTATTTACTTTGGTTTTACTGTTAGAATCCTAAAATAAGAATATTCTGGCAATGACTATAATGTGTATTATCACCATAAGATATTTGATAGTAGAAGGGATAATAAACTATATGAATAAATTAAAAACAGGCTAAAGTTTCAGGCTATATACGTTATGGAGTCTGAATCAGTTTGAAATGGAGATAAGGAAAGAGCAGTATGTGTTTGCAGAACAGGGCCTCAAGCTGTACCTTCAGGACATGTCATGCTGGACAGGATAAAAAGATCCCATGGGAGTAGTAAGTAGATAGTTGCTTGACAGGTTTCAGAAGAAAGCACAAATACCTATGGACGTCAGAATTTTATAGTTGACTGTTACAGCATTTAAATCCATGTTTGACAACTATTTAGCAGCCAGACTGCTTTCAGGATATATTTTTTGCTTGTCTCTTAGACAGTTGCAAAAGGACTTCTTTCATCATTGATACTAATTGTAATAACAGTTCTTCCTAAGGCCAGGATTTTGGACCTAAGTCACTACATAAGTATTTTTCTTTCCGTCATTTTGAAATAGTACCACGTTGTCTGTATCTGAAACTAAGACTTTTACAAACAGATATCGAATGAGCACAGACAGTATAATCATATACATCTGAGCTCATTAACTGGGCAGCAATTCTTAAAACTTCTCACTAGTCAGTCAGTGAACGGAGAAGTAAGAACAACTGATCAATAGTTATATAGCTTTCTGGGGGATCAAAAAAAGAAAATGTGCACTTATATGGTACTAAGACACTTTCCAAGACATACAGAAAATATTTTTTGATGGTTAGAGAAAATAGACACTAAAATAAGTAGGATCTTTATTCTAGAAAATTAATGAAGAGTAAACAGATCATATACTCAAAGAAGTTTGTTCTTTGACTTCACTGGCTAGCATACAGACTTCGTAGAAATCAACTTCCTCAGTGTAATTATCTTCTCTACTTTGACCATGAAATGTATATTAAAATTACTATTATAGGAGCCTATGGATTATGGTATTTAAGAAGGACCTTGCTGATCTAGATAAGTGAAAGATAAAGACTAGGAAATAGATAGATATAGAGAGACATATAGATAGATACAAAGATAGATATATAGATATGGATATGGATATTTTTATATAATATATATTTGAGATTGATAATAAAGATTTATATGTTATATCTGTAAAGCAAAGGGACATGCCTATATCTATACTGATCAGTGTGCATTATAATTAAATACTGTAATATACATACACAGTATTTCATTTAAATTATTTAATTTATTTAAATTTCTTTTCATAAGCATAATTTATGATTCTCTGACCTATGTTGTGTATCTTAACTTATTAAATGTGTATTTAGCAAATATTGGGCTTATAGATTGGCAAGTCCTCATTGATAAAGTATGACACAAATCCTACTTTGGCTCATTATTCAGAATCACATCATATTGTAATTATTGTAGATCACACGATTGGATATCAGTAATGATCTTTTGTTTTTTCTGATCTTTTGTTTTTCTGATGCACTGAATCCTCCATCAAAGGATTGCCATGGCAGACACTTGGGCTAATGGAATGGAAGACTATAAAAACAAAACAAAGTCCAATTGATGCTCTTGAAGAAATTGTAATTGTCTTGGCTAGATATGACCAAGAAATACATAAATACTGCTTAGCACTGTGATTCAGAGAGTGATGTTGAAGTCACACAGGAATAAGCTGCTTTAATAATATGACCAAGGAAGGATTTCTGAATCTTGAACAACAGATTTGCCTAAATTGATAGAGTGATGCCATCAAGCAACCAATAATTAGATGAACTAAATATCCACCAGTAAAATACTTTTCAAATGAAGTGTGCATTTAAAATTTTTGTTTTTTTCAATGATTAGTATTGTCACACTTATACCTATGCAATTATACCTATGCAAATTTACATTCAATATTTATTGACAAATTTATACCCGAGCAAATTTCATTTATGTTTAGTCATATTATCCATTGCATAAAATTTTACAGTAGTATTTGACTCACTAAAATTTGATTCAAGTTTTAAGATCAAGAAAAATTATTTTATGAGATAAGAAGAAATAGTGTAAAATTTTGGTATAATGCAAGTAATAAAGATAAATAAAGAGCACGAAGCAATAATGAAAACCTTGATAGTTGATTACATCATCTGTACATCCTAATCTTTCCATCATTCCTGGTTCATTTTGTTGCCACAGCAAATTGTTACCAAATGTTATACACAAGGAATCCATACAAACTTGTCTCACTTGCCAATAGGTTCTCAACTAAATGTGAGAATTCATGACACCTCTCGCGTGTCCATGTTGGTATTTTGGTTGGCTTGAAGTCTTGAATGTCACAGGAAATATAAAATGCAATTCATACTCTCTTATTCTCTGTAGTGGTTGGTTTCTGTAGTAATCATGATCTACTGTAAAAAGGAAAAAGAGAACCTTTCCTGATGATGTTCAAGAGATACACAAATATATGGATATAACTTTATAGACTTTCATTTAGTATTTTGTTTTAATATATTTTGTCTTACTTGTTTTTATATTATGGTTTCTGATTTTGTGTTTAATGTGTTTTGTGCATATGTGTGTGTGTGTGTGTTCTTTCTCTTTGTTATTTTTTTGTTATACTTTCTTTAATATTCTGATTTGTTTGGTTTTTTTTTGTTTGTTGTCCTGTTTTTTTAAGCTAAAGAAACCTATGGACTTTGATTGGAGGAAGGTCTAAAAGGAGTCAGAGAAGAGGAAATTATGATCAGAATAGAGTTTATAAATTTTGTTATATTTAATGATAATAATACAAGTATAGAGAACAGTTTAATGCTATGTCCCTTTAACAGAGTAAGTGTAATAAGTTCTTCCTTAAGGTCTATGACCTAGCCAGCCTAGGTCACTTTGGCCCCGTTAACAGTTCCAGACATGATTTCTGTCTTGTGGAGTAGCTTTAAAATCTAATAAAGAAATTCTATTCCAAAAGCATTCATATTAATCTTGTGCCAGTGGGCATAATTTCTCAGGCCAGTCATTATTTTAGTGTCCATGGGTCACCACTGGGTAAGATTGGCAAATACTTTTTTTTCTGTAGTTGGAAAAAAGAAGCTTCTAAAATGATGACATCACCTATTAGTCATAAAGCTTCCAAATCAGTACCATCTTGATTTCCTTATGTTATATGTCTCAAGTATATGATATTTTTAGCAATATAGTCTACAGGTAAATCCTTGAAGGTGAATAAAAGCAATACCAAATACCCTATAATCTTTGAGAGTTTGTGGTGCCTCAATGATCAACAGCACCAAAATATTGAATGCATACTTAGCACTGGTTTTTGCCTGCTTGTTTGATAGCCTTTATTTTCTAGGAGAAAATTTTATATATATATATATATATATATATATATATATATACACACATACATACATACATATATATACTTAATATGTATATATATACACATACATATATATGTATATATACACATATGTGTGCATATATGTGTGTGTATTTTATGAAGATTCTATTATTATATGTTTTCATATGATATCTTCAAAAATATTTATTGAAAATTATTCAATCACATACCCACTTCTTTACCCTGTTCTCTCACTGTGTCTATCTATACCATTATGTCACTTTCCAACTTCTTGTAACCTACATTCTAACCATTCTCCCTTTAAATACCCCACTTGGTCCACTGCTATTTTCCTGACAGCTATGAGTACTCCAGTGTGTAAACATACACATCCACTTATTCAAATATGAGGTTTTGTCTTTCTATATCTTCAATCCCCTTTTAAGTATCATTATTTCCAGGTAATTATATATTTTGGGGTAAATATATATTTACTTGCAAATTTCATCATTTCATTTTTCTTTTTTGCTGAGTAATATTCCATTGTGTAATTATACTACATCTTTGTTATTCACTCAACAGTTAAAAGATATCAAAGCTTTTTCCATTCCCCATTCTAATTGGAATTAAGTAGTAAGATGAACATGTATCTTTTGGTAAATTGAGGAGTCCTTTCGGAATATTCACAGGAGTAGCATAGCTGGTTCATATGACAGATATTAGCCATTATTTTAAAATTTGGATTCTTAGAGAAATTTTAGAAGCTGAAAATGTTATATAGATTGTGGAAGTATTACCATATTTTTATATCATTAAATAAAAATTATTTAGAATACAAATAGAAATTGTATCCTTTATGACCCAATGAAAGTTTAGGTAATTCATTATACTGATTTCATTGTATCATGCATCATTTGTGTGTGTGTGTGTGTGTGTGTGTGTGTGTGTGTGTGTGTATGTGTGCAGATGCATGCACACGTGTATTATATGTATATGTGATGTGTGTATATGATCATTTCCATGCATATGAGTAAAAACGTGTGTGTCCTGGCATGTGTGTAGTACTTAGATGTTGCTTTCCACCTTTTATCTTGTTTGTGATGACATCAATTTTGTTGGTTGTTTCTGTGAACACAATGTTTAGTACTCTGTAAGCCTCAGGGATTCTTCTTTCTCGGAGGCTTATTTCACAGTAGGAACACTAGTATTATGACATATTCTAATTATGTCCAGCTTTTTGTTTATTCTGGAGAGTTAAACTTTGGTCCTCATGGTTAAGTGGCATGAATTTTACACACTGAGTCAAATTCCCAGGCTCTGGACTGTTTTTCTCAAGGAACGTTCCGATTTTCCACATAAAAATGTTGTGAAGAAATATATTCTCTTTAACTAGTATAACTCTAAATATGCTACTGCATTTGAATTTTAAAAGTAGTTGTAAAGAAATAACATACTAGAAAATACTTTACTCTTTAAAGGTCCTACACCCCTAGTTAGTATCAACAGAAATCAGAATCCAGAATTCACACAGTGTTTCATTACGAGCTTTGTTTTGTGTAGAGAAATTGTATTGTTTCCTAACTTGGTGACATGCAGGTATTATGAACACTCAGAGAAATCAAAAGCCACCATGGAAGCACTGGAAACCAAATCATAATCCTCTGGAAGAGAAGCAAGTGGTCTTAACTGCTGGGCCATCTCTTCAGCCTAAGAAACAATATGTTAAGCACACCATTGTTTTACTGTATAGTCATTCTCTGAGTGAAGCAAAGAGAGCAGACATTAAAATCATTATTAAGAGGCACGTTTACCTTCATTATTTTTTTGCATATTAAAATCATTCCAAATAATTTAAGAAAAAATGTTCTTTGTTGTACATAAGTAATTGTAACATAAGGCCTATGAGGAATGGATAGATATCCCAGACTGTAGGAGTTTAATAGATTTCTCAAAACCGTCATCTGAAAAAAATATAATATTTTCTAAAAACTGTATGCTTGGTTATTATCAGAAAAAATAAAATTTAGTACTGATCATCCAAATTATTTTTGTTTAACAATAATTTATAAAATCTGTTCTCTATTCAAAACACAGAGTATATCTCCATAGCAACCTAGGATCATGTGATACCAGATGTAAGCCTTTTCCCCTCAATGTATTCTGACTGATTCTTGAATATGCTCATAAATTCATGCGTTAAACTTACATTATTTGTTTGTCCTATTCTAGGCACAGTGTTACTTTAAAAAAATAGTTTGGCCATTCAGGTCAGAACCTTTCAAACATTATTTCAGTGAAGTTATTTCACAGAATAAATTTGTTCACAGCTATCTGCAGAAGAGTGTTTGCCAGTAATATCAGTGCTTATCAAGTTAGAGCCTAAACTTTCTTATCAGCACACCAATATCTGATAGTCAGTAATGATGCCATGACCTTTCTTTGCTAAGATTTCCTAAGGCTCATGGCTGAAATAAACTGCAGCCTTGGATACACCTTTACTATAGGCAGAAAGCAACCTAGAAACATAGCTAAGCCATTGGAGGCATGAAAGAGAAAATAACTTGAAAATAGAGGTCAAAAAATGAGAAAAGCATGTCAGAGTTGCAAAAGATGTAGTCTGCTTGTGACTCTTTAAGACCTGACCCCTGGTTGGACACATATTTGAGACATGACATATCTCTAGTAGACCTATGAAAACAGAATGACTATTCTACAATGTTGTTTTTTGTTTTTACAGAATTTTACTAAAAGTTAAATTTTAAAATTATCAGAGAAATAATGCTGTTACTATCATGTTCAATTTACTCAAGTCCTGCTCACACAAAAGGAGATTTGTAGCTATTAATATGACCTCTTCATTCCATGAAGATGCTCCTCAGTTTCCTGATTCAATAGGTCTGAAAAAGATAACTTGTCTTTCTCACAAGTGTTCCTAATGCTGATGACTCAGAGGTGCCTTATGGAGACCTACTGGAGCAAGGTGACAAATATATTTTATTAGAATTTTTCTCCAGCCATAAAGTAAAAATCAATTTGGAAAACTTAGATCATTCTCTTTGAAGCTAGGAAGACAGAATAAAATGTAGATTTGTCATCTTTCACCTATTGACAATGTTAACCTCAAAGAGCCAATGTGACTCAAAGCTAAACTAATATTACAGCACCTGTTGGCAAAGCTTCTAAAGATTAATAAAATATTTCATCCACAACTATTTTATACACTATCCTATGCATTATCACATTATCAGTGCTTAATTCCTGGTGTTTCTGATTAGCATGGTAATCTAATGATGCACCTTTTATATACTGAAGATGCAATGACCAGCTATAAAGTATGACAGGATCTAATCAATATACTGATATTAACTCTGTCGCCTGCTATAGCACCTGAACAGACAGTGGCCTCACCTTGGCTGTTACTTGACCCCAGTCATAAGATATAGCTCGTTACGTTTTCAACCCCAGCCCCAAACTTCCGAGTCTGGAAGATTAACCAGCCATAGTAAATTATTAACACTTTTTTACTTTTCCTTAAAGCTGAGGTCAGAGTTCTATCAACTAAGACATTATCTCTGCTTTTATTAAGCTATTGATGCTATTTCTTAGTAGCCTCATTTGTCATGTGTCATCAGACCTTGGCTCTACTACCTCTTCTGACTTTTGTGACAAATGCGTTCTCACCTTTGTCCTTTGAGAAAATATCTTATTTTTTATGGAATCTCTCATTGTCTCAACTCTAAAGGACATGCTTCAACAATCAGAAGAACTCTGGACACTTGATGACGTGACAGATTATTTCTTTATAATCAACTCAGTCACCTACTACCATGATTGCATGAGCAGCAATGAAAGATCATTTGTTTTTGTTTTGTGATAACCATCCTTTGGTTAGCTACTTCTCCATATTCAATTCATTGACTCATTTTATTTTACTCCTATTCATAGTGTAGCAACAATCAAGCAAAACTATTCATTCTTTGTGAAGCAGGAACTATTGAGGACTTGCTTACCCAATCTTGGCAGAGCTTGGCCATCCACTGACACTACCTGCATTAGCAGAGCTTACCCATTTGAGCTTGGCCATCCACTGACACTACCTGCATTAGCAGAGCTTACCCATTTGAGCTTGGCCATCCACTGACACTACCTGCATTGGCAGAGCTTACCCATTTTTAGACAGAATTCTGTCTCTGGTAGAAAAAAGGGCACTTTTCTAGTGGCTTCTTTGCCATATTTGGACCTATGGATATAAGGAGGTCTTTGATGCTCATCATCTTCTTTGAGGTAGGTTGGGTGTTTCCAGGAGTTAAGCTGTCTCTCGATATATTTGGGCCAGATGGCTGAAGATGATGCTTCAATGTTATAGGAAGTTTTGGGTGACTGTTCAGGCAATAAACTATCTCTGTCATCTTCTCATTTGGGAACATGCTAACCTAAAATCCATGTATACTCAGGTAATTAATTTAATCCAGGTAATTATATATCTTTAATCATATAGTTTTTTTTTTAATTTGGGGGACTGAATTGGACCAGTTGCAAAATGAAACCTTCATGAAACTTTTTGCAGCACAAATCAAATAAGACCTAAAGCCACATTCAGGTTAAGTGGATACATAGATTTTGGGAGGATTGCAGCCATA
>OU015750.1:16063230-16077870 GCA_907169655.1 Acomys percivali | reverse complement strand
TAGAATTATCATTGTGTCTTCTTTCTCATCTCTGACTTCCCCTTGGAGATATGATCACTAGGTTCATTGCATTCAAAAGATGTTACCAGCCAAACTGTTTTACTAGTGTTTATTTAGAAAATTAAAACAGCACCTCTATCTTGGTCCATAATATTTATTTTCTATCTTAGCAGAGGTATCTGATTTAACTGACTAATAGAATAAGTCTATCAACAGACTAGCTGAGATTATAAAGAATAAATAGATTCTGTTTGAACAGAGTACACACAAAGAGCGAGAAGAATGTTGATCTAATTGTATTCTTACATTTATTTGCAACACACTAAAATCTAAATAAACTTATTCCAAGTATTTCCTAGGAAGCTATGGTATGCTAAGCACTGTTTTAAGTTCTTCTCCAGTGAATCCAAAAATTGAACAAAATGTATTTCCTTGTAAAACATACATTTTGAAGCAATTTCTTAAAATTAAGAAATTTTAGAGATTAAGAAAATAAAATTAAAGAAATTTAAGAATAGGCCTTAAAGAAAAGAATTGTTCAGGTTAAATTATACTAAAAGTATTATTGCAAATCATAAATGATAATAATATTTTAAAGTTACTTTTTTCTTAGTATTTAAAAAGAGGCATAATTTACTCAAAAAGTTAGAGGTATATACTATATACTCACCATATTTTGGCAAGCTTGCAGAAGAGAATGAAATAAATCTAGAATTATTATTACTTCTTTTGCAATAGGATTTGTTTTAGATCATGTATATCTGTTCACAATCTATACATCTATCTAAAATAAATCTCATTTAATTTCATTGAGGAAAATCTAAGCACTTCCCATAGTACTTTAGTTACAGATATAATTTTAATTATAAGTATTCTTTCCAAATATGAATAATTTAGGTTACCCAATATTTTACTCTAAATCTTTAAGAATTTTCAGTATTTTAAAACAAATTGTCTTGTATCCTTCCTCTTTAAGACAATAATCTAAATATTCTAAACTATAATTGCACCAAATTCAATGCACATTTTAGTGATCTTGCTACAAATTCTTTTATTTTCAATGTTGTAAAAGTTACTTCTCATGTTATGGACTATTCATTGATTAATGGGGCAAAATAATTGGAAAGATGTTTTCCCTATGCTTTCCAAAGAGTATTTTTTCTTTTTTATAATATTTCTTTTTTTTTACACATACAATTATATTATTACACAAAAATAAACTACATGAAGCCAGAAGAACTGTGAAACAGTCAGGAATTACATAAATGTTGCTTTCACTGTTTTGGCTATTTGTATCTGGTAACCTAAAGAAAACATCTTTCCTATCTTGGTGAGTCTAAAATTCTGAATGAAAATCAATATCTATCATGTCTCATCTTTTTCAACTTGAAACATCTATCTAGACCTAAAAACATCTTCACCCCTAAACAACTAAGCTTAGTTGTAAGAGTAAACTATCTGGTCTTTAATACCATCAGAGACTTCAGAAGGAATAAAACTTAATTATCTGAGTAAACCAGAAGTGCAGGTTAACAGCTACTAAACTGAAAAAAAAAATTACAGAGACAGTTTGCTGCATAAACAGACACCCAAAGCTCTCTGTAATGGTGGAGCATCTTCTTCAGCCTTCTGGCCCAATATATCTGACAGACAAATTTGTGAGGCAGGAACTATTGAGGATTTGCTTACCCTTTTTTGGCAGAGGTTAGCCATCAACTCTGTCTGCATCAAAGCTTGCCAGTTTTTACGCATAATTCTGTCGGTGGCAGAATGAGGACATTTTGCACAACGATGGCTGGTTTGCTGCATTTGAAGTCATTTCTATAAGGAGGTTCTTTGGTTCTCATCATTTTCCTTGAGTTAGGCTGGGTGTTATCAGAAGTTAACCTCTATTGTTGTCAAAGAATCTTTAAAATAATAAAAAAAATCCTTAAATTCATAATCTGTATGTCCCTGACGCTTTTGAAGACTTTATCTATTTTACCTTTTATATCTATAGAATTATATCTATCTGTTAAACCTAGGATGTATATAGGATTATATTCTTGTGATTAAAATAGACTAGTAATTGACTTGACCATGATTTGATCAAATAACAATTAGCTTGTATTACTTAATAATCCTAAACAGCCTGAAATACCACTTTCAAGGTATTGGAAGTAAGCCTTGTCTAATAATTCAGTCATATAAGTACAATACCTCACATTATAGAAGATATATAGATATAGATAGATATAGAATGTGTGAAGAATAATCTTAAATTTGAAATCTATACCAATGTATCAAAATTAAACTTATTTTGCATCAATATACAAAATTCGAATGAGTCAAAAATAACCTTATTTGTGAGTAACAATTTAAGGCCTTAAGTTGAGGAGTAGATTCAATAATCTACATTTTGTTGTATCATTCCTATATATTTCTATACCCCCTTTTTATTTTCAACCCCTATCTCCACACCTATGAAAGAAAGATAAAGGAAAAGAGAAATATTCCTGAGTCCAACATCACTTTCTGTCTGAAAAAGACCAATACTAACTTATAACCAACTCCCAATGAAAATAAGCATCTATAGCCCAAGAGAGCAAACAAAAACCTACCCAACACTCCCCCCCCCAGGGGAAATAGGGAATCATTCTCTTAAGGTTTCTTCCAGCTGATTGGTAGCAAATAATACTTTTGTAGTGGCCCAAACAAAATTGGAGAAAATGGTTAAACAAGCCAGGAATAGCATTTGTAGTCCAGTTTCTGAATGTTGAGACATTCCAGGCTAAATAGGAGTCCTGTGTGGGACAGTCTGAAATGCTGGACCAATTGGGATCAGAAGATTTCTTTGAAGCTGTTCTGGGAACTGTCTTGTTCAGATGAGTAACAGCAAATGAAGTGCGTGGGGCTGGAACATGAAGTCTGCAGGATGTTAGCAGCCAGCATGCTGAGAGGAATGAATCTTGTCAGGTCTGATCCAGCATTAGGGTCTGGTTCTTTTGTTCTGAAAATATAATTTCTCATAAGCATTATACAGTCCTAAAATTATGAATGTATGAGGTGTGTGGGATGCACAGAACAATTAAGGCTGTTCTCAGCTCTTTGTATGAGCAGAAGAAAGACATCTGAAAATCTTCGTTCATGCCATACAAAAAAAATGACATTAATAAGTCACAAGGATTCTGTGACCAACAAGAATCTTTGTCTATGCATAGACATCCATGTCTCAGCCTGTCACAGAGCTATTCCCATATAGTGGGATTAGCAACATAAGTTACATGCTCGTTCTGCAGTTTGAATTATTTATATCCTGATTGTAGCCCCGTCTCTCATCACCTCCTGATCCCACCCTCCCTCATTTCCTTTCCCTCCCTCCCCTAGTCCTCCTCTACTAAAATCTGACCTCCATCTATCAAGTCTCTTCTCTACTACCTTTGTCCTCGTACTCTGTGGCCAGTCAATACCACTCTGCCAGGGGGAAGTGGTCAACATTGGGGTACCAGAGTCCACGTCTGAAGTAGTCCCTACTCTCTACATTGTGGGAATCACAAAGAGATTGTGTTGCCTATCTACTACATCTGAACAGAGGGTCTAGGTCCACATCATACATGGACCTTGGTTGGCACATCAGTCTCTGTATTGTAATGTGGTTATCCTATATTTAGTGGCTAATATCTGCTCATGAGTGAGTATATACCATGCATGTATATCTGGGTCTGGGTTACTTCAATTAGGATGATTGTCTCTAGTTCCATCCATTTGCCTGAAAATTTCAAGATTTCCTTGTTTTTGAGAGCCAAACAGTATTCCAACGCTTAAATGAGCCATACTTTCTTTATCCATTCTTAAGTTGAGGAACATCTAGGTTTTTTCCAGACTCAGGCTAATAAAGTATGAAAGTAGTTTGACAAATGTTCTTGTTGTATGATGAGGCATCTTTAGGGCATATTCCCAGGAGTGGTATGGCAGGGTCTTGAAAGAGAATTATTCCCAGTTTCCTGAGGTAGCACAAGATTGATTTCCAAAGTGGTTGTACAAGTTTGCATTCCCATCAAGAATGGAGAATTGTTCCCTTTTCTCTGCAACTGTCCCCCGCCCCCCGCATGTGCTGTCACTTGGATTTTTTAGCTTAGGCATTTAGATAGGTGAAGGTGGAATCTTAGAGTCATTTTGATTTGCATTTCCCTGATGACTAGATATGCTGATCAATCTTTAAGTCTTTCTAGGCCATTCAACATTCCTCTGCTGAGAATTCTGTTTAGCTCTGTACCCAATTTTTTAAATGGGATATTTGGCTTCATAGTATTTAATTTCCTGAGTTCTTTATATATTTTGGATAGTAATGCTTTGTCAGATATTGGGTTTGTAGGGTCTGTAGGCTGTCATTTTTCTGTTGACCATGTCCTTTGCCATACAGAAGCTTTTCGTTTTCATGAGGTCCTATTTATTAACTGTTGATCTTAGCACCTACCTAAGCTGTTGGTGTTCTTTTCAGGTAGTTGTTTCCTGTGACAATGAGTTCAAGGCTCTTCCCCAATTTTTTTCTTTTCCTTTTTTTTTTTAATTTTTATTAATTTATTCATATTACATCTCAATTGTTAGCCCATCCCTTGTATCCTCCCATTCCTTCCTCCCTCCCACTTCCCCCCCTACTCCCTTCCCCTATGTCTGTGACTGAGGTGGACTTCTTCCCCCTGTATATGCTCCTAGGGTATCGAGTCTCTTCTTGGTGACCTATTATCCTTTCTCTGAGTGCCATCAGGCCTCCCCATTCAAGGGACATGGTCCAATATGGGGCACCAGAGTTTGTGTGAAAGTCAGATCTCCTTCTCCACTTAACGGTGGAGAATGTCCTGTCCATGGACTAGACTGGGTAGGGGTTCGAAGTTTACTGCCTATATTTTCCTTGGCTGGTGCCATAGTTTGAGGAGGACTCCAGGGCCCAGACCCGCCTGTAGTTTTCCAGGACCCTCTGGATTCTTCTATTTCCTCATTATCCCAGGCTTCTCACCCCTAAAGTCTCAATAGGATGTCCTCCCCTCTAACCCACTTTCCTGGTAGGTAAAGTTTTTCATGGGGGCGTACCCCTTGGACTAGTGTCTCGATATAAGTGAGTATATACCATTTGACTCTTTTTGCTTCTGGGTGAACTCACTCATTATGATAATTTCTAGTTCAATCCATTTGTCCACAAATTTTGGAAAATCTTTGTTTTTAATAGCTGAGTAGTATTCATAGTGTAAATATACCACAGTTTCTTTATCCATTCTTCTACTGAGGGCCATTTAGGCTGTTTCCATGTTCTGGCTATTATGAATAAGGCAGCGATGAACATGGTTGAGCAAATGTCCCTGTTGTGTGGTAGTGCATCTTCTGGGTATATTACAAGGAGTGGAATAGCTGGGTCTTGAGGAAGCCCTATTCCCATTTTTCTGAGATAGAACCAGATAGATTTCCAAAGTGGTTGTACTAGTTTGCATTCCCACCAGCAATGAAGAAGTGTTCCTCTCTCTCTACATCCTCGCCAGCATGTGGTGTCAGTTGAGTTATTGATCTTAGCCATTCTGATGGGTGTAACATGGAATCTCAGTGTCGTTTTGATTTGCATTTCTCTGATGACTAAGGAGATTGAGCATTTCTTTAAGTGTTTCTCAGCCATTTGATATTCCTCTGTTGAGAATTCTCTGTTTAGTTCTGAGCCCCATTTCTCAATGAGGTTATTTGGTTTGGTGGTGTTAAATTTCTTGAGTTCTTTATATACTTTGGATATTAGACCTTTGTCAGATGTAGGGTTGGTGAAGATCTTTTCCCAGGCTGTAGGCTGTCGCTTTGTTCTCTTGACAGTGTCTCCTGCCTTACAGAAGCTTCTCAGCCTCATGAGGTCCCATTTATTAATTGTTGACGTTAAGGCCTGGGCTGTTGGTGTTCTGTTCAGGAAGTTGTCTCCTATACCTATGTGTTCCAGACTCTTCCCCACTTCTTCCTCTAATTGGGTTAATGTCTCTGGTTTTAGGTTGAGGTCTTTAATCCACTTGGACTTGAGTTTTGTGCATGGTGACAAATAGGGGTCTAATTCCATTTTTCTACATGTAGACATCCAGTTAGACCAGCACCATTTGTTGAAGATGCTGTCGTTTTTCTATTGAATGGATTTGGCTTCTTTGTCAAAAATCAAGTGAGCAAATGTGTGCGGATTCATCTCTGGGTCTTCAGTTCAATTCCATTGATCCACTAGCCTATTGCTGTGCCAGTACCATGCTGTTTTAATTACTGTTGCTCTATAGTACAGCTTGAGATCAGGTATGGAGATTCCTCCAGAGGATCTTTTATTGTATAGGATTGTTTTTGCTATTCTGGGCTTTTTGTTTCCCCATATGAAGTTGAGAATTGTTCTTTCAAGAGTGTCTGCCTTTAAGTTGAGGTCTTTAATCCACTTGGACCTTAGTTTTGTGCATGGTGATAAAAATGGGTCTATTTTCATTTTTCTACATGTAGCCATCCAGTTAGACCAGCATCATTTGTTGAAGATGCTGTCTTTTTTCAAAAGTGTGTGTGTGGCTTCTTTGTCAAAAATCAAATGCCCATAGGTATGTGGGTTTATATCTCAGTCTTTTATTCCACTCCATTAATCAACCAGCCTATTCTCATCACATTATCATGCTGATTTTATTACTGTTCATCGATAGTACAGCTTGAGATCCAGCTGGAGATTCCTCCAGAAGATCTTATATTCTTTAGGATTGCTTTAGTTATTCTAGTTTTTTGTTTGTTTGTTTGTTTTTCCATATGAAGTTGAGAATTGATCTTTCAAAGTCAGTAAAGAATTTTCTTGGAATTTTGATGGGAATTGCATTGAATCTATAAAGTGCCTTTGGTAAGATGGCCATTTTTACTATGTTGAATCTCCTCCTACATGAACGTGGGAGATCTTTCCATCTTCTGATATCTTCTTGAATTTCTTTCTTTAGAGACTTGAAGGGTTTTTTTTTTTCATATACTTCTTTCACTTTCTTGGTTAGAGTTACACCAAAGTACTTTATATTATTTGTGGTTATTGTGAAGAGTGTACTTTCCCTAATTTCTTTCTCAGACAATTTGTCATTTGTATACAGCAGAGCTACTGATTTTTTTAAAAGATTTATTTATTATTATACAGTGTTCTGCCTGTATAATACCAGAACACCAGAAGAGGGCATTAGATCTCATTATAGATGGTTGTGAACCACCATGTGGTTATTGGGAATTGAACTCGGGACCTTTGGAAGAGCAGTCACTGCTCTTAACCACTGACCCGTCTCTCCAGCCCTGGATACTAATTTTTTTTAGTTGATTGTGTATCCAGACACTGTGCTGAAGATGTTTATCAGCTGCAGGAGTTCCTTGATAGAATTTTTAGGGTCATTTATGTATACTATTATGTCATCTGTGAATAGTGATAATTTGAATTCTTTCTTGCCTATTTGTATCCCCTTGATCTCCTTTAATTGTCTTATTTCTGTAGCTAAGACTTCAAGTACTATATTGGAGAGATATGGAGAGAGTGGTCAGCCTTGCCTTGTCCCTGATTTCAGTGGAATTGCTTTAATTTTCTCTGTTTAGTTTGATGTTGACTATAGACTTGATATATATTGCCTTTATTATGGTTAGGTATGTGCCTTGTAGCCCCACTTTTTCCAAGACTGTAAACATGAATTGGAGTTGGATTTTGTCAAATGCTTTTTCGCCATCTAAGGAGATGATCGTGTGGGGTTTTTTCCTCTCAGTTTATATATCTCATTGATTACATTGATAGATTTCTGTATTTTGAACCACCCCTGCATGCCTGGAATGAAACCAAATTGGAAATGGTAAGCAATCTTTTTGATGAATTCTTGGATTCAATTTGCAAGTATTTTATTGAGTATTTTTGTATCAATGTTCATAAGAGAAACTGGTCGGAATTTTTTTTTCTTTGTAGAGTCTTTCTGTGGTTTACCTATCAAATTGACTGTGCCAACATAGAATGAGTTTAGTGATGTTCCTTCTGAATCTATTTTGTGGAATATTTTAAAGAGAATTGGTATTAGCTCTTCTTTGAAGGTCTGGTAGAATTCTTTTTTCATTTTTTTTTACTCTTTTTAATTTTAATTTTATTTTAATAATTTATTCAGATTACATCTCAATTTTTATCCCCTCACTTGTATCTTCCCATTCCCCCCACCCTTCTCTTTCACCCTTATTTGCTTTCTATTTTTATATAGTTTATTAATTTATTCATATTACATCTCAATTGTTATCCTCCCATTCCTCCCTCCCTCCCATTTTCCCTTACTCCCTTCCCCTATGGACCTACAAGTAGATCATTATGACAGGCGGATCTGGGCCCAGGGGTCCTGCTCAAACTATGGTACCAGCCAAGGACAATACAGGGGAAGAGGTCCCCCTCAGTCACGGTCTGGTAGGATTCTGTACTGAATTCATCAGGCCCACCCAGGATTTTTTTGGTTAGGAGTCTTTTGATGACTTCCTCGACTTCCTTAGGAGATATAGGACTATTTAATGTGCTTGCTTGGTCTTGACTCAGTTTTGTACATATTGTTTAGGTTTTCAAATTTTGTGGCACATACAAAATTTGACATTTTGAAATATGACCTAATGAGTCTTTGGATTTCCTCAGCATCTGTTGCTATGTCTCCCTTTTCATTTCTGATTTTGTTGATTTGATTTTTCTCCTTTGCCTTTTAGTTAGTTTGGCTAAGGGTTTGTCTATCTTATTGATTTCTCAAAAAGCCAACTTTGTTCTTTGAATTATTCTCTTTGTTTCTAATTTATTGATTTCAGCCCAGTGTTTGATGATCTCCAGACACCTACTCCTCTTTGGTGAGTCTGCTTCTTTTTGTTCTAGAGCTTTCAAGTGTCTTGTTAAGTTGCTAGTATTTGATATCTCCAATTTATTTATAAAGGCACTTAGAACTATGAATATTCCTCTTAGCACTGCTTTCATTGTGTCCCATAAGTTTGGATATGCCATGTCTTCAGATTCATTGAATTCTAGGAAGCTGTTAATTTCTATTTTTATTTTCTTTTCTTACCCAGATATCATTGAGTAGAGAGTTGTTCAGTTTCCATGAGTTTGTAGGATTTCTGTTGTATTGGTTGTTATTGAGTTCCACCTTTAACCCATGGTGGTCTGTTAAGATACAAAGGATTGTTTCAATATTTTTGTGTCTGTTGAAGTTTGCTTTGTGACTAAGTATATGATCGATTTTGGAGATGGTTCTGTGAGGTGCTGAGAAGAAGGTAAATTCTTTTGTGAAAAGTGTTTTATATATATGTGTGTGTGTGTGTGTGTGTGTGTGTGTGTGTGTGTGTGTGTGTATCAGTTAGGTCCATTTGATTCATGATGTCAATTAGTTTTGTTGTTTCCCTATCTAGTTTCAGGTGCAATGATCTATCTATTGGTGAAAGTGGGGTGTTGAAGTCTCCTAATATTAAAGTGTGGGGTTGATGTGTGATTTAAACTTTAGTAATGTTTCTTTCATTAATGTGAGTGCTCCTATATTTAAGGCATAGATGTTCAGAATTGAAGCATCATCTTGGTATGCTTTTCCTTTGATGAATATGAAGTGTCCTTCTCTTTTGATTAGTTTTGATTGAATGTATATTTTATTACTCTATGGTAACGTTTATCTTTATCTTTATCTGATATGCTGAGGTATGATTCTTTTATGCAGCCAATTGATGGGTCCTGGTTTGCATCCTTCTGTTAGCCTGTGTCTCTTCATTGGAGGTTGAAGCCATTGATGTTGAAAGACATTAATAACCAGTGGTTATTGGTTCCTATTATTTTGATGTTGGTAGTGATGTAGTGTGTGTGTGTGTGTGTGTGTGTGTGTGAGAGAGAGAGAGAGAGAGAGAGAGAGAGAGAGAGAGAGAGAGAGAGAAAGAGAGAGAGAGATTCCTTTCTTTTGTTTTTGTGGATGTTGGGTTATTTATTTCTGTTGTTTTTCTATGTAAAATTACCCCCCTTGGGTTGGAGTTTTCCTTTTAGTATCTTTTGTAGAGCTGGATTTGTGGTTACATGCTATTTGAACTTGGTTTTGACATGGAATATCTTGTTTTCTCTGTCTTTGGTGATTGAAAGTTTTCCTGCATATAGTAGTCTGGCTTGGCATCTGTGATCTCTTAGTACCTGCATGACATCCATCCAGGCCCTTCTGAATTTCATAGTTTCCATTGAGAAGTCAATTGTAGTTCTGATAGGTTTGCCTTCATATGTGACTTGGCCTTTTTCTCTTGCAGCTTTTAATATTCTTTCTTTGTTCTGTACATTTAGGTTTTTTTATTACTATGTGGTGGGAGGATTTTCTTTTCTTGTCAATTCTATTTGTAGTTCTGTAGGCTTCATGTATATTTATGGGCATTTCTTTCTTTAGGTTAGGGAAGTTTTCTTGCATGATTTTGTTGAAAATTTATTTTGGGCCTTGCAGTTGGGAGTATTCTTTTTCTTCTATCCCTATGATTCATAGGTTTGGTCTTTTCATAGTGTCCCAGATTTCTTGAATATTTTGTTTTAGAAGCTTTTATATTTAATATTTTCTTTGACTTCTGTATCCATTTCTTCAGTCACATCTTCTATCCTTGATATTCTTTCTTCCATATCTTAAATTCTGTTGATAATTCTGTGTCTATAGCTCCTGTCCTCTTCTCTAGTATTTCCATTTTCAGAATTATCTCAGATTGTGTTTTCCTCATAGCTTCTATCTCCATTTTAGGTCTTGAATCTTTTTACTCATTGCTTTTTCCTGTTTGATTGTAGATTCTTTAAATGATTTGTTCAATCCTTTTATTTATTTCTTTGTGTATTCCTGTTCTAGTTTGAGAGATATATTTTCCTCCTTTAAAGCCTCTATCATTTTCATAGCCTCAGATTTGTAATCTTTCTCTTATGTGTCAGCTGTGATAGTATCTATAGGATTTGTTGTGGTGGTGCTATTGCTTTTTCTGGTGGTATCAAATGGTCCTGGAGACTGTTGCTTGTGTTCTTATGCTGACCTCTTCCCATTGTGATGTCTCTGGTCGAAGTGTGTGCTCAGTGCCTGCTTGGACCTTGGAACTTTCTGTGGATTTGCTGGGTAATATGAGATCAGATCCACTTGTGTTCCTGCCTATGACATCTGCTCAGTGCAAGAACCCAGAGATGCTTGTGTTTTTGTAGTCCCAGGCTTGCTTTGTGCCCTGGGGAGTTCAAGAGCTGCCTAGCCACCAGGCATGTGGGTGCCCAGTGGCTGCTTGCACCCTTTCCCACAGCTTTCTGTGGCTCTTTTTAGTGACCTGGGGTCAGATCCACTTGTGTTCTTGACTGTGGTGCCTATTTGGTGCTATAACCCACAGACACTATTGTTTTTGTGATCCTAGGCTCACACTGCACTCCTGGATTCCAGAAACTTCCCTTCAGCCAGGAGTGTGGTGTTAGCCTTTGGAGTCTATGTGCCCGTTTCTATAGGGACCCAGGACTTTGTGATTTTTCCAGGTGGCCAGACACAATTTGGATCCCTCTTACTTATGGGTCACCTGTACTGGTGTTTAGTGATTCTCAAATAGGTTCCTAGGTTGCTGAATAGTCATTTTTATCCCGCAGATCAAACAAGGTGTGTGTTAGGCACCTCCATCTTAGATCTCTCTCCCCAGATAGTATTTTTTTGAAAACCTCCTCGCTGAGGACTAGAATTCATAGTACTGAACATTCTCTGTGATTTGCTAAAAGAGGAGAGAAACCAATAGTCTGTCTTAGCTGTAATGCTTATAAAAAGCAGGAATGGTAAAATTACCTTAAGCGTATAATAATGGCACAAATATATTAATGGTTAACCAACAGCTCTCTAACTGGGCTTACAGACTAATCAATATACCTGGTATTAGAAACATAACCAGTTATCTGAGGACCAGTAAGGTGTTGAGTCTTAGAAGAGAACCAAATACTAGCACTTTATTAAACCAGCATATCCCCCAACTGCATTCCAAGCACTTAAATATGCATAAGTATAACTCACCACTAATCTAAGAAACATCTCTTGGAAAATAACAACAAAATTTATATCCTTAGAGAATTATATTGGTCAATAATGGTGAAACATTATGGAAAAGAACATTATATGATACCTATCTAATAAATGGTACAGAATGTACTTGGCAACTGCAGTATATTTACCACACAAAGTATGAAATTAAACTCTGCTGTTTTCTAATGGTCTAAATATTAGCAAGCCCACACAAGGGAGAAAATTAAGTGAAACTTTTCAGGAAAACAATTTGAGTCATTTAATTTCAGTCATTAAATGAGTAGTGTTCTGTATGGCAAAGGTATGAAAACACGAATGTTCATAGGCACATAAAGAAATTTTGCTGGTGGATTGGTGTCCTTATTGCTTCCCTGGAAGTCCTGCCTGGCTACAGTAAGTAGCCACTTTAAACTCCATATCCTCAATTGCTAGGAGTCTCATCTATGGTCACCCTTATAGTCTTCCTGAGTTTTCCCCATCCTAGGTCTCTGACAAGTGCCAGAGATGCACTCCACCTCTGATTTCAGTTCTCTCACCTGCTCCCCACTCCCTAGTCCTAATCACCACCTCTGTTCCCCTTCTCATTCTCTCTTTCACCCAGTTCCCTCCTTCTATCAGCTTCTTTTATTTTCTCTTTTGAGTGAACTTCAAGCATCCTCCCTTGGGCCCTCCTTGTTACTTAGCTTCTTTGGGCTTATGGATTGCAGCACAGTTATTCAGTACTTTATGGTTAACATCCACTTGTAAATGAGTACACATGCATGTTTTTCTCTGTCTGGGTTATCTCCCTCAGTATAATTTTTAGTTCCATCCATTTCCCTGCAAAGTTTGTGTGTCCTTGTTTTTAATAACCAAATAGTATTTTATTGTGTAAATGTACGACAATTTCTTTATCCATTCTTCAGATGAGGGACATCTATGCTGTTTTCAGTTTCTGGCTAATACAAATAAAACTGCTACGAACATAGTTGAGCAGGTATCCTTGTGGTATGGTGGAGCATGTTTTGCGTATATGCCCAGGAGTTTTTGAGGTAGAATTATTCTTAATTTTCTCAGAAACCTCCAGATTCATTTCCAAAGAGGTTGTACAAGTTGGCACTTCCACCACAAACCATCCACAAAACATTTGATCCCAATTTTATTCTTCCTGAAAGATATGGGGGGACAAAGATGGAGCAAAATTGAGGGAGTGGCCAACCAAAGACTGGCCTTACTTGTGACCTCACCCCATAAAAGAGAACCAATCCCTGACACTATTAATGTTACTCTTCCAAGATTATAGACAGGAGCCTAGCATAACTCCTCTGAGAGGCTTCACCCAGCAGCTGATGGAAACAGATGGAGAGACCCACAGCCAAACATTTGGCTGAGCTCAGGGAGTCATATGAAAGAGTTGGGGGAACTATTGAGGGAGCTGGAGGGTCAAGGACTTCATGGGAATACCTACAGTCAATTAAGCTGGGTGTTGTGTGAGGAGAGACTGGGAGGAGAGAAGGAGGGCTGCAATCAGGATGTAAAGTGAATACATAATTAAATAATGGAGGGGGATAATTTGCATTTGTTTCTATACTGTTTCCTTGTGACCTTAAAAGACTGTAAAGTGATCTATGTGTTGCTTTTTAACCTAAATACGTTAATTTATTCTTTGAATTGAAGTTATCAATCAGATCATTACTTTCTTGACATAATTTTAACCATTTCATATCCAATTACAAATATGAAAGTGAAAATTTTAAAACATAATTTGTGTTAATTTTAAATATTAAATGTAATATTTTTCTCTTTTTAAACCATCTTCCTTTTGATCTATATGCTTTAAACAAAATATTCCAGTCAACTTGTTGCTATGGATCTTAACACTACATAGAAATTTCCCTAAATAAATTGTTCAGCATATCAAAGAAAGAGAGAGAGAGAGAGAGAGAGAGAGAAAGAGAGAGAGAGAGAGAGAGAGAGAAAGGGAAACTTTGCATAGTTGTAAAATCTGGAAGAAATACAACATGTACCCCAATACTACAAAACTGCAGTCATATTTTTTTCAGAGACACTTGGGTTTAAGTCGCCTCCCAAAATAGACATATAGGTTGAGCATTATACTAGAACTTCAACTCATTTTCCTTTCTTCTTGAAAGTCCAAACTCAATAGGAAATATATTAGACTATGTGTAAATAAGATAAATGTATATATTTTGATGACAGTGTGGCTCCTTTAATATCCACATCAGCACTACAGACAGAGAAGGCATGGTGGTACACTGACATAGGAAGGAAGTTATGTACTAGAGTTGGATAAGCTGGATAGAGGGAAGGGCAAATCCCTGTAAACTAGCCAAGAGGACACTCTTGAAATGTTGAAGTGCCTAACATAAAATAGGCTCCCTGAATGCCTTTTCATTTTATGACCAAAGATGTTGTTGCTAGTATAACCCAACTGAAAGAGTTGGGGGAACTATTGAGGGAGCTGGAGGGTCAAGGACTCCATGGGAATACCTACAGAGTCAATTAAGCTGTGTGTTGTGTGAGGAGAGACTGGGAGGAGAGAAGGAGGGCTTTCTAATTGTTCCCTAACACACACACACACACACACACACACACACACACACACACACACACA
>OU015750.1:16040527-16053655 GCA_907169655.1 Acomys percivali | reverse complement strand
TGTGTGTGTGTGTGTGTGTGTGTGTGTGTGTGTGTGTGTCCCTTCTTCTGGTTATGTTGGTGTGAGATTATTTATTTCCTCTGTTTACATGAAGGAACTTAAACTCCTTTGGTTGGAGTTTTTCTTTTAATATCTTCTCTGTACAGCTGAATTTGTAGATAACTAGTCTCTAAATTTGATTTGTGAAGTAATATCTTGTTTTATTCATCTATAACAATTAAATTTTTTGCTAGTTATGCTAGTCTAGACTGGTATCGGTGGTCTTTAAAAGTCTGCAGGACATTTGTCCAGGCACTTCTGACTTTTAGAGTCTATGTTAAAAAAGTGGAGGTAATCTTAATAGTTTTCCCTTTATATATTACTTGGCCATTTCCCTTGCAGCTTTTAATTCTTTCTTTATTCTAAGTATTTAGTGTTTTGATTAATATGTGGTAAGGGGAATTTCTTTTTCTGGTACAATCTATTTGGTGTTCTATAAGCTTCTTGAACATTTATAGCCATATCTTTCTTTAGGCTAGGAATTTTTTCTTCTAATATTTTGTTTAAAAATTTTTTTCTGGGGCTTTGAGCTAAGAATCTTCTTCTATTCCTTTGTTAGGTTTGGTTTTTTTCATGGTGTCCAGAATTCCTGGAGGTTTTGTATCAGGAAATGTTTGTATTTAACATTATTTGAATGATGTATAAATTTCTTCTATCATATCTTCTATGCCTAAGGTTCTCTTTTTGATTTCTTGGATTCTATTGGTGATGCTTGCATCTTTAATATTTTTACATAGAATTTTCTTCTCCAGGATTGCCTTGGTTTGTTTGTTTGTTTGTTTGTATTCATTTTTTCATTTTCAATTCTTGATAACTTTATTCATTTCTTTCAACTGTTTGATTTTTTCCTGGCTTTCTTGGCTTAGTTTAAGGGATTTATTAATCTTATAATTGTTAGTCTGTGTTTTCCTATATTTCTTAAAGTATTAACTCATTTCTTGTTTAATGACTGCTATCACCTCCATAAAGTTGGTTATCTTGTGTTTCAAATGTGTTGTAAAATTCAGGGATTGCTGTAGTAGGATATTTAGGCACTGGTAGTACCATATTGCCCTAGCTGCTGTTGTTTTCATACTGTAGTGTGTGCATCTGGGTTGGGATGATTTTAGGGATTGGGATATCTAGGTCACAATTTCAGAGTTTGTCTTTGTTGGATAGATGTTTTCTTCTTTGGTTTCTGTTTCCTCTTCAGTCTTCTGGTCTTTGTAGTTTGTATTTCTAGTGATTGGTATGACCTCTGGTCCAGAATGGAGTCTCCAGTTGAGTTGTGGGACTAGACTTCTGTCAACTAGCATGGTGTTTAGGCCATCAGGAGGTCTCTCTTTTTCTGATTGATGTGGCCTTCTCCTGACCTGTGGATATCTGCCTGTGTAGGGGTGGAATCTTGACAGCCCCAGGGTTGGATAGTGAGCAGAGGGTGTTATCAGTGGCTTAGGTCTCTCAGATCTAAACTGAGGGCTTGGGTAGGTTCTGAATGCAGGTGGGCCTCTTATCTGTTCTGGCTTGAGGGGCCTTCAACTGAGCAGTAGATTTCCTACTGAAGTTGAGGTGAAGGTACACCACAGTGTGGGTAGGCTGTTGGGTGGGAAGAGATATCTGCTGTCAGGGTTTTGGGATATGAATGAGGGCATGGGAGGTTTCTGAGCACAAATGGCCTTCTTAATGTTTTCCTGCACCTGAGTGGTGGATATTAGCTGGAGATGTTATGTTAATTTTATTTTTAAGCAAATACAATGTTACCAGTTAGCAAAATAAATGTCTTCCCTTGTGAAAGTTATATGCTTGATAAAAGAATCAGGAGTGAGTTACCTTACTCAGTGAAGCACAATCAAATACTAGTCTAAGGCTGGTTATATTTGATCATCTTTATAGTTCCATTGATACTTTATATTTTCTCCTTCATTCTAATTACATTGTACTTCTCTGAGTAAGTATTACTTGTACCTGAAAGGACATTGCTGAACTATAAGTGTTATTACAAAAAAAAATCTTCATTTTTTAATCTCTACTCTCTTTCTTTCCAACATAGCCTTGAAGATAATTAAATGAAATTAAGAGGGAGAGAGTTTTATATTTGTAGCATGACTCTTGTCCTCCATGAGCTGGGATACCTTTTAAGAACAGTGGTGAATGTGCTCAGTTCAGACAGATTTGGAAAACTCTCTGCCAAGTAGCTTTCTTCCCATCAAGCTACTTTAAATTCTTTATGAAAATAGAATATGTTGGTACTGGCAACAATCAAACAATATAATACACTTCCTTGTTTTCAGGACTAGTGTGATTGTTTTGATACTTGCAAATGAAAATCTCTCAATTTGTTCTTGCTATAATGAATGAGTGGAAATGTATTCTTTCAAAAGACTTTTAACTTCTAGCTTAATGGGAAGATTTAGAAATAAAGTGAAAAGCTGAGAAAGAGTGGAAGCAGTAAACTAAAACCACAGGGGAGCATGAACTCAGATTGTATCTCTGAAATGATCCAGGTTCTCTGGCAGTGCAACCTCTGTCTTTCTTGAGTTTTTGCTTATAAAGCTTAATATTTGTGAAAACTAAAAGCTAAAATATAAACAATTAAACATTAGTAAAAAGATGAGGGAAATGTCAGTGATAGTGGAATATTAAGCTAGTAGTTACGGCAGGGTAGAGCTAATGAAAAGACAAAGTAGGAAAACAGATTGCCAAGCACATTGGAGATCCACAGTTTACATTGTTGTGACCACTGACAGTGAAGTTAGATTTTGACCACTAATGCAAACACATGCCATAGCTGTGATTACCATAATCAAGAGTTACATAATTCTATTAGGTAACTAAAATTACATGAGGACACTGAAACATAATTATCACCTGTTGTCTTTATGTTGTGGACTGAATTGTACCCCTCTAAGTGTTATGCGTTGAAGCCTAAATTCTCATTATGACTATGCCTGGCCATAGCACATTCAATGTTGTAAAGATTTTAAAGGGTCAGCAGAAAGACAGCCTTTATTTCACACCTCTGGTATCCTTATAATAATGAAAATGTTGTACAGATAAATGGCTCACTCCATCAAAGTGAGGTACTGAGTATGAGGACCTGAGTTTGTATGCCCAGTATCCTGGTAAACAGTAGAGTGAGCAGTCTGCATCTTTTTGTCAATTTCTGGGAACTTATGGAGCATAAGGAGACAGATAAATCTCTAGAGCTCATTGGCCAAGCCAAGCGATCTAAGTGGTGTAGTGATCTCCGGGTTCACTGAGAAACTGATTCAACAATAAGGTGAGGAAGATATCAAGCTTCAATATTGAGCCTCCACATGTACCTTCATACAGGAACACACAGTTCCATACAAACAGAAACACACAATAATCACACAAACAAATAAATAAATGAAATGCCACCAGGACTGTGCCATCAAAGACAAAGACATATGAAGACAGTGCAAAACCAAGCATTAATAAACAAGAAAGTCAGGCTTCAACCAGAAATCTGGTCTATCAGATTAATATAGAACTTCTTGATTCTGAAATTGATGATCACCTGCCCTTCTTTATTCAGGTGTTTTCTCAGCCACAGCCTCTCTCACTCTTCACCCCCCCATGTATCCCCCTATTCCTACCTCTTAGCAAAGGGATCCCCTCCATCCCAGCAAATCAAGTTGCATCAGGACTGAGCACATCCTCTACTATGGTGGTCTAGCAAGCAACCCCACCCAGAGGAAGTTCTTGTCAGGAACAGCCCCCACACCCCTTACTAGGGGAGCAACATGAAGACCAAGCTGCCCATCAGGTACATATGTGTAGGGGACCTATTTTAAATTAAAGGAATTTAAATTTAGGTAACAGCTGTTTCTATTAAGTTGGCATAGGGCATAGTTCCACTCTGCATAAGAAAATGTTCTCTCTCCCCACCCCTCTGTGTCTGTCTGTCTGTCTTTCTCTCTCTTTTTCTGCATCTCTCCATCTTCCTTTTTCACTTCTCTCTCAATATTTCTTTATTTTTTATTTATTCATGCATTTATACAGTAAAATATGATCATGTCTACCTTGCATTTATTCATTTCAGCCCCTCATAACAGGCACTTAATCTGTTTCTTTGGCATCTCATGTCTTTTTCATTGTTATTTGTTATGATGCTTTAGGTGAACTTTTTTTTACAGAAAAATTACTAATATATTTGACACCTCTTCTTTTTCTTCTTCTTCTTCTTCTTCTTCTTCTTCTTCTTCTTCTTCTTCTTCTTCTTCTTCTTCCTCTTCTTCTTCGTCTTCTTCTTCTTCTTCTTTTTCTCCTCCTCATCTTCCTCTTTCTCCTAAAAATTTAAGTATCTTGGACATACAGTGACTTGATGCTTGATCAAGACTCTAATGCCTATGATTCTGAAATTTCTCAATCTCACTAAGATTTATGATAAATGAGTTTCGATACAATTAGTGGAGTGATGGATCTGGTTTAATAATTTTAGCTATGCAATGATACAAAAGTAATAAACAATCAGAAGAAGCAACATTCCAGAATTTGAATTCCTATTTTTCGCATTCCTAGTTCTCTCAACCATAGGTACTAGTCCTGAATACTCTACATATGAGATTTTATTCAAGTAGCAGAATGGTGATTATTCTTTCTTGACGATGTTAACATTATCTGTCCAGGACACCAAAATATTTATATTACCAAGATTTCATTATAATATCCAAAGTATTTAATATTTATACCATAACATTAAGTTATCTTAAAACAGTTTCAGTAACTAAGAAAGCTTAACTCAGCACTATGCTGTAAATATGTGTCCCTGAATTTGACACAATCATCGCTGGAATCTGATCGTACCCATACACTTTGAGTATTTATTTATCCCCTATCCCTTGGAATAATGAAGATTTCGGGTATCTTGACACTTCGTGGGTCTGGTTGGCTAAAGCATGTGCTGGCCTTTGAAAAATGTATCCATTTCCAGTTATTGCGTGGTATCTTGCTTCCTGGCCTACTTTCAGGAGAGAAGTCTGTGCCTCATACTTCCACTTAAATGAACCATGTTAGGTCTTCAATGAAATAATCAACTGAAATCCTTCTAATAACATGAACCAAATTAGAAAGTAAGCCTTCCCTCTTTATCATTGTTTGCATGAGGGCATTTTTATCAATACAACACAAAAGTAATTTGGAGAAACGTCTACTACTAAACCAAACAAAATAAACAAACAAAAAACTATTTAGCCAGCTGCATCCCTTAGAGCCATTATGGCACTGTATACACATTCAGAACCCAATTACATGTGACTTGTTGTACATGATGTCATCGATGCATTTAATCCAGAATGCACCCAAAGCCTTTAAGTTCTGTCCTTCATAACATTAAATTTTTATAGATAAAAACAAACTGTTGTTTCATAGACTCTTGTATTTCTCTTTTTAATAATGTAAAAATATCAAACTTAATTTATTAAAACACAGGATATTTTAAAATTTTGCCACTAATTCTTACTACTCTTTATTCATATCCTGATTATCATTGAACACTTCAAACTCGTTGTGTTATCTTTTAATTTTTAACTACTTAACTCAATAGAAAAAGAAATTTTGCTGGAAAGTTTTAGGGATCAGGTTACTATCATGTTGATGTGAGAAATCTGATAACCAGTCTATGCTCTTAATCATAAAAATAGTGTCAAAAATTGAGGAAAAAACTTTTGGAACTGATTCAGAATTATAGCATTGAATAGGCAAATGCTAAGCAATTAACTAAAATTATTTTTAATCCCTAAAGATACAAAAGTTAACAATAGTAATAACAAATCACTGATCACCTGTCACCTGATTTTTGTTATTATTGTCCATAATTTCTATTCTTTTACTCATTGCTTCTTTTCCCTTCAACTGAATTATTCTATTACATTATGATTTAAATACTTTCCCTTTTTTACACACATGCACACCACATGTGTGTGTGATCTAGCTAAAATATCATAAGCTCCCTAGTATTATCAAATATTATCCTTTTAAATTTAAATCATCCCATTAATTGTGAAAATTAAGCTACAAACTAATTCATTAAGTTAAAACTATTAAGTTAATAATTTTATTACAAAGTAAAGTCTTTCCACATGAAGAGTGAGTATGAGCTAAGATTAATTACATAGGTGACCTTTTTGTTATAAATTATTTCTATAAATGAAATGAAATAAAAAATAAAGTAGGAAAGATATTCAGAGGTCTGTGAAGACACCAATATCTGATTGGGAAAATGTGTTTTAATTGAAATATTCATCCTGATATTTCTTCCGTCCCCTTTCCCTTTCCAAACCCTCCATTGCCTTATTCTCTTTCTTTCAAATTAATGGCCCATCACTTATATAAACGGTTATTACATACATGTGTATGTATATACATATATATATGTATATTCCTATGTATAACCTCATCAGCTTGTATAATGTTACTTGTGTGTGTGTTTTTCAGAATTTCATGTTTTTTGTGACATAACAAACTGGTAAACTCTTCCTTGGAGAAGAATTTTTCCTATTCTCAAGTTTCCATGGTTGCCTGCACTTTTTTTGTGTGTAGGATTAAGGCCTTTTAGGCTTGTCCTGGCCATTTTAACATGTCTATATTTTTCCTTTTCAGCTCATGCTTAGGCAGACATGATAGTAAGAGTTTTGGAGTGTAGCTTTTAAAATTATTAAAAGACACAATCTCACAGGAAATTTCTTAATTTTCTGGGTCTTACAACTTTTCTTCCCCCTCTTTTACAATGTTCCCAGAGCCTTGGGTGTAGGGATGTTTTACAGATGTATCAATTAGGATTAGCTCTAAAACTCTGCATTTTGATTGGTTGTTGTTTTCTGTATTGGTCTGTCTAGAGCTGCGTTATTGCCGCGCCTTAAAGATGGCGCTGGCTTCTGCCTTCCACCCTCCTGACGGTGAGTGCTCTCCTTGGTAAACAAGCCTTATATGGCTTTGAGGCAAAAGCACCAGGCGCATTGGTCCCCGTGACCTATACTGGACCTATGGAGAGGCTACACACGGCTCCCCCTGATTGGCTCCTGCCTAGGATATAAGCTACAGCCCAGTTGGGGACCGGGCCTCTCCTCGCTTAGCTGTATCTGCATTCCTGAGTAAACTGTCTTGAGAAGAAACCTGGTTGTCTTGCGTCTTATTCCTACTGGACAGGAAGGGCACGGACATTGGTCACCATCTGTTACAGAGAGAAGTTTCCTTGATGAGGGATAAAGACTACACTTAACTATGGGTATAGGATAACTGTTTAGATTGCTGTTAGTGATTATATGCTTCAGTAAATTAAATGGTTGTGGGTTTTCCTTCAATAACTATAATTTTCCTAGCACTGAGCAGTTAGCTGGGATTCCAGTACCAAGCAGTACCTCTCTTGTTAAGAGGGTCTTAAGTCCAGTTAGAGAGCTGCTGGTTACTGCCAAGGTATCCATGCCCCTGTAGCACTCTCATGGATATAGGGTGATTCTGAGAGTCCTAGCTGCAAGAGACGTGGAGACCTAAGAGGCTAGGCAGGACTTTCAGCATAAGGAGGGGGACACCAACAAGGCCTTGAACCCAAATTTTACCCTGCCTATACAACATACAGGGATAAAGGTGGAGCAGAACTTGGGGGAATGGCCAACCAATGACTGGCCCAACCTGAGACTCACCTCATAGAAAGCCAAACCCTGTCACTATTAATGATACTATGTTATGCTTTCAGGCAGGAGCCTAGCATAACTGTCCTCATTAGGCTCCACCAAGCAGCAGGTTGAAACAGATGCTGAGACCCACAAGCCAAACATTAAGCAGAGCTCTGAGAGTCTTGTGGAAGAGTCAAGAGAAGGATAGAAGTTCCCTGAAGGGGATAAGAATGCCTCAAGAAGACCAACAGTGTCTGCTAATCTCAGCCCATAGATACTTACAGAGACTGAAGCACTAACCAAAAAGCATGCAAGGACTGGACCTAGGCCCTCACCACATATGTAACTAATAGGCACAGCTTGGTCTTCATGTGAAAGATATTTTAAATTATAAATTATTAGTAAATCAGTTGGAAGATTCATGTACTTGCCTCTGCTGTTACACATAAACACAACACATACACCACACATTTATATGAATTTTTCTCTCAATTTTCTGAAGATAGAATCTAAATCTCTTCTTGTATTGAGACTAGTACTAGTTATTTATTGGCTGATACAATAGAAATCAATGAGTAGAGTATGAGTCACTGTTGAGATTTAGATTTTTGAAGCCTTACATTTCCATGTCATGAGTCTAACTGCCTTAATATCTATGCTATATGGAAACCAGAAGGTGTTCTTACCTGTTCTCATCTAGTTCTTCAGATACCACAGATACCACCACAACTCCTGTCTAAATTCATTACCCTCAAAATTATGAGTAATGCTACTACTTGGAATGGCAGTTGCCTTAGTTTGTACTGTTCTAGAAGGATACTAAGTAGCCTGGGGGGGGGTTAAGCAGAATATATTCCTCAGTTACTTAGAGTAGAAACACTGAGTCTCAGGTGCCAGAATGTCAATTCTAGTAAGGCAAGCGTCTCCATTTGAGAGGACTCTTTTCTGCTTGTTATCCTCATATACTGGGCTGTAAGCAGGGTAAGGTTACCCTCTTGTATCTCACAACAAGCTCATTGTTGGCCAGAGGCCCTCACCCTCGCAGAAAAGCACTGGGAGCCAGGAATGTTTATCATGCAGGGTGTATCCTCAATGTAATAAAATAAGACACTTGAAATCCATCCAAAAATCTGAGAAAGGAGGTTTCTAATGACCTAGTGACTGTTTGCTATCTGAAGGGAGAGACCTCATCCAAATTCCCCAGAATGATTACTCCAGACCCTTCCCTCCCATATACCATGGCCCATCCCTTTTTTTTGGGGGGGGGGCTCTGAAATATAGAATGTATTTTATTATTTTTGTGCTTATTTTAAATAAACAGAATGCTACCTTTTAAAAATGAATTCATACAAATCCAAGAATTTGTATCCCATACATTTCCAATAATACAATGTCAAATTTAGAGGAAAAATTGAATAGACTAGAAATGTGACATTATTTTCTCACTCAACCTGTACTGTGCATAATTTTTTATTGTTTTTACTTTATTTTATTTTATTTCAAAGATTTGTGTATTTGAGTGCTCTGTCTGCATGCATGCTTATATGCAGAAGGAAGCTTCAGATCCCACTAGTTGTGAGACATCATGTGGTTTCTAGGTATTACACTCAAGACTTCTAAAAGAGCAGGCAGGGCCTTTAACCACTGAGGCATCTCTCCAGCCCCCCCACCCCCATTCTTAGGGAGGATGTCATGTTCTTTATGGGCTGGTGAACTCTAGTTCGGCTCTAGTTCAGAGACCTGATTATATTCTAAACTTTTTAGCTGTATGACTTACCCTCATGATATAGTCACAACTTACGCTTTATTGTACATTGGAAATTGAACTGACTGTTGCCTGGAAACCATTCCCCAAATTGCACTTGTGTTTTAAATATGCTGACAACGAACTTCCTGGTATTAGACACCCTGAAGTCTGATTCAGGCTGATGAAGTGAATCTGCACCAGGTTTTCATTCTTGTCTGTTTGTGCAGTTTGCTTCCTCATATTACACCTGCAGGGGACACCCGTAGTTCATTAATTCCAATCACAAGATCTTCACACTTATAATCACATTACCTAGGGAAAAAAAGAAAAGAAAAGAAAGCTATCACATTTGGTCAAAATATCAACATATGAATTTGTAATGGGAGGTGAAGGGTTAATGACCTGAAGGCCACAGGTTGGTTGAGACCCTCTGGGCAGAACTTGACTTCACTGATAATTCCCAGGGGGTTGTTAGGATCCAGGAAGCTTTTGATGAGATCAGCTTACCAACCTCTATTGTTATTTATCACTTTGAGACTGCAGGAAAACTGAACTGCAGATACAATCTTTTCACCCTAGAAATCTCCGAAGCCCTGTACTCCATAGGTGTAAAGTTTTCACTCCTGAAGAGAGATTGCTGCCCTTCATTGTTCTGATTAAAGGGCAATCTGTTCTGAAAAGTTCTGTCTCCTCTCGTATTTTCACATTGCCTCCATCAGTCCAGTCCTTTACTCACCAAAGATGTTCGTAATTTCCACTGTCTCAATATTCAAATTTCAAATCTGAAATACTCTTCTGTTTTCTGGATATTTCTACTTCACCCATATAATTGAGAGGGATGAATTCAATAAGGAAACGAGCGAGGTGAGAATTATGCTAAAACTCCTCAGAGCATCAAGGTAAAATTCAAATTTGAAATTATATTGCAAATATCTACAATATTGTTGTTTCAACGCTTTATAAATTTCCAAGTAGACAACCCAAACTCTGAATTGTTCACTGTCCCTATGCTCTTTTTCTGCTCGTGCCAACTATTGATATGTAAAATGAATGAATTAATAAAAAAAAAAGTTGTCCCTATGCTCTTAAGGCAACAAACATCTCACTGACTGACAAGCTCTCAGGGTTTCTTTTTCCAGAAGCCACAGTCTCACACTCCACCTCCATCCTTCTGATTCAGCATTCCATGTTTCTGCTTTTAGGTATTCTGGGGAAAAATACTGTGTGACCTTAAGTGTTGCTATGTCACAAGTAGCCAAAAGATCCTGAGGGCATGGGAATCTGAAGAAAGCTCACTAGCAATGTGTGCTTAGCCTTGTACAAAGCCCCAAGCTTATTTACTAGCATAAAAAAACTGAAAACAATAATAATAGTAAATGGTGAATAAAGTCAGCATTTCAAATATAAAACTCTTTAAAATCTTTGCATTATGTACACATGTATATGTGTATATACATATGTATGTGAATATATGTATACATGTATGTATATATATATATATGCATGTGTGTATGTGTATGTATATATGTGTGTGTGTGTGTTTAGTTTTCCAAAAGGAGAAGCGATTACTGTCATAAGATTTTTATGTGGAAATAAATACATTTCTTCCCTACCTTTTTGTTCTTTATACCCTTCCTTTCCAATCCCACCCATCTCCTCTTTTCTCCACTCCTTTCTTTTTTATCCCATAATATATATGTAGTCAATTTTTTGAAAGCCCCTTATCATCTGTGAGTTAATTATATAGTTTCTATGTAGGGCTGCTTTACCATGTCTTCTCCAGATTAAATTGCTTCCTGGAATTCGAGTGTGTACCTGGCCAACTACCCTCCCCCCCCCAATCCATTTCTCCATCTCACTCTTTATAACTGGTTGACCAGTGTGACATACCCTGCATCCTCAAAACACTTCTGTGTTTGAACTAATTCTGTATTTTCCTCGCATTGAATTTTAACCAGTAAGACGTAAGGCACTCGTCAGATATTGGTGATTCTGTGTGTAGTGGTGCTCATTCTTTTCTTAGAATCTCTATTACGTCAAGTCATATTATTATTTGTGGTGATATTCTTTTCTACCAAAGACAAGCCCAGAATAAGAACCACTATACAGTAAACACACAGGTATAGAGATAAATTATAAACTCTATTTCTATTTAAAAAAAAGCTTTGAAATCATGGTGAAAATTCTGGCCAGTGATGTGTAACTTCTTGTCTATATTTCAGCCAGGGGTACAGTGAATGCTTGTCCATTTACATTAATTTCTCTATGAGTAGCCTGGTAATTTTAACTCAGTCACAACCGTGTCACCAAAAATAAAAAAAGCTTATCTTTGAAGTCCATCTGTGGCCTCACTCAACATTGCTGCTGATGTTGCTGCACTTTATTTACAAACTGATATAAGCTCCCACACATGAAACCTCTTTCATTCCAAAGAAGTCAGAGCGTTCTCTGAGGACCTCATTTTTCATGCTGGTCATGTTCTTATACCCCTCCTAGGCTGAGCTTTAGAGGAGCTAATGTTCATGTATCGTAAGTGACATTTCCACTGCGGAGGTGATGATGGAAAAGGGATGTGCAAAGGATGGTCTCATCATACTGTTTTGTGCTTATTTTTGTAAAGGTTGGTGCCACATTTAGATACATAAGCCCTAGATTTCAATTTTTTAATGTAAGCATTCTTTCCTGGTGACCTTTCTCTTTTACTGGGAAAAGTCGGTGTTAAGTTTGACAGTTTTGGTTCTTCACAATCCACCTGATTTCTTGACTTTTAAGTAAGAAGTGAAAATCTATCAGAGGCTGACTTATTTTTTAATATTCTTGGAATTTTAGAGTTGTGTTTATTCGCACAGGCATTCTTCTGCCTAAGGCTAGAAAGTAATTTAAGAGCAGTCTTTAAAGGCACTGGATTGTGAATGGAAAAAAAATAGGAATGCCATTTTGACTAACATTTGCTATCTACACTTTACACTCTACACTCTTATTTCCTAGTTTCATTAAACCCTATGAATGAAGTCAACTTAATTCATGATAAAAATCACTTTCTGAAGGTCCCATATACTTGAGAAACATGGAGAAAACAAGTGAGTACCTACCTGGAAGGTTTGTCCCAAATGTTTAGTGTTCATAGTGCTGCAAGTTGCTAAGCACCCTGCAGAAAAAGAATAATCATCAATCTACCCCAATTATAAGCCCCATTCACTCCAATAATGGCAACTATCAGAAGAAATACCCACAACCTTCTGATTGGACTTAACTCCTGTTCAACAAGATGAAAGTTACAACTAGCAGGATCACTGAGCCAAGAATATATGGCTAGACATATCATATGTCATAGAAGAGAACCCACTACTGTTATTCTGCTAAATTAAAAAGTATTAAAACCAACTCCTGATAACTTATTATTATACACATAGATCAGTACCCATCTCAAACCTTATCAGAGAAGCTGCTTATTGCAGTCAATGGTGATTAACACAGATCCTTTTGAAAGCCCAATAAACTTGTTTTAATAAATAATTGTTCCATTGTGGAGATTTGAAATGGACAGTGGTAGATATTATATATGCTCATTACTCATATTTCAGAAACGGATATCTCTCTCAGGACTCCATGTGGTATTACCCGTTGCCCAGCTTTCCCTACAAAACACACAAAGACTACTTAATCATAACTTGCTTTGTGTGTGTGTGTGTGTGTGTGTGTGTGTGTGTGTGTGTGTGTGTGTGT
>OU015750.1:16011384-16036587 GCA_907169655.1 Acomys percivali | reverse complement strand
TCTCTCTCTCTCTCTCTCTCTCTCTCTCTCTCTCTCTCTCTCTCTGATTCATAAATTAACATCATTGTTTGAGGGTAAAGGTGTATATTCAGGGGATGTCTATATTCCAGCCAGAGGGATGAGATGTGTACGGCATGTCTGTATTCCAGCTGGATCACATAGACCTAGAAGGTCTTTGGATATAATCAAAGCAGACTTGTTGCCGGACTAAAATTCCTGTACAGGAAAAGCTTTCAGTTTTTCCTATTTATATATAGCAGGTTTAAGCTGGTCATATATAGTCCTATTACTTTGATGTTCCCTCTGTTTCCAATTTATTCCAGGATTTTTAACACAAAAACATGTACAACTTTGTTGCAGATGCTTTTAGCATATGTTGATGATTCTGTGATTTCTTGCCTTAATTCTAATTAGTTGTTTAATTCCATCTCCTTTATTTTGCATATGTTGAGCCACCTTTGCATCCATGGACTTACGGACTTACAATATTTCAGACATTGTCTATCATTTTGTTAATCTGTTCTTGAATTCAATATTATGCACTCACACACATCCACTGAGGACAATTAAGAATGCTTTACTAAGGAGCTTTGTTACTATGTTCATCATGAGCATGGCTACATAGTTCTTTCTTTCCTTAATCTATCACTTTGGATACTGAAGCAATGCATGCTGTTTGGCAGTCTTCCAATTCTATTTTATGAAATATTTGGTAGTAGAGGTATTTTTCTCTTCTTTGAATGCTTAACATAATGTTGCCTGTAAATTCAGTTCTCTCCCAGGCTTTACTCTATTAGGGGAAGGTTCATTTTTATTGATTTTTATAGATCTATTTAAGTTATTTATGCTACTTGGCTTAATTTTGCTAGGTTATATGGGTCTAGTACTTTATATATTTCTTCTAGATCTTTCTGTTGGGGGATATAAGTTTTGAATGTGTTACACAACAGTTCAGTAGATTTCATTAGAATCTCTTGTGAAATCTTCTTGTCTCCAATTTTCATTCATTTGACTTTCTATTTCTTTATCTTGATTAGGTTGGCAATATGTTTGCTACTCTTACTTAACTTTTCAAAAACAAACTTGTTAATTTTATTCTCTGTAGTGTTCCTTTGGTCTTTTTAAAATTCGTTTCTTCCCAGTGTTTATTATTTCTAACTAACTACTGCTTTTGGCATTGCTTGTGGTGTGCTAAGACAATGATATATGTCATTACATACTTTGATTTCTCTGATGTTGAAAGATTTATTTATGTTATTCTTAACTCTGTGTATATGTGTAATTGCATAAGAATGAAGGTGCTTATAGAAGTAACAAGTGTAAGCTCCCCTGGAGCTGGGGCTGCATGAGCCATCTGACACAAGCAGAGGGAACAGGACTCTGCTCCTCTGAGAGCTCAGTAAGTACAGTAGATGCTCTGAAAGGCTAAGCACTTTCTCCACCTCCCTCCATCTTTATAATGCAAGCAGTAGTGCGCTACAAACATTTCTCTTTGAACTGCTCTTTCATTCCTGTGTCTGTGGTTTCTAGTGTGTCATGTTTCGTTTACATTTGATTCCAGAGTTTAAAAAATAAATACATGATTACTTTTTCCGGTCATTCAAGAGTATATGTTCAGTCTCCAAGTATTTTTTCCAGTTTCTCCAGTTTCTCTTGATAATAATTTCTAGTTTCCTTTCACCATATTCTGATAGTAAATATTTTTCATTCCTCATGTTTTTAAAAACTGGATTTGTGGCCTTGAATGGAAATCACTCTGAGAAGGTGGTATAGCAAAAAAGTATTACTATCTATGCATAGACCTTCGTATCTCAGGCAGTATCAAAGCTATTCCAATATAGTGGAATTAGCAATATAAGTTACCTGCTTGTTCCGCAGTTTGAATTCTTTACATCCTGATTGCAGCCCCCTCCCTCATCATCTCCCAATCCTACCCTCCCTCCCTCATCCCCTTTCCCTCCCTGCCCTAGTCCTTAGAAAGGGGAGCACTGCTCTGCTAACTTCTGACCTCAGTTTATCCAGTGTCCTCTGTACTACGTTGCTCACAGATTCTCTGTGACTTATAGGCCATTCTTAGTGTAGCATGAAGGAAGATTTGCAGATGTCTTACATCTTCCCATACAATGAGCAGAGACCCAGCCTTAACTGCTCTGTGCATGCTGCACACCTCATACAATCATAATGTTAGAACTGTATAATGCTTGTGAGAAATTATGTTTTCAGAACAAAAGAACTGGACACTGACACTGGATCAGACCTGACAGGATTCATTCCTCTCAGCATGCTGGACGCTGACATTCTGCATCCTCCATGATCCAGCCCCAGGAGCCTCAGCTGCTGTTACCCATCAGAACAGGACAGCTTCCTGGAGAGCATTGTAGAAAGCTTCTGCTCCCAGTTGGTCCAGCATTTCAGGTTGTCCCACACAGGACTCCTATTAAGCCCAGAATTTTGCAACATTTGGAAAATGGGCCACAAATGCTATTCCGGGTTTACTTAACCATTTTCCCCAATTGTTTTTTTTTTTGGGGGGGGGACTCCTTCAAAGGCACTATTCTCCCTAAGTCAGCCTAAAGAAACCTTAAGAAAATGACATCCCATTTCCCCTAAGGGAGGTTGGGTAGGTGTCTGTTTACTCTCTTGGTCTACATATGCTTATTTACATGAGGAAGTGGCTATAAGTTATTATTGGTCCTATACAGAGAGGAAACTAGATTGGACTCAGAGATGTCTCTCTTTTCCTTTATCTTTCCTTTGTAGCTAAGTAGATAGGAGCTGAATAGAAAGATAGGGGAATATAGAAATATAGAGGGAGGGCTATTCGGGTAGAACACTGTCTCTGTCATCTTATTTTTTGGAAAGCTACAATCATGCACTCCTGTCATACTCAGGTGATCAAGTTTATTCCTTCTCAAGTCTCTGATGGAATTGAGGAGCAGGTAGCTTAGTTACAATGAAGCTTAGTTGTTTATGGATTAAGATGTTTTTAGGTGTATATAGATATTTTAAGTTGATATGACAATATGTGATGGAGATTGATTTACATTCAGAATTTTAGATGCACCAAGATAGAAAAGATGTTTTCTTCAAGGTTGTCAAATACAAATAGCCAAACACTAAGAATGTAACATTTATATAATTCCTGATTGTGTCATGTTTATCCTTATAATAGTTTGTGTGTGTGTATGTATGTATATATATATATATATATATATATATATATATATATATGGAATACTATTAGTGATTATGTAAAACTTAAAAGTAAATTTAAAAAATAAAAATAAAAAACTAAAATCAGAATCAAAACTAATTATTAATCAAATGAAAAGTATAGATAATTATTACTTTAAGTAAAACATAGAATATAAGGTTATAAAATTAAATGCAGAGAAATGTATTAGAAAAATATTTCCAAAAATATATTTGGCTCTCCACCTGAAGTCTAAATGAACTTCGATGAATAAAGGGGAAAATGTATGGAATATTCTCAAAAGGTATCAGGCTAGCTAAAATGTTTAGAATTTAAGTGTAAATAAGAGCCTAAGCCAGGATATAAATTCAAACACTAGCACTTTTACTTGTGTCTATTTCTATCACTCAAGAAGATGAGTAGGGATTTTAGCAAATTTTCTTATGTATCAAGGTAAATATCAATCTTGGCTTTTTACATGAAATAGTTTGATGAGACAGAACATTATACCTAACAAAATACAAAGGAAAAAATAAACTTAGATCAAGTAAAAATAAAACTGCTGCCAGCACTGTCATTTTGTAACATCTGGCTGAATTATGTGTCTTGTAAATGAGACTGTGATAGACTTAGAAGTAGCTCCTGGTCATGTTAGAAGGCACCTCAAGGCCCAAGGAAAGATAATTCTCAGAAGTTCTGGATTATTGTGAAAAGGAGATGAGATGGTAGCCATAACTAATAGCAAATTACTTTTCCCTGAGTGGTTTTGAAATTATGTTTTTCTCTTGATATCAAAGTTATGGTATATTTATTTATAGAATTCCATTCAACTATCTGAAGAGTATCTTGGCTAAACTGTGTACACCATTTGGAATGAATATGAGCCTCAAGACTCTTGATAGCAGATTTCATAATTCATGAATGGAATTTTGAAGTTAAAGATAAGTATGACAAAGCAGATGTGATAAGTCTTTATTTAGATTCCAGTTCAGTTACTAATTAGATATGTTATGTTAAAGAATTTAATAAGGTTTTCTGGCTTTCCACATTGTCAATAATAAACTACAAACATTTACTTTTCATTGCGAAATTACATGGCATAATGTATGTCACTAAACCAGTTGCTGTCAAGCACTTACTAAATGACAGGTGTTTTCTTTCCCTGTGTTCATTTGTTCTCTCCCTTTTTGCATGATATTTATTTTATTTTAATTATGTGTATGTGTGAGGGTATGTGAACACAAGTAAAGGTGTTATCTGAGGCTCAAATATAGTTTCAGGTCTCCTGGACTGGAGTTTCAGAGTTGTCAACCATATGATACATGTATTTGGAACTAAACTCTAGTCCTTTATAAAAGCATCAAGTGTTATTAACTGCAGAACTAGGTCTTCAGCCACATTTCCCATTATTTAAAATTACAAACAACAGAAAATTATTGCTTACAGTTGTAGGCTGGGAAAGTGAAGATAAACGTGTGAGCAAATTGAGTGTTCTCTAAGATACCAACCTTAATTCCTGAGATGGAGATTTGAATATCACACATTTTCTATTCACTTCCTATCTGGCTTAAGGAAGGAAATTCAAATCCAACATATGCTAATAGACACTAAAGTCATCATATAGGTAAAGCCCAATCCACTTCTCAGTACTGCTACACTAATTCGCATTCAGAATTAACCATCCCTTTTAAATGGTAATATTACACAAACCCTTATTAAAGGCTACTTATGCTATTTCAAATAGAAAAAAAGTAAGTATATATGTAACATTTACCTTTGGAAATACTTTGTTAAATAAAAATTTATTTAGTAATAAGATAAAAGAGTATTGAGAGAATTACTTGCTCTAATGTAAAGAATAGAATAGTGTAATACGTAAATTTAACAACTATAATATTATTGTAGCCTACTATGGATAAAGCAGAAACCATAGACTCACCTAAGACATATAATGGGTAAGAAATATTTGACAAACTTTCTAGAAATAAAGCTGATAATAGACCATGCAATTTTTTTCTTGGCTTCTATTTCTTCTAACATTTTCTAGCTTTAGATAGTTTTGTAGTTTTAAACATGGATTAAAATTTTTTAAGTGTCTGTGTTAATGTTTATTTGAATAGTTTGTTTTTATTTCATGTTTAACAGAGAGAAATGTTTGCAATTACTAACTATATTATCCTCTTTATAAAAATTTATACTTGAAACTGTTCTAGCCACTAAGCCCACAGTGCAATAATCAAAACCATCAATCACTTGGTAGCAACTACTTCCAAAATTAAAGGCAAGCAGAGCTAGTTTCTTTGAGACTCATTCTGGAAAATTAATTTTTAAAGGTAAAAGAAAGATCATTAAGAAAATAGTATTTTCCATAGGGGAGGGGAATAAGGGGAAAATGGGAGGGAGGGAAGAATGGGAGGATACAAGGGATGGGGTAACCATTGAGATGTAACAAGAATAAATTAATTTAAAAAAAGAAAATAGTATTTTCAAACAGAAGTTGTCATGAAGTGTTTTATTCTATGAGGTGGTAATAGGGTCAAGATCCTAAAAAAATGTGTGAACTGAAATATCAGTTACTGAGGGGAATTATAGAGTATACTTTTATTGTTATCATTATTACATTTTCTTGTCAGAGTCTTTCTCACAGAGTCAAAAAAGATAAGAATAATCTTTCTTGTGAGAGAACATGATCATACTAGTGACTCCAGGAATGATAACCCAAACACACAACCCTTGTCTCTGTCACAATTCACCTCAAGGCATATACAAGATAGCACCTTTTTTTTTTTTGAACACTTGCATAGTGGGAACAAATGCCACTATACAATTTTATTTTATTTTATTTTTAAATTTATTTTTTATTAATTTATTCATATTACATCTCAATTGTTAGCCCATCCCTTGTATCCTCCCTTTCTTTCCTCCCTCCCGCTTCCCCCCCTAGTCCCTTCCCCTATGTCTGTGACTGAGGGGGACCTCCTCCCCCTGTATATGCTCCTAGGGTATCGAGTCTCTTCTTGGTGACCTATCTTCTGAGTGCCACCAGACCTCCCCATCCAAGGGACATGGTCCAATATGGGGCACCAGAGTTTGTGTGAAAGTCAGATCTCCTTCTCCACTTAACGGTGGAGCATGTCCTGTCCATGGGCTAGACTGGGTAGGGGTTTGAAGTTTACTGCCTACATTTTACTTGGCTGGTGCCATAGTTTAAGGAGGACCCCAGGGCCCAGACCCACCTGTAGTTTTCCAGGACCCTCTGGATCCTTCTATTGCCTCATTCTCCCAGGCTTCTCATACCTAAAGTCTCAATAGGATGTCCTCCCCTCTGACCCACTTTCCTGGTAAGTAAAGTTTTTCATGGGGGCATACCCCTTGGACTAGTGTCTTGATATAAGTGAGTATATACCATTTGGCTCTTTTTGCTTCTGGGTGAACTCACTCATTATGATAATTTCTAGTTCAATCCATTTGTCCACAAATTTCGGAAATCCCTTGTTTTTAATAGCTGAGTAGTATTCCATAGTGTAAATATACCACAGTTTCTTTATCCATTCTTCTACTGAGGGACACGTAGGCTGTTTCCATGTTCTGGCTATTATGAATAAGGCAAGATAGCACCTTTAATACCCTAAGAAATAAATCATTTATCAGCCTTAGCTATATATGTAGTTTTATGTGCAATTATTTCTGAACATCCATACTTTGGAAGGCCCACATTTCTGCGTATGTATACAGTCATCCTTAATACACAACATGCAATAAAATAGTCTTTCATGAAACTTGCAGAGATGTCAAGGAATGATTTATTACTGACCACCCTCTTGAGTTTCTGTGTCTAGCTAGCATTCAAGAAGATTGGAAATCATCATAATTCTCACTATATATATATATATGTCCACAATTATTTTTGACCCAACAGATTAGCACGTCTAAATGTCTATGCTGCCTGGGTCCCTCCCAAATAAGACTTTCTGGCATATATGAAGGACAGCTAACCAGTGCAGAGGCTGCTGCAGCACCCTGTACAAAGGATGCTATAAAGGCTAATGGTAAGTTACAGGTGGCTGGGTGTGGGTAAGATTGAGAAATTAATTCCTGTTATATCTCCCAAAAGCTCCTCAGGGCCCTTTACCTCTTTATCTCCCTGGGTAAAATCAAATATAGCTTCTCTTCTGCTTTTGGCAAGAGATGAGATGGGCAACTACCTTGGGATATAAAGAAGAATCCAGTTTTCTTTTTATAAACGTCTGCCCTCAAAGTCAACCACTAGTTAAAGTGGTCGGCATTTCAGAATCCAGCTTTGACAGCCCGAGACATGATAAATTCCCAACTCCAATCTTGTCTTGCCTTTCCCTGTGGGAAAACAGAGACCAAGCGATGTCGGAAAAGGTGGAACCACAAGGGCAGGAGAAACTCATGATTTGAGATTTGTAGCGAATTCTTACAAATGTGTTACCCAGAAATCTATCTCAAATAACAATTGTATTATCCCATACAAATAAACATAAAATTTGCAATTTTCACTGTTGTTACTACTTCTTCCCCTCTTTCTTAGAGTGTTCAATAAAGATATCTGCCTTCTTCTTCTGTGCCCTATGACCTCTATTTTATGAGATATGCGGCAACTAAACAGTTGAGTTTTCCCATTTACCTCCACTTCCTACAGAACTGTAATGTTACCACCTAGAATTCATGCTGCCTTTCCTTGAACAAAAAAATTAGAGCGCTCCCCAGGGAACATTGCAAAGGAATTTTAACCCAGTCACATGGCAAGGGATCACATTCAAAAACCTAGATCTGTGTGATCGGGCTGGAATGCAGACATGCTCTTAATATACACTTTTAATCTCTTTGGCTCGAATACATACCTTTTACTGCCTAGCTGTGATATACAGCTTTAATCCCTCTGGAAGTAATATAGACACTTCATGTCTTTAAGCTCTCTGCCTGGGATACACACCCACCTTTACCACACACCGTTAATTCCAAACGATGATGTTTAATTAAGGGACATACAAAGTGACAAATCAGAGGAAAAAAATGAGAGAATGAGTCAGAGATGGGATATTACCAACTCTCCTGAGAACAGACAGGAAAGAGAAGCTACTTAAGAGCAGCAGAGAGAGAAGGTGGGAACAGACAGTGCAGTGCAATACAGTCCAGTCCAGTCCAGGAGAGCGGTAGAGTTGAGTATAGACAGTTTGGTGCAGTTCAGTTGGTGGAGTTTAGAGGCAGTTTTTCCAACCAGAGTAACTCACTCAGAAGCCAAAAGAAGCTAGTTTGAATCTTTCAGCTTGGAGAGGAGTTTGAGACAGAACAACTGGCTTGAACCAGCAGGCCAGAATTCAGAAAGAGAAAGAAAATATGTATTTATTCAGCAGTAAGTCTTGGAGGCTGAGAACATTCTAGGCCTAGGTTAGCAGACAGAGGCTGGAAACTGAAGATGTCAAGGTCTGGTGTTGCAGAAGTTTAGATTGTACAGGTTAGAAGCTTCTGGGCCTAGGCTTAGAGAAATTTAGATAGAAATGCTTTGGGTTCAGCCCAAGCCACCTATTAGTAAAGTTTGCTTATAGCCTGTATCTCAACCCAGTTTCTCAGAAAATAAAAACAATATTTACAGAACTTGCTATAATAGAAAAGACTCCCATAAAGATTATAGCCCACAGGTTTATTATCCCTCTCTGCCTCTTTGTCTTTCTCTCTCTTTCTCTTGCTCCTTCTTTCTAACTCTCTTCCAGTGTTCCCTGTCTTTATCTAACTACCCTCCTGTCCACTTTCCCCTCTCCCTACTCATCCTATCCCTTGACTGAACCTGAGCTACTTTTTATATTTTCTGTGTAATGTGTGCTGTCCAACTCCTTAGGAGACCAATTCCTAATTTAAAATTTCACTCATTTTCCACCTGCTTTTCTGACTACCAGACACTTAACTCTCTTCCCAGTAAAGGCTCTTCTAAAGTGTTCCCATCTTTATAGATACTCTCAAGAGAAAAACATTTAGAAGAAATTAGAAAAAAAATCAAAATAAGTGCTTTGGAGGAAGAGGGTAGAAATAAGTGGATTTGACATAGGGATTTTTCATGATAATGAAATTATTATAGTTAATTTTATAATGATAATAGATAAAATTACATATTCATGAAGGTCAAAGAATTAGCAATACAAGTGTGAACTCTAATATGAATTATGAACTCTATGTGGCAACAACATACTAATGATAAATCACCAACACTTAATGAAATTGTCAGACTATTGGAAGATGTGAATAATATGAAAACTATGTGGTGAGAGTGGTGATAGAAAGTTAATGGCACAGGAGAATTTATTATAACTTTTTAAACTTGTTAAAATTTTATGTGAACTCCAAATTGCTCTTTTAAAAGTCTCTTAACTTTTAAAAGACAAATGATATAAATCTAATAATATGTAAGTATTATGTTAAAACACAGGAAAGAATATAGTCCTGTAAAATGAATGACATGATATCTGATGGGTACATTGAGAAGTGAATAGTTGATGAACTACTGAATGTATATTTAATAGAATTAGAAGCACTGAAGGAAATAATTAACATAGAAGAATTCTAGAATACAAGCAAATAACTCAGTATCTTGATTTGATGTTTTCTTAGATATAGCTAAAATGAGAGTTAATGGTTTTGACTATACAGTAAAAAAAAAATAGTGAATGAAAAATACATAGAAAATGCTGTAAGTTTTTGGAGAAAGTGTTACATATGAAGATAGCTGCAACTGTGGGAAGAATTCATGAAATTGGCACCAATCCATAAAAAGGCAGCCATGGGACGCTCAAGGGAATATTTTAAGAAATAAAGAATAAAAATGTCCCATAATGGATAAAAAGAAATCAGTATAAAGCAATGATCCTATTAATATCAACATAGAAAATATAAAGAGAAGCCTACTTCTAGAAGTGCCATAATAAAATTTCTAAAAAGAAATAAAGCAAGGCAAAAAAGCCCCTGGCTGAATAATAACTAAGCTATTAATAAATTTGAGAAATTACATAAAGTTATAGATTCAATGAATCCTGTTCACATGATAGTCCAACATGTAAAAATGTAAAGCAAAGAAGACAATGTGTGTGTGTGTGTGTGTGTGTGTGTAATTAATAACCCCTAAGACCACTTAGTTCTTCCCATCTGTGCATGAGTACATGTGCATCCACTGAAGCAAGAGCAACCTACTGTTGGCTATGTCCTCAAAGAAGAGAGACTCATCCTCCCATAATATCCATTAACAATCAAAAGCTTCTCTAACAAGGATGGGGCCTTCAGAAGTTCCATAGGCAAAGCTGGAGTTCTGATTGGTTTTATCATATATAGACAAATATAGTTTCTCTGAGTTCATGTATAATACTGCTTCATCGTGTTTCTACCTCACAATTTCATAGCTTTATTTCTCTTCTAGATGTTGTTACATTCTTTCTACTCTGCCATCCATAAAGTTCCCTGAGCCTTCGCTAAAGAGAGAGTGGAGTGGGAAGACAAGGGAGGGAGGGGTTAGAAAGAGAAAGAGGTTGTGATAAGTGCATACAGTCACTATATACATTTGTAAATGTATGGACCTTTGGAACTTTTAAAGATCAAACGTGTTATTTTAAAAATATGTGTGTCAAAGAAGCCAACTAAAAAAGAAAAAAGAAAAAGTGAGATAAATCAAAAGACTGCACAGCTATTATGTGTATTTGTCATCCAAAATAGAGGTTGTCACATAGTGGAGTATTATATTCAAATTGACAAATAAAAATTAAATGCATTCAATAAGACAGCTAAAGGAGATCAAAGGGATGCAAATTTTAAAGGAAGGAGTCAAAGTATCACTATTTGCAGATGATATGATAGTATACATACATGACTCCCAAAATTCTACCAAGGAACTTCTACAGCTGATAAACACCTTCAGCAAAGTGGCTAGATACAAAATCAGCTCTGAAAATCAGTAGCCCTCCGTTATGCAAAAGACAAACTGTCTAAGAAAAAAAATTAGGGAAACAATATCCTTCACAATAGCCACAAAACTCAGAACATATCTTGGTCTAACTCTAACAAACAACTGGAAGACTTATACGAAAAGGAACTTCATTCTCTGAAGAAAGAAATTGAAGAATATATCAGAGAAACATCTCCACTGCTCATGGATTGGTAGGATTAACATAGTAAATATGGCCACCTTACCAAAAGCAATATACAGATTCAATGCAATTCCCCTCAAAATACAACAGAATTCTTTGCATACCTTAGAAGAACAACTCTCAACTTCACATGGAAAAACAAAAACTTGAGCAGCAAAGATAATCTTATATAATAAATGATCTTCTGGAGGTATCATCATCCTTGATCTCTAGCTATGCTATAAGGTGTCAATATTAAAAACTGCTTGGTACAGGCATAGAAACAGACGGATCGATCAATGGGATTGAAGATCCATAAATTAATGAACACACCTATGAACACTTGATTTTTGACAAAGAGGCTAAAACCAGACAATGGGGGAAAAACAGCATCTTCAATAAATGGTGCTGGACTAACTGGATGTCTACATGTAGAAAAATGTGAACAGAACCTTATTTATCACCCTGAAAAAACCTCAAGTCCAAGTGGATTAAAGACCTCAACATAAAACCGGACATACTAAATCTGTTAGAAGAAAGAGTGGAGAAGAGCCTAGAACTCATTGGCATAGGAAATAACTTCCTGAATAGAACACCAACTGCTTAGGCTCTAATATCAACAATTAATAAATAGGACCGCTTGAAACTGAAAAGCTTCTGTAAGGCAAAGGACACTGTAAACAGAACAAAACAACAGCCTACAGACTGGGAAAAGATCTTCACCAGCCCTTCGTCTGACAGAGAGTTTATTATCCAAAATATATAAAGAAGTGAAGAAATTATACAACACTAAACCAAATAATTCAAATTTTAAAAATGGGGTATAGAACTAAACAAAGGGACATCAAATGGTCAAGAGACAATTAAAGAAATAATCAACATCGCTAGTCATCAGGGAAATGAAAATCAAAAGAACTCTGAGATTCCATCTAACACAGGTCAGAATGGCTAAGATAAAAAAAACTCCTACATGCTGGTGAGGATGTGGAGGAAGGAGAATGCTTCTACAGTGCCAGGGGAGTGAAAACTTTTACAACCACTTTGGAAATCAATATGATGCTTTCTCAGAAAATTAGGAATAGTTCTACCTCAAGAAGCCGGTACACTACCCCTGGGCATATACCTGGAAGATGCTTCACCATACAACAAGGACATTTGCTCAACTATGTTCATAGCAGCTTTATTCATATTATCCAGAACCTGGAAACAACCTCGATGTCCCTCAACCAAAGAATGGGTAAAGAAACTGTAGTACATGAACTCAGCTATGAAAAAACAGGAAATCTTGAAATTTTCTGGTAAATGGATGGAACTAGAAATGATCATCCTGAGTGAGGTAATGCAGACCCAGAAAGACACGCATTGTATATACTCACCTTTAAATGGATATTAGCCACATAATTCAAGATAACCATACTACGATACACAGACCTAAAGAAGCTAAGTAAACTGCTGTCCTTCCTCTGAGTGCAGGTTACCAAGAAGAGACTTGATACCCTATGAGCATATACAGGGGGAGGTAATCCCCCTCAGTCACAGTCATAGGGGAAGGAAATAAGGGGAAAACGGGAGGGAGGGAAGAATGGGAGGATACAAGGGATGGGATAACCATTGAGATGTAACAAGAATAAATTAATTTAAAAAAAAAAGAAGCTAAGTAACAAGGAGGACCCTATGGAAGATGTTTAATTCTCATGCAGAAGGGCAAATAGAATAGACATCAAAAGCTATTGAGGAGAAGGAACAGGATGGTAGCCTACTATAGAGGTTCTCTGAAAGACTTCACCCAGCAGGGAATAAAAACAGATGCTTAGACTCATAGTCAAAGTTTGGTGTAGAGCTCAAGCAGTTTTATGGAAGAGTTGGGTAATGGAAGAACCTAGAGGGGACGGGAGCTCCACAAAGAGACCAATCAGTCCAACAAATCTGCGGCAGGAAAGTAGGGAGTAGGGGTATAGGGGTCACGAGTGGTGATGCACCAACCAAGGATCATACATGGTGAGGACCTGGATCCTCTGCTCAGTTGTAGTGGATAGGCAGCACAGTCTTCTTGTGGGTCTGAAAATATGGGGAGTAGAGGCTGCCTCTGATATGGACTCTGATGCCCACTCATTGATCACTTCCCCTTGTCAGGGTAGACTTGGAAGGCAACAGTGGAAGAGGATGTAGGCATTGCAGATGGGACTTGATAGGCTAAGACCAGATGACAGGGGAGGATGGCTCCCCATTTCTAAGGACTATTGGAGGGGGGAGGGGAGACAAATGAGGGAGGGTCAGACTGGGAGGAGATGAGAGAGGGGGCTACAATCAGAATGTAAAGTGAACAAATTAAAAATTAAAAAGAAATTTTAATAAGGAAATATAGGTTATTTGTATAAAGCACCACAAGAATGTATGAGAGATACTCAGAATTTAAACTTCAGTTCTTCTAATTCCTAGTTAGCAAATTTTGAGTACATTATACCCTTTAGCTTTTGCTTCCTAATTATAATGACTATGGTGGAATTATTTCTATATATGTCAATGGCTTAATAGACTAAAAATAAATATCTCTGTCACAAAGCAAGAGCAAACTCTAGAAATGAACAGTATCGTCATCATCATAATAGCACCTCTGCAGCATTAGCAGTGAAATATTAGAGAAACAGGAACGAGCTCTGGCCACAAAGCTTTAGTCTGTTTCTCTACACCAGGGGAAAATTCCAACAACTGTCCTTAAAGCACCATAAGAAAGACTTTCCTCCAGCTCATTTCCATATGGTTAGCCATGGTATTCAGGTGCCTGGGAAAGATTGTGCTCAACTAAAACCACTATGCAAACAAGTAGGGTTTACAGCCAATCAAGAAAGTGAGGGTCAGTGGATAAGAAATTGTTAAGAGGAACCTTCAAGAGCAAGGAAGCTTATGACAATAACACAGACTTTGGCCAAAATAGGCAATGGAAGTGAGTCATCATCTGAGAAGTGGAAGAGGATCCAAAGCCATGTATTAGTAACTTCTGTTGTAACTGTGGGGAAAAAATGTATGAGGAAAGAAATTTATCATGAAAGGATTTGTTTTATCTCAAAAGTTCAAGAAATAGTCCACCATGGTTTAGAGAGAACAGTGACAGAGGCACAGTGGTAGAAACTTAAGCATGGGAAGGTCAGGAAGAAGAGATGAAACAAATATGCTAGCTGTGCTATAAACATCAAGGGCCTAGCCCAGAAATCCATCTTCCCTAGGAAGGATTACCTATAGTTTTTTTAACCTCCCAAATAACCACCAGCATTTGTTGTTTAAACAAACAAGCCTGTGTGGAATCATTCATATTCAAATCATAACACCATGCACCTATTTCTCATAAGTTCATGGCATGTCATAATGATAAATCTATTGACCCAAACATCACAGTTTTACCAGTCTCAACAATATTCAAAACTAAAATACCTTCTGGGGCTCAACATAATATCTTAATTATGAATACTTATACACACACACACACACACACACACACACACACACACACACACACACACCTGCTTCTAATAAACAATGACCTAAGGCAAACATTTTGTACCTAAAAGAAGAAATGAAAGCAAGAAAAGAATGTAACTCAACAAAAATAAAACCAACAGGGAAATTTGTGAAAACTGCACTTACCTATCTATTGATCTGTGGCCTCCAATAAGATTAGCAACCCCTCCCGAGAAGCATTGCAACATGTGGAACATGTGGATTCTCTCATCACGTTGTTAGCTCCACTCATAATCTGCAAGTTTCTTTGGTAAATGTCACAAATTTCTAGTATCTCGGGTCTCCACGGGTCTCCATTTTAACAGCTACTAAGATAGCACATCCAGGAGTTCCATAGTGATACCTATACCTGCAGTAAGTTGCCTGGCCCCAAGATCTTTCTAGAAGGTTACTGAAAGCCTCTGTGATTTCTACTTCTTATATCTTACATGCCTGAAAAAGCATCACCAAGTTTTACTGCCAGCTGAAAATGTAGTCCTCTACTTCAACTAAACAGTCTCCCACAGGTAGTCCTTCCAGAGCACGATGCCCTGAAGCTTCTTTGTTCTAGAAATTTTTCTTTTAAATGGAACCATTTCAAATTCATTTGAACTGCTACCTGCTGAATTCTTGGTGGGTGGATAGGTGGTGTCTTGTCCTTCATGCACCTTTCCTATTAACCTTTTCAAAGTATGAGATTTCTGCTTAATGGCTTACCTATTTGACAGTTATCTCTCTTTCATTCTCTTTAGCCTTAGCTACAGTTTTAATGTGAATCAAGATTCTTTCCTCAACAAACTGCACTTTTTCCACATTTATCTTTGCTAATTCCTATTATTAATCCCAGTGGTTGAAAGCAAAGCCAATACAATAATTTTTGACACGAATTTGAAGCAAGTTTATTAAATGCTGGCCAGGTAGGTGGACACTGGCTAAGTCCATACCCAGGATTCCCAGAAAATGATCAGGAAGTACTAGTCATGTGCTTATAAAGGCAAACCACACAAGGTTAAATTATTCCCACCATGGTCTAATCAGAGGCAAGCATACATCCCAATGTACTTTCTTTCTACATAACTCCCACCTACATGTGATCATACACATCCTGTTAAGTCAGAGCAACCAACCTTGTTTATAGCCATGAAAATACTGTCTGCTTATCTTACATGTACAACCCCCAGCATTCCAGGAAGTCACCTGTCCTTGGGAAAGCACAGCTTAAAGTTAGAGGCATTTTTTAACAGATAGCTTAAGTATAGTAATTTAATTTAAAACATAACATTAGCCTTCACTTCACTCTTTCTCACTGTACATTCCCAGAAAGTAGTACACTACACTTCATTGTCAGAATATAGCATTAATTTCTTCTGTGCAGTTTCTGACAGATCATCGTTTCCCTGTCCACTTCCACTGTCCACATTCCACTGGTATTCTACTTCTCAAAATAGCCAACAGAATGGATGGGTCTTTATTCTAGTTCTTTCTTTTTCTTTTTTTCTTTCACATTCCTCCTTCAATCCAGATTGATCACAAAATTCTCACTACCAGCTTTCTTTGATACTTACTTTGCCTATTATTGGGGAAAAATTAAGAAATAAAATATTTATTTTGGTTCATGGTACAGAAATAATACTGAGTGTTAACCCCATAGTGATGAGAGCATATATCTCAGAGACTCCATATTTGGGCAGAATAGGAAGCAACAATTCGACAAGCAATGGTGCTAGCATGCTCAAGAGCAATTTGGTTACCGAGAAATAAATTCGATGGCTTAGTATTCTGTTTTGCTTTTTTGTTAGATGTTTGTTTGTTGTTTGGTGTGGGGGGTGTGTGGGTGTGGGTGTGTGTGTGTTTATTTCATTTTAGCTTTTTTTTGTCATTTTGAGTTTTTGTTTGTTTTGATTTTCTTTCTCTGTTTTGGTTTGATAGAGAGAAAATGCGAGGTTGGGGGGGGAGAGAAGCGGGAAAGGATCTGGGAAGAACTGGGGTAGGATACAAATGTGTTCAAAATACATTGTATAAAAATATTAAATAAAAAGGAAGAAATGGGTCAGGCTATAAATATTAAGGTCTACTCCAGTAACCTCTTTTTCCCAAAAAAGCTCAACATTCTAATAATTATGTTACTGGGAATTTAGGGTTTCTGTGTAGGTTATTGGGGAAATTAGAGTCCCTTCTTGGGATTCTTAAATTTGTTAATAAACAGAATCTAATAACAGGTTTTTAAAAGTTCATGGGAAAATTTGTTAGAGTTTAAAATATTAACAATTAAAAAATAAAATCCAGAGCAGGCAAAGTCTAAACCTCAGCAATTACCAGGAGGAGGAACATGAAGAAAAGAAAGGGATAATTCGCGCCATTTCTACTAAGCTGGCATGAAGGTCAACCACACAGGAGGAGGGGAAGCTTCAGAGAAACAGTAAGGAAGAAAAGAGTAGCATAAAAAGCGTGCCTAGACTCTGACTTACCTCTGAAAGATACGGAAGAGAAGGGAAGAGTTATAACTTTTGACTCAGAAAGGTGGCCAGACCAAATGAGCCCTGCGGCAGCTCTATTGTGACTGCACCAGGGGATATGAACTTGGGGAAAGAAAAGTACAATAATTTATTAAAGAAAAGCTATTCCTCCCATCTTTTTTTTTTTTTTTTAAGCATGGCTTGCAGTGGATCTGCCTCATAGACTGGAGGGCATTGGTTTCTCAGCCACGTGTTTAACTTTTGCAATTTGACTGACTTTAAAGGGAGACACAATACTATGTCTCCACCCAGAAGTAGCATTGCATTCATTTTCCCTATATAAGGCTTCAATGATAGAAAAGATTTCATGCTCCTGGTGTCTTGTTATCTTGTACTCTTATCCTGAAGCTATATATTAAGGTGTGTCTGAAACTAAGATGCCTAGATAGCAAGATTTTAGCCTAACTGGACTTACCAAGCCATGATCCTCTCTATGTTTCAACTGTTCCTGCCATCAGTCATTTAAAAATCATCCTGCCCTAAGGGACAGAGAGAGGATGAGGGAAGGAGGAGGGATCAGGAGAGAATGAGGGAGGGGAATACAAATAGGATGTGAAGAATTTAAACTGCAGAACAAGCAGCAACTTATATTGTTAATCCCACTGTATGGGAATAGCTCTGAGACTGGCTGAGACATGAATGTCTAGGCATAGACAATGCTTCTTGTTGGCTACAGGACCCCTGTGAATTACTATTAGATGCCATTCTTCATATGGCACGGATGAAGATTTACAGATGTCCTTTTTTCTGCTCATAGATAGAACAAAAAACCAGCTTTAATTGTTCTGTGCATCATGTACACCTTATACACTTATCATTTTAGGATTTGTGAGAAATTATATGCTTTCAGAACAAAAGAAATGTACACTGACATTGGATCAGGCATGTCAGGATGCATTCCTCTCAACATGCTGGACACTGACATCCTGTATCCTTCATGTTCCAGAACCAAGTGCTTCAATTGCTATTTCTCATCAGAACAGGACAGCTCCCAGGACACTTTCAAAGACAGCGTCTAATCCCAATTGGTCCAACATTTCAGATTGCCCCACACAGGACTCTAATTAAGCCTGGAATTTCTCAACATTTAGAAACTGGACCACAAATGCCATTCTTAGCTTGTTTAGCCATTTCCCCAATTTTATTTGGGCCCTTACTAGGTAGTATTTGTCCCTAATCAGCCAGAAGAAACCTTAAGAGAATGATGCCTCATTTCCTTTAGGAGGGGTCAGGTAGGTTTTTGGTTGCTTTCTTGGGCAATAGAGGGTTATTATCAATGGGGGTTTGTTACAAGTTATTATTGATCTTATTTAGAAAGAAAACAAAGTTAGACTCAGCGAGGTTTCTCCTTTCCTTTATCTTACATTCTTAGGTTTGGAGATAGGGGTTGAAAAGAAAGAAGGGGAGATATAGAAATATATATGGAAGATAGAACAAAAAGTAGATTAGTGGATCTACTCCTCCACTTAGTGTCTCAACTGTCACTCACAAGGTTATTTTTAATTCACTGGTACAGAATTTTGTATATAGACACAAAATAAATTTAATTCTAGATACAGAGGTATAGAATACAAAGATAAGTTTATTCTTCACAAACATATATATGCATACATATATATTTCTACTCTCATATGAGGTATTGTACCCATACTACTCAGTTGTAATAAAAAGCTTATTTCCAATACTTTTAAAGTGCTAATGCAGGCTGCTTAGGATTAATAAGTTTATACAAGTTTATTATTAGCTGCTCAGATCATGGTCTTGTCAATTGCTAGTCTACGTTTACCACAAAAATATACATCTTAGATGGGGCAGATAGATATGAGTCTATAGAAAGACAAGGCAGGATAGTCAGATAAGGTCTTCAAATACCTCAGAGACATGCAAAATATGGCATTTTAAAATGTTTTTACTATTTCAAAGATTCACTGATAATGAGACAGTTTAACTCCTGGCAACACTCAGTTTACCTCAAAAAAGATGATGAGCACCAAAGAACCTCCTTACAGAGATGACTTCAAATGTGGCAAACAAGCCACTTGGGAAAATGTCTTGATTTCTACCACAGACAGAATTCTGCCTAAAAAAAAGGGCAAGCTTGAATACAGGCAGAGTCCACAGCCAAGACAGGGTAGGCAAGTCCTCAATAGTTCCTGCCTCACAAATCTGTCTGTCAGATCTATTGGGCCAGAAGGCTGAAGAAGATGCTTCAATATTATACAGAGTTTTGGGTGACTCTTCAGGTAGCAAACTGTCTCTGTCATCTTCTCATTTGGAAAGCTACTAACATTCACTCTGGCATACCCAGTACTCAAGTATATTCCTTCTCAATTCCATGATGTAGTTCAAGACCAGGTTTTACAATGATGCTTACCTATTTAGGGATTGTGATGTTTTTAGATTTAGAAAGATGTTTTAAGTTGATAATGAAAAGATGTGATGGAGATTGATTTATGTTCAGAATTTTAGATGCACCAAGATAAGAAAGATGTTTTCTTCAAGGTTGTCAAATACAGATAGCCAAAACACTTAGGAATGTAACATTCATATAATTCCTGATTGTGACATGGTTCTTCTTGCTATAGGTAGTTTATTGTATGTAATAATATAAATGTATATGTAAAAAATAAAAAATGTTTTAAAAAGGTTTAAAAATAAATAAATAAATAATTGTCCTGCCTAGCTACCCAATGATACATATATTCTTCTCTCTCTCAAGTGTGTGTGTGTGTGTGTGTGTCTGTGTGTGTGTGTGTCTGTGTGTGTGTGTGTGTCTGTGTGTGTGACCACATCTTAGTAAATAATAAACTATTCTCTAAAGCTCATTCTCCATAGTCCGCAGATTTTGTTCTTTGAATTTGTTATAAAATAACCAAAAAAAAAAAAAACCACTAGCCAGGACATCTTTGATAGCTACTATTTTCAGGACTACAAATTCAAGAGCTAAACTCATTAAGAGAAAAAGCCCTCTCTGATGTAGTTTGAATGAGAACATCTGCCGCAGGATTAAACTTTGGGAAGGATTACAAGGTATGGCACTGTTGGAGTAGCAGTAGACATGCGCTGTTGGAGAAGGCATGTCACTAAGCATTGGGTTTGAAGTTTCAAAATCCCATGCTAGACCCAGGCTCCCTGGCATGCTGGTCATGGATGAACACTCTGAAACTCCAAACAAGTTCCCATTCCATGCTTCCTTTTATAAGTTGCATTGATCATGTGTTCACTATGGCAAGAAAGGAAGGATTCATCACTCTCAAAGAAACAGCTCCACCAGAAATCTATCTGGTGCTATCTCAGAAAACTGGGAATAGGGCTTCCTCAAGACCGAGCTATTCCACTCCTTGGAATATACCCAGAAGATGCTCCGGCACACAAAAAGAAAATTTGCTCAATCATGTTCATAGCAGCCTTATTCATAATAGCCAGATCATGGAAACAGACTAGGTGTCCATCAGTAGAAGAATGGATAAAGAAACTGTGGTACATATACACTATGGAATACTACTCAGCTATTAAAAACAAGGAATTCCTGAAAATTGTGGATAAATGGATTGAACTAGAAATGATCATAATGAGTGAGTTAACCCAGAAGCAGAAAGACTCAAATGGTATATACTCACTTATATCTGCATACTAGCCCAAGGGGCATGTCCCATGAAAGCCTTCACTTACCAGGAAACTGGGACAGAGGGGAGGACATCCTATTGAGACTTTAGATGAGAGAAGCATGGGAGAATAGCAAAGTAGAAGGATCCAGAGGGTCCTACAAGTAGAACAAGTAGAACATTATGTTAGGCAGACTTGGGCCCAGGGGTCCCACTTAAACTAAGGCACCAGCCAAGGACAATACAGGAGGTAAACTTTAAACCTCTACCCAGATCTAGCCAATGGTCAGAACATTCTCCACACTTGAGTGGAGAGAGGGATATGACTTTCTCATGTACTCTGGTGCCTCACATTGGACCATGTCCCCTGGAAGGGGGAGACCTGGTGGCACTCAGAGGAAGGACAGCATGTCACCGAGAAGAGACTTGATACCCTATGAGCATATACAGGGGGAGGTAATCCCCCTCAGGAACAGTCATAGGAGAGGGGAATAAGAAGAAAATGGGAGGGAGGGAAGAATGGGAGGATACAAGGGATGGGATAACCATTGAGATGTAACAAGAATAAATTAATAATAATAATTTAAAAAAAGAAACAGCAATATTTCCTGTGTCAATACAATTCTGACAAACTTCAAGAACAACGTTCCTAGCTGGATATTAAGTGCTGAGATATACAAGCCTATGCAGAACAATTCATATTCAAATAATAACAAGCCTCATTGCATGTTCTGAGTAATCAGTAGGAATAAAAGGTTCTTGTTTAAAAAAATGTTCTTTCAAGCCAGTGCAAAGAGAGGCATGTAAGAAGTTTCAGGATTCTGGATAATGTTTGGTGAAACAGAAATATTTGTTTCGGTGTGATATTAAAATAATATCAGTGATACTGATTATTGCTATCATTATTTTATAGATGAAATAACAAAATGTATAGAAATTTATTACCTTATTTGGGGTCACCAAGACAGGAAGAAGAGAACAGAAACTCAAAGGTATCCAAAATTTGAAGATGGTAGGATTTCTATCTGAAGGCACAGAAGAGTTTTTCTAAAATCTATCCAAACAAATTCATAAAGGTGGTGGGAACAAAAGATTGAGGCCATCTGAGCAGGGTTATGATTTTAACGGAGGTATACTATGGTAGCAACTAAGTAACCAGAAAGGCCTGTGTTTTCTTGAAAGGCTGGAAAGTATTTGGCAACATTAACAAAAGTATTGGTTCCAATGAGGCTAACCAGCTTTGCATTTGTAGTATCAAAAATTAAATTACCCAAGTATTATCATTGGCTCAGCACACCTGTTATCACCATGAACATCCTGCATTATGACATAAAACCTTTGCTTAACAAGCCAAGCTAAACGTATCTGTCCACCAGACTAGGTAGGTAGAGAGGAGGAAAATGTTGCATCTTGAAGCCTAACAGGGAAAGTGCCTGGGGAGAAGCATGACAGGTTTAAAGCATTTGGTAAACACCTTCACAGTAAAGCCCCAGGCAGTGTAGAAGCTTTTTAAATCAGTGCAGTGGCCTGGATGGAAAAAAAAATGGAAAGAAGCATGACAAATGATGCCTGTGTTTCTGTTCCTGCTTCCTGAGCCTGGCACAGACTGAGTATGGTATAGAGCAGTACAGACCTGGAGGCCAAGCTGCAGGAAAGACAGCTAAAAATATTTGTCCAGGAATAAAGCGAGGATCATGCAATGCAGAGACAGGTGCAAAGCAATGAGGACGCTAAATCACTTAAGACGGAGCGAGCAGATGGAAAGCAGAGATGTGGAGAGCGACAAGCAGAGACATTCATCCTGCAGTAGTCCGGAGCCTCAGACTGTATCTTTTTATAGTGAGCCTCAGGACTTGACTAGGGCTGCTAAGGGAGGTTCTCATAGAAACTGAGCTTGCGAAGACACAACAAAAACGAGCAGGGCATTCTGGGGCAACAAAGAGATACACAGATGAAAGAAAGGAGCAAAATAAAGTGAAGAGCACTTACATCGTTCCCAAGCTTAGCTGGAACCCAGACGGCATCTCTTTAAAGCTTTCCACAAACTCATTAGGTACCCCCAGTTTTGACTGCTTTGTACATCTCAACTTTTTTTTTTTTTCCAAAATGAAGTCTTCCTTGAAATTCTGTCTCTTAAATATGACACACATTCCCACAGAGTTCTTTCCTCAGGAATTGGAAGCTGGCATACGGCTGTTGTAAAGAAGGGATGCATGTTTTTCGTATTGGATCCCGGACATCTCTCAAAGATAACACAAGGCTGCCAACTCCCTGGCTGTGAATCTATATTTCATGTGAATCAAATTTACAGTGATGAGGAAGAAAGGAAGAGAAATTAATTCTCAATGGGACTCCATACAGTGCTGTAAAACATGATTTCTGCTTTATACCAAGTAAGCAGTAATATCATAGGAACAATGAAAATTGTCAATAGGATTGTGAAGATGGTGGAAGCAAAGGTTTACAAAATAAATCTCAGTATCAAGGGTATATGCCACAACAACTTTCATCATGGAGTCAAAAAACAGTCACTTATCTTCTACAAAAAAAAAAAAAAACTTGTTATAGTTTATATTGTCTGGGTCTAGAATTCCATCATGAGATCTGTCAAGCCTTGAAATAATAACACTTATAATATTGTTTTAATTCGTAAGTGAACATGAAACAATACACAAAATCTGGTTAGAACATTGTTTGGTGGTGGTTGTGGGCACGTTTCACAAAGCCTTTGCTGCGGGCTCTGTATAGCTCTTGCTGTTATTTATAAGATGTTAATATGTGTTGCTAAGAAGGTCATTACAATTTAGATAAATTTCTCTTTAGTTGGAATTAGGGAAGAATGCGGATGGAGTATTACCAAGCCCTATGTAATCACCAGAGTTTTGTTAAGATGTGTTAATAGAGGGAGCTTCAGGATTCCTCAGATTGAAACTGGAATCCCAAAGCCTGAAAGGCTGAGACCTTCCATTGTGGATATTGTTCTGTTGGGATGGTTTGAATTCTAGTCCTTGATAATGTTGCCCTCAAGGCATTTGGCCTTGCACAGCACTGCTGGTGAACATTTACTTTTCACCCTTCTCTGTTTCTTGAGTTAGCCTGGTGACACAAATACACTGTAATTTCTAACTCCGATACAAGAGATTCCTTTCTTAAGGCATGTCACTCCTCCTTGTGTCCTAATTCTCAAGAAAGATGTATCCTGGATAGCCTGATGATCTGTTTGGAAGGAGGTAAAAGACAGGAACAAAGACATCTGGACATTGTAAGACTGTTTCTTCAGAAATATTACTTTGGAGCATTTGTTCAGTTGTAGTTCTTTCAGGGCACCTGCATAGTGTTGGGACCTACCTTGTAGAACTGTGAAGTACTCTTGTCAACAGCTTAATTCTATAGTCAAAAAACATATTTCACCACTTATTATTTGAATGACATTAGACATATTGTTAGTTTACTCATTTTGTAGATGTTAAAGATACAAGTAAAGGTATCAACTTGGAAGAACTTTTTGAAGATCACTAATGTGTGTGATGCATGATCCTATAGGTGGCTAAGTACTTGGCATCTCAGCGTATATTTATCTTATTATAATTATTACTTACTAATATTTTGTATAGCTAAGAAATCATGGTGTGGATCAGAAATAGTGGAAGTAAAACAAAAATAGGCCCAGGAATGAATCTGCTGCTTTTACATGCCCAGCATGCACTAATAAAGTTTGGCATTTTTCTCACATGGATTTCCTCCAGGGTTCCATTTTATGTTCCTGTGCCATAGTTCTTGGTCATAAAGAAAAGGCGCAGGGAGAATAAGGCATTACTTTTTCTGCAAAGAAGCATCTCAGTATCTCTCTCATCCTATTAGGGAAAATAAACCTGTTTTCAGATAACGGTATGGACACATTTACCCATGACATACCAATACATTTTATACTACATGATGGCTTTTATCAAGGTAATGTAAAAGGAGTTGTACGTAATCCTTGGAGTACTTTTGTAGAGTAATACCTGTGAAAACCATCAGCTGGGTCAACATTTTTCATATTCTATCACTTCATTGTTTAGGTGGGTTATTTTATTCTAATGCTCTGAGTCTCTGTCTTAGTTGCTATTAAAATCATTGAATTGAGTTTTTTAAATGTCATGCCTTGGCTAAACCACCTCCACACATGCTATTTTCCCATCGTAGGTAATACAGGACAGTCTCTGGAGATGAAAAATCTCTCTCTCTCTCTCTCTCTCTCTCTCTCTCTCTCTCTCTCTCTC